>CM060844.1:49845000-50030000 GCA_030762175.1 Metallyticus violacea | reverse complement strand
AAAATCTTGCAATGACTTATTACTTACCCCTCATATACCTATCTCTCTGCTCCAACTGATTTTGAGTTCGTTGCCCATTAAGTGCTTTTTCTCTTTGTATTCTGCCTCAAATCCTGTAGGCTAATTTCCCTAAGCCTTTCCCCAAACATAATTCCATTCCATTCCTTGCTCCCGTTTTCCAATCCATCACATCCCAAAACTCATTTTCTTATTAAATAAGGTATTTTACGATATAAGGAATTATATTTCTTATGATAAAACAAAATATTTAATCTTGATATGTTTTGTACAATTGCTCTACATGAAATAATCTGATTTTAAGATCATGTTTACATTATACTATTTAAGTGTAATTTTCGTTGTGAATAATCGCTTAGTGTTTATAATAACTGCAGAAGCCAGCAGTTGCATTATGTATTGTAAACTTTACAAAATAAAACGGCGTTATTTTGGGAATGAACAGTGAAACAGAAAATCCACGATTCAAACCCCAGGAGCACATAATTAATATTCATAGGTTTATTTTCATATATGTTTGTAAATCATACGAGCTCCTACAATGTGTACTTAAAACTTGTTATGTCAACAAACTTACATACTCACACAAATTTTCTTTCAGGACATATACACCTAAAAATTATGAATAGAGCAATCAGAGATAGAAGCAATATAAAGTTAAGAAAATTGACAACTGGCAAGCGCCTAATGACAGCAATAATGCTGTTTGGAACGAAACGGGAGACCAACAGATGTACGATTTTTTTTATTGATTTATTTATGGACGCTCTTTAACAGCTCAGGTCATCAGCGTCCCATTCAAATCAGAACGTGAAACGGCCGACAAATTTTGCTCAGAGGCCTCTTCTTTCAGGCTTGAGGTTTTTTTTCGTGCCGTAAATGTACGACACGGGACCCACGGCTTTACTTCCTTCCGAAGGAAGTCACACGTACGATTTTTACGCCCGAAAAAAATCCATCAGTCTTGGCCGGGTTTGAACCCGCGACCTTCGGTTTAGAAGGCAAGTATGGTTACCACTACACCACCAGGACCGTCGTAATTCCTGAGATTTACACAAGATTAAGTATGTCTTGCGTAATGTTACGAACATTACGATTATTGTTGACGATTTTCTTTACATTCCCAAGCCTTCATAGGCGCTAATTTCGAAAACGACGAAAGTTGATGATATGCGCCAAATTCTTTTAAAACTGTGACATTTTTATTTTGCACTGAACCAGTAGATTAAAATTTGTGCACAGTGGCATGTATTACTGTTCTTCAAAGAGACAATTATTTAGAAAGCTCTCAACAGATTCCTTACGTACAAAACGAAGCAATTTCTTTACGCACGTAAATGTCTAACCATCTTCGCTAATGAATAGTGCGACCATAGACTGACAGAGAATAGGTTCAGAAAGCGACTTTCAAGGGCATGACAAAATGGGGGAGCGGAGTTGAAATATGTGCCGCAGGCTGTGGTACGGCTAGTAGCCGTGACGTAAAACACAAGAGTGACGTTTATAACTCAAGCTCTACACCTGTAATTTATCAAGACGTGCTTTAGTTTACTAGTTCTCTTTTAATCTTTCGTAAACACCTATCACTTATTATTAAGTGTGTAGCATTTGTAATATTTTCTCCTGTAAATTTACAAAAACTCCAAAATTTTGTTAAGGAAGAATAAACATTATATATATAAAGAACACATTAGTAACTTTCAAGTATTTTATAATGTCCGGTAGCATTAAAATCGATCTATTCTTTATGGGCAAAATGTTTCCTGAACATTAAAAGCGTCAAGGAAATGTTCTTTTATTTGACAAAGTATCACGTTTCTTCTACGAAATAAAGCAGTTAATTCCTAATATATTTTATTAGTATGTTTATATTTTCCCTATCATATAATTTTGGGCACTAATTACGTGTTCAATCATTTAACTCCACCATATCAAACGTTTTACTTTGGAGTTATACTTGATGTTTAGTCTTTTTAAATAAAATATCTTATAACATTTTAAATAAAAATTTTATAACAGCCTGTTCACTCAAAAATTTATAGGTACTATTTTAATAAAATCAGGGACAAAGAAAAAGGCTAAAAATCAACATAACAATAAACAATAGATGTTTTCACATGCTAACTCGCAGTCAGGTGTTCGAAAGACCTGACGTCAAGGACTGCATTATGAACCATAGATCTTACACTTATATACCGAGGCTCTACTACTGAGCTATCGTGCCATATTTAGGTGGAAATGTCTATACAGAAGTATTGGAAAGTTTGAATTTTTTTTAGGATCGAATGAGCTCTAAAGTATGTAGTGCACTCTATAGGATATTAAGTTGGTGGTTGTGGCCGAGTGGCACACAGTAGCTCAGTGCTTAGAGCTCTACAATAATCTTAGTCTGTGAAACTGAGAATCAGTCATTACTAAACTTTTTCTAATCTAGTTTATCTTTAAAAAAAAAAGAGATTGTTGAAACAACTACTGTAGCTTTTGTTGCATTTTGTTCAGTTTATACTTAAGTATCCTACAAATTCAGTTCTTCTGCCTGTTTTTATTTTTCTCATGGCTTTGGTTGAAGAAGGAGCAGAGTTAGCAGTGACCCCTGAAGCAAGTCAATAAGTAAGTGCATGAACCCTGCGGCACCACAAGCCAACCCATTGCAGACACTCACGATATCACCAATCATTTGTAATGGGCTAATATGAGAGACAATTAGAAAGTTTCAGGACTTGAGTAAATGATTTAAAATAATGAATGTATATGCCATGTGGTAACCCATAGTGTTATTGCAATCAACATAATTTTCACCACCTGGGAAGAGAATATTGCCATGCAATTATTTATTAAGATTTTAAAAGTAGCTTAAACTAGAAACAATGTCAAGATAAAATGACTTTAGAGTACCTTGTTTCTCTGTATACAAGAGTCTTAAGTTGATTCGTGGAACTTAAGTGAGGTCGAATATCTTTTAAAGACAACGAGAGAAGTAGAAGACCTCTGACGACTGCAACTGGCGAAAATATCGCCCCTGTGAATATTTTTCAAGAAGGCCCCCCGAGTAATCTACAAGGATTTGGGAGCATTCCTTAATATGAATCAGGAAACGTCTAAAAAGCGCTAATTGTATATTTAAGGGTTAGGAAACTTTCTTCTCGAAGGGGAGAAGGACGCTCAAGTGAAATGGTCTCATGAAATACTCCAAAGATACAAAACGGAGGCTTTCGCCGTATTTCTGAAATATAAAACACGGATCTCTCAATAAGATCCGGAAACAAAGCGTCAGTCATCAATATGCATCTTCCCAAGGAAAGCGTGGGGAAGAAAATGGCTGTGACATTCTTTTCCATAAGCACTTGTGGCACCAGCTCATCTGCAAGATACCTAAAATGGAATGCAACAGTTTGTTGCCCATAAGTTTTCCGTATGGTGTTTAACAAATGGCTGAGTATCGGACTTAGTTGCACCTGGAAAGACCCCTGTGAAGCTTGCAGTCCTGACCTGGCACCCTGCAACTTCTTCCTGCTCCATTTGGTGAAGAACCGACCTGAAGGACGCGACTTCCCAGCCCAGAGGTAGCAGCATTAAGGAAAATGAGTGCTGCCAGTGCTTCCAGTCCTGAGAAGATGTTTGTTTGTTCTTTATATAGCTGAGATAATCAGACAGCGGGGAAATGGTCTATGATAGCAACCCTCGTTCAATTTTTGACTTGGGAGTAAAGCGCCCTAGGTTGAAAAACCAGTGTTTCTAAACTCATAACAGGAAGTTATAACTAAAGTTCAGGATTGCACAATAAATAAATGAAGAGCGCAACTGTGGAAAGCTGGTACCGTGCGATCAATTTTGTTTTCTCCCGGAGTGTTTTGCCTATGGCCGAGCGCACCGCCCGTTATCCGGTTAGCCGGCCAGCCTGGTATTTCTTTCGGAAATTATTCATCACTGGCTATGGTTCATTTTGAGAAATCTAGACAATTTCCTAACCAATATTATCTTTGAGTTCTTGTATGGTGTGCGGATTTGTCTTGTATATTTTTTAAAAATTATTATTAAACGGCATTTTTTAAAATTTATCTCATAGATAATAATCACCGGCTGTTAAATTTAGTAGCCTTTTGTATAAACCCTTATGAAATTTCCGCTTGTTGTGCAAGACGACGAAGAGATTTTCTAGGGTAATGTTCTGAACGATTACCAATGTCATGTTGAGAAACCTAAGCTGCTTTTTTGGTTTCTTAGGTTGGACACTTCCAGGTTCCTGAAATGTATTATAGCGATTATGAACTGTTTTACCATCTGTAGTGCCTACACTCGAGAATCTTGCTTGAAACATTCTTCGAACTTCACGAGTTGACTGAGGCATGGATGTACATACACGTTGTGAACACACGATGCATAATACCTTTATGTAGACTGTTGAATTAAGAATCGAACAACACAACACATACCCGAGAACAGCTGTGCTATGACGACAATAGAAATGTCAACAAGTAAGCAAGCAAGCTTGCTATTTTTTTGTTGAGAAAGGAGCCGTCTCAGGCCTAAGTTTAGGATGGATATCTCTCCGGCATTTGTCATTTATGAGGACTAGGAAAAACCTTGAGAAAACTCAGCCAGGAAGTAGCTTAGGATAATTAAAATTATGTATATCATAATCATCTGTTAAGTTGAATATGTTTGCTTTAAAGCACCCGACATTATGCCTGCCAATCTGCTTTCTTACCAGCATTAGGAATCATAGTCATTAATTATCTTAATTTATTTTCTTAATTTTCGACTTTTTTTTTAAATCTTTTACATTTTCATTCATTCTTATCCTTTTTTTTTCTTCCTTTCTCCACTCTTTAGTTTCGTTATTTAATATTTTTCTTCGTTCTTTATGCTCCTTTGTTTCTTCTTATTATATCATACGCTTTCATTCTTGAACTTTTCTTGTATTAGTTATTTTCTCCATTCGTTCGTTCTTTTTTATTTTTCTTATAGTTTATCATTTTCTTCACATTTTATCTCTTATTATCTATTTTCCTCTTGTGCTTTCTATCACTTTCTTAAAATATTACGTTTTATTCTTCTGTCTTCATCCCTTTTCTTCCTACTTTGTTTATTTTTTACTATCGCCATTATTTTTCTTTCCTTTGTTTATATTTTCCATCGTTTGCCTTCTCTTTACTTATGATGTTTACTTTTTATTTTTTCACTTATTTCATACCTTCATCTCATAACAGTTTTATTGACTTTCATTTTTTGCTTATAGATTGTTGCTCGTATTGTATATTGTACAGGACTTCCCGTAATTGAGGGTTTCAAATTTTATCCGTATAGACCTTTTTCGAGACGCTAAAATCTCATATTTTATCCATTAGGAAAATTGTAAATTTTTATTCAACATTAATTATTGTGTAAAGAAAGGTAAACGTGGTTTTTCCAAAGACTGAATATGATTTTAGTATCATCACATGTTTGTAAGAATTTTGCAATGTTCAACAAATGTTTAAAATAAATCTTTTAAGACTGTGTAAAGCGTCGAAAAGAACTTAACAGCTCGCCCCATCCCACCGAGTTTCAAGTGTGTACTGTCATCGCTTTCGTCTAAACTACCACGAGTACCTGGAAACTCATTGGCATTGTTACTTTCATACATCAAAGATTGGGCAGAAACTGTGAATATTTTTCTCTTTCTCATATTATTAAAATATCTTATGTTGCCATCATTAATAAATAAAGAATAAATGAATAAATTTTTATTCTTACTTACTCATTCGCTCTCTCCTAGCACTAAAATGTACTGAAAGAGAGTGCAGGGACGTTACAACGTTGTTTTCCTGAGTGATCTCCGATAGACTGTAATCTTAGTTTCAGCAAGAACAAAGGTCACCAAAGCTTGTTCCTTACTATATAAGTTAAATTTACTGTGCATAAGTCATTTGTATTTATTGGGTATTGAAAAAGTTGTTTACTAGTTTAATTTTTTCTTCTTGGCTCTAATATTTTTTTTTTTAAATTTTGAATTTTATTTTCGCGACCCTATTAAATTAATGAGTATAAGAGCATCTGTTAAAACAGATTTCTCTGCACGCTGATTATAATAAACCGATTGATATTTCCCCCAGATGCTTTACACTTAAACGCTCTGAAATTTCTTCCTTGTTGACCGTCTAAACGGCCACAAAAATGCGAGGAAATGCGTGTTCTTGACTGTAATCTGCGACGATCTCGGATTTCCCCTTCTCCATCTCCTCCTTCTGGTTAAAACTCCCTCTCTGCTCCTCCCCCGCTACGCAAAGCATGCACGGCACATGATGAAGCGAGCCTTACCCACTCCACCGGGCAGCGGTGACTCGGCAGCGAGTGTATAAAACTGTGACAAGTGTTCGGCGGGTGCCTCAGTCGGTCTCTTTAGGAGAACAGTACATGTGTGTTAGTGTGGCAGCTCTGACTCCAGAGAGTGCCCACCACGAGTGTGTTCTGTTTGTTTTTCAAGTGTTAGTTCCTTAAGAGACCTAACAGTTAGTGTTGCACGGCTACTTTGTTTATATTTTTATAGCTAGTGAATGCATATTTCTCTTTAAGAGAGTATTTTCTCTCTGGTGATTGGGTTTAAACTTTGAACGGTTCACTTTCGTACACACCTTATTTAACTGGACTTCGAAAGCAAAACATGACGGCTTCAACCATGTGTGTGGAGAAAATGCTGTTCCTTCTGCTGAGGACAACAACACTGGTCTTCGTAGCTGCTGTCATGTCGTCACATGGCGCTCCCGTCATCCAGTCGGAGACGCAAGCTATGGTATGTAAGAAATAAAATCCCATTTTCAAATATAATCATTACTTCTTGCACTTTGCATTGATAATAGACTTCTTTTGTTATCTTCTGCACCTAGTAGACACATTTAGCTCTAAATACTCAAACTTTTCAAGAAGAAAATTTCATATTTACTCCTCAGAAACTATATTAGATTGTAATGTTATTTAATAATAACGACGCCCACGTTGGGTGCCACATTTGTAATGGTATTTAGTAATGACGACGCCTACACGTTGGGGGCAAATTTGTAGCGAAAATAACGCCGTAGAAATTGGATGCCAAATTTGCAACGGTATCTAGGTGTATCGTCATAGACGTCATTCCTAACTACCACCACAATATGCATGGCTAGCTCACGCTTTGGTATTATAGCTGCATTTTTCACATTGATACTTCTGGAGGAGTGGGGCTTTAAGTATATCAAAGTCACAATGGATAGTAATCCACGGATTTGTTAATGTCTTGTCATTAACCACAACAGTGCACTTTTATGATTAAATTTTTCTCTGAGAATATTAATAGATGTACACTGAATACGAGACAGACGTGACGGAATGTGTCGGTCCTGGTGGTGTAGTGGTTACCATACTTGCCTCGAACCCGGCCAAGACCGATGGATTTTTTCGGGCGTAAAAATCCTAAGTATGGCTTCCTTTGGAAGGAAAGTAAAGTCGTGGGTCCCGTGTCGTAAATTTGCGGCACGAAAAAGAACCTCAAGCCTGAAAGAGAGGCTTCTGAGCAAAATTTGTCGGCCGTTTCGCGCCCTGAGTTGAATGGGACGCTGATGACCTGAGATGTTAAAGAGCGTCCATAAATAAATCAATCAAAAAAAAAAAAAGTGACGGAATGTTTATTTCTCTCCCGACAACCCTGCTTTAATGGCAATGTTCCTTTCGTGTTTGGTAATACTAATAATAATCTATTTGGTTTTATATGATATTTAGTGTAAATTTTCTTTATCACTAATATATATTTAATATAGTTTATTTTGTCTTTGTCCTGCTATAACTCGTATAAAATATTCCTATATGGATACTAATTCGAATACTTCTATTATTCACCACAACTAATAATTTTGTAATTTCTTCCCACGAGATATTAATCGCCACTTAACTTTACGTAATGCTCAATGCAGCTTCTCTTTACGGAGTACGAACCACGATTTCTTCTAATGGAATACAAAGCATTACCAACTAAACATTTTGAGATATAAACCATCACTTATTACAATAGGATTGGAAGAGTACTATTCATTACAATTCATTATTTTCAACATAAATATACTAAAGGAATGAAATTCATTAATTTCTATTAAACGTAACAAAGCTGTCTGTCTCCTGTTTCATCTTTGGTAAATTAATCTTGCCATTGGTTGATTCTTTTAATATTAACAAACATCAAGACATACATAATAATAGCCCTTAACTGATACATGAAATTTATATAAATGAACTTACTAGATTTATACGCTTTAAAACATATTGCCAACGAATTATTGTTATTTGAATTGAAAATTAAAGCCCTTACTTAACATATAAAAATGTACAAATGAACTTATTAAATTTATACAATTAAAATATATTATCAATGAATGTTTGAAGCTTTAAATAGACTATTATAGCCTTTACCTTACGTAATAAATACGCAAATGAATTACGTAGTATAAAAACAAATGAAAATGAACTTATTAAATTAATATAATTAAACAACTTCTATCAATGAGTGTTTTTTTTTTTTTTTTTTTTTTTTTTTTTTTAATGATTTATTTATGGACGCTCTTTAACAGCTCAGGTCATCAGCGTCCCATTCAACTCAGGGCGTGAAACGGCCGACAAATTTTGCTCAGAGGCCTCTCTTTCAGGCTTGAGGTTCTTTTTCGTGCCGTAAATGTACGACACGGGACCCACGGCTTTACTTCCCTTCCGAAGGAAGCCATACTTAGGATTTTTACGCCCGAAAAAATCCATCGGTCCTGGCCGGGTTCGAACCCGCGTTTTGGGTTTAGGAGGCAAGTATGGTAACCACTACACCACCAGGACCGACGTCAATGAGTGTTGAGGGCCTTAAATCGGATATTTTAACTTCAAGGTATTAATAATGTAACAGATATTATTTTATTCCCCTTAGCGCTAGGTAGAAACTTTAATGAAATATAAAAAAAGTTTTATTTTTTCATAATCATTTCGTTTGAGAAGTTCTTATTTTTATTAAACTACTGAAAGCTTTTACGATTTCAAACGTCATTTGACTTTATTTATGTTGAAATGTAAACATTGATTTAACTAATATTTTAATAAAAAAGGGGAGGAACCTACTACCTTTTATAAAAAAAAATATAATTCAAAGTTATCTAAATCTACACAGTTTTATATGCTAACTCTAATTTAAATTAAAACTGTATGAAACGCTTTTTAGAGAAAAGTTTACACTTCATATGCTTTAAATTACTTTTTAATTGAAAAAAAATTACGATCATTGTTATAAATATATTTCCTCTTGAATAAAATTTAAATGACATAACCTCTTATTTTCATGACATCTTAAAACAGATGGAAGGTCTGTCCCTTTAAATTAATTTGGTACTTTGCTGAATTTGTTTGAATTCTGAATAATACACATTTGTAACAAATAAAACGTTAGGGAAATGCTGACCTTAGAGAATTAATTGAAACAGTTATTTCTAATTACTTTTGTATCAAAAAAGTTATATTTCATTAAATAAACGATTTACGTCGAGTTCAAAAATTAAATTAAAATGCAGTTACTTTTATGTTCGAAATGTTTCCAATTTTAATCTGGCTATAGTAAAGGCCAAATGCGAACTTCATTTGTAAATTTTAGCTATTTGTGGTGTATGTCTTATATTTTCGTCTCATTAAACTTCTCTTAAGACCACTGTTTTTATGTTGATTTAAATAATAAAAATGTATTTATAATACACACACTAACCAGATAGATCAAGTTATTTTGTTGTCTTAGTTACATTCTTTTCAGCAAAACCAATGAAGTGTCACAAAGCGTTACAGAGAAAGATATTACATTTTTGATAATGAATGATATCCTAATTTTGAAATATATAAAATATAATATATAACTTAATTGATACTATAAATCACACATTAATGATTTAGTTTAAATTGCACTTTTGAAAAACCAAGTGTAACTTATTGCATAGACTTAAAGATAGGTTAGTTTTCTTGCCAAACGCACACTTTCCCTCCAAATGGGGCAAGTTTTCTTTTAAAGCTCCTTTGCCGCTATAAAAGTTTTTAAAAAATCTAATAAAATAGTCTCCGAGTTGGCAACACTGTCAAGATTGCCGAGAGGTAAGTAAGGACTTGAACATGACGTAAAAGATTTTTACCAGCAGGAATTGCGTAAGCAAGACGGTTAAAGCTAGCAGCAGGGGACAAGAACAAGGTGCGCCAATTAATCAACGGCGTTTTATCATCGGGTTTTCCGATAAAGCGTCATATCTGGCTCAGGACCTTTGTTCTTATCAACCTGTCTGTATGTTACAGAAGTGGGCAAGATTCCAGCGCCTGATGAACTGATAATATTGGCGTGTTCGCTTTTCTAACTCCCTACAAAAGGTTGAACTAAATGACGTGATTACATCGAGATAATGCACCACATATTTCCTGTGCTGTCTCATTTCCTTTCATTGCAAACAATGCCCCAGCTTCCGTATTGCAGTTGAATCGAGACAAAATGTAGTTTCGTGCTGTGAATACCTAGTAAAATACAGGTTGAATCAAATTCCATGTTGTTAGTTTTATATTTTTTTTCTAAGTTTTTTTTTTTTCAAAAGTATAATGAGCTAATATTTCGAATCCAAAAATTTTCTAATAAAAATTTAGTCAAAAGCCTATATGCAGATTTCATTACCCCCCTTCTGATGCAAGACGTAATCTATAGACAACTAGATACTTCTACCAAACTTTTTTTTTTTTCAATCCTCAGTCCAGATATGCATCTTTAAGTGCGATAATTATTTAATATATACAAACCAAAAATACCTTATTTATTTTTTTAAATATATTTTCAAACGGTTTGCTTCAGTAGGGAAGAGGCAGGGAGCTAATTACTTCTTTTAATTTATTCTTCCTTACCTTTTCCTTTGTGTCCTCTTTGGTTATCAATGCAGTACATAGAAATTAAGATTAATTAAAGACATGCACAAGCAATTTCAGTATGTTATACAAATACAAAATCCTCATTCCAGTATGCAATCTTTGTTTTTACCGACGGGAAGTTAATAAGTAACGGCCGAGGGGAATCATGTCACGTGGTCGGAAATCATAGCGCTCATTTTTTTTTTTGTTCCTTTATGTATTAGTAATAAATGTTAATATTCTGCTCACCAACATAGTAAACACTGAAAATACCTACTCACCACCTGCCTGGAACATTTTAAACTGCCTCGCGGATATTTTGTTACAGTGCCACCACAGGTTTTATTTTAGGTACAGTAGTAAATTTATATGAACGAGATACAGCAGCTGAGGGACTTTATACGCACTGCCAATAGATACACCAACTTGCTGGGATAATCATGTCTATCAAGCTTCTCCTCTTATTAAAATATAATTTCTTTTTGTATCGGTATCTTTTTAATGAAAAGGCGTCGAGTTGGAACTTTGTTCATCAAATTAAAAATTGTGCTTAACGATATTTGCTCCTGGAAATTTAACACGAAATTCTCTCCCACAGTACTTGTATAATTCTTTTGAGCACAATAATCATAAACATTGTATGTTCTATCTCGGCATAAAAATATATTGTAGAAAGTATTAACACGCACTTGCTACAGAGATCAACTAAAACAGTTGGCTTGATAAACACGTCTGAGCAAGTTCAATTGACTATGTCAGCGGCAATTGAAGTTCAGCCGGTTTCCACCAGAGTATACAACTCCGATTGCATAGCGGAATGAGGGTGTAGTACATGTGACTTCAGTGTATGTGTTTGTAATATCAGATATTTATAATTTTCTTATCACAAGATAAGAGTCATAGTATTAATTATATTGATACCTTTTTTTCTTTCTTCAAAATATATTTGTGTGTTGCGTGTTGCATGAACAATAATTGAAAATGATTGGAGCCATAAATGACTAATATTTTCAATTTCTGTATAATGAGTGCGCTTCTTCATGCTCTTTTGTTCCTGGCTAACGTGTTGCATAACTCGTAACAATAGGAACTCGAACTTAATTGCGTTTAAGGACTTTTTAGGGCTTATGAATAACCACAGTTATTACTTTATTTATTTCTTTTATTACTTTTTGTAATGCACCAGTATCATCTAATAAGTTGCTTTTATTGAGTTTTGACAAGAAAATACAAAATCTTTATAAGGCTCGTACTGTTTTATAAAATACTTCCTGGAACTATAAATACTAATTAAGTAAAATAAATTATTTTCGACAATATATTGACAGAATGTCCTTCTACTGTATAACCAACCATTTAAATAAAAAGAATTAAATAAAGGTAATACGTAATAATAATATTTGTACTGACTTTTTTTTTAATTTTAATTAGTTATGTGCCATAATAAAGAACTTGGATCATTAACTCTTAAACTTTAAAATTTCAAGTTTAAACCAGTTTCAAGATTCTTCTACAAATGGAATTCGTAGTCGTTTTATATTATTAGCTATTATTTTTTAATTCTTGTGTTAAAATTATCTTTCTAGCAATATTATAGTCTATGTAATTCAAAATTATTTAAAAGCGTAAATATATATTAGTACCATTACAAGAGTCCCCTTATTTGTTTTTCTTAACGCATTGTGGTAGAAACAATTATTCCAAGAATGTTTAAGAGTCCTTTAGTAGTTACGAAACAAAGGTGGTCAAACCCAGAATGATCCTTATAGAAGGGGATCGTGTCAGAAGAATGCATTCATAACTCGAGTTTTTGCTTTCTCTCTTATAGGCATTGCGTAATCCAAACTTCGACCATCTGTCAGTTGTCAGTAATGTATGTTAAACAAATGAGGCACGACAGGGCATAATTATAGTAGAACGCGTTCATGACTAGTTTTAAAGTATTTATGTAAATAAACGCATATCAAACGACCTTCACTAGAAAAGAATATTAGCCAGCTTGTGGGAAATATACGAAATGACAAATGTTTTCTCTCAGTCAAAGCATGCGAATTGCAGGTAACTTTGATCCATAGGATAATAAGATTTATTTTATTCTTAGTTTCTTGAGACTTCATTGCAAACTGATAACTTATGAAGTATAGGACTGTATTCTACTGCAAGAACTGCATTGTATGAGCGGATTTTTTTGAACAGTGTTTAACACCCTTTATTATTACTGAAGCACCACAGGCGGTGGACACTGATGATACATGAGATGAAATGATATATTGGGAAAGGATTTTTTTTAAGGAAGGAAATGTTCCAGGCCTAAGGTTAGGGTACCTCCCTGGCATTTGCCATTTATGAAGACTGAGAATAACCTGAAAAAAACCTGTTAAGAAGGACGGCCTGGCGCGAATCGAACCCTAGACCTCCCGCTCACGAGTCCGCGCCTAATCGACCTCGGCAACCTGTTACGGTTTTATGAGTGGATTTAAAGTTTTTCTGTTTTAGAGTTTTTCTGTTTTAGTTTATTTCTACAAACATACTTTTAGTATAATACTAAATAGATATAAATAAATGTAACTTCGGTACATTTCCAAAATTTTACTTTAGCTAGAAATGTATGTGCAAACAATGCTTATTATTAGAAACAGAAGAAATCGAAATTCATAAATGAAATTATATATTTACACAGTTTAAAATGTTCTACAGTACAAACGTTTACTTATTCCTGATATGAAGAAATATCTTTCTTAATGCTGTTATGTGTAGAAAGCACCCCCCCCCCCCGCCTTCTCCATGCACATGTCGAAGAGGAGTTTCCATTGATATATTTTTACTCAATGCGCCACAATGGTCTTACGTTTTCGCTATCTATGTTAATGATAAAAGACGCGATGAATCACTCACTAGGCCGGATGTCTAAACTGCGATAACTTATTTTTTCATTGCGCAAAACAGTTGAGTAGCGGCATTGTTTACCTAATGGGTGATTCCCATTTGTTTTGTTTTGTTTCAGATTACTTCGGAAATTGTGGTTTTTATAGATATGTGTCACGATCATGCTTTTCCTTGTATGGAATTGGATCATATGTATAAGACAAATGCAGTACCGAAATAAATAAGAAAAATCAGGAAATAAAATGTGTGGTTTATGATCCTGATATCTTAGTACAAATAAAATAGTATCAGTATGTGATGATCTCATTTCCTAGCCCGAGAAATATAAATTAACACAGATTTTTCTTCTGTCAAGCTAGCGAAGATAAATTCTGGAAGAAAAGAGTCCGGGAAGTTATCCTTTAAATCACCCAAATAACACGCATCTCTTAATTTTGTAAACTTATCGTGCTCTAACCGCTAACATAAATAGACCAAAGAGGTTTTAGTATTAAAATCTTGACTGTATCAGGCATGTCAGAATAAAATATGTTTACGATATTTAGTTGGAACTTACAATTTTTTCATAGGTGGAACTACCCGTCATGAAACGATGTATAGAAGGCCTTGACTTTAATTAATATAAGAAATTAGTTTCTAAATAGGGATTGCCTTTATATCAACTATGTACAAACAGGATACAGGTGGCTAAAAACCGGACACATGTAACGGTTTTGGAAAAAAAAATCCTTCTTTTGGAAACTTGACTACAGTCTGTGAAGAGAACATTTTCATATTACGTGGAAGGTAGGAGATGACGCCAGATGAGGGCCGTGCGATTATCTCATGCGCATAACGTCAGCATTCCTGCCATTTCAAAATACATTTCCTCATTCATTGAAAAGGCTGATAGCTTTGGAAGATGTTCGACATCACGTTGATGACCTCATAGCTAAGGAAGATGAAAACAGAATGCCTTTGTCCAGGAAAATGTAGCTTGACTATGGCTTGTGAACAGTTTAAGAACTGTAATTGATTTAAAATGAAATGGTGGGAAAATGTTCATCAAACAGTGAAGAAATATATAGACAGTAGTGTATTTATTTATAAAATATATTGGTTACATGTCTAGCTCATCAATATCTCACGAGTCCTGGGACCGTACGTACTTTCCCAATACACTAGAGTACATTAATTTACACAAAACAATATTTAACTCTTAGGGAAAAAATAGTGTAAATAATATTAAAGGAATAAATAAAAAATATAATAATAAAACAAAATCGAAATACAAAAATTAAGTAAACAGAAAAAAGAATAGTACAAAATTAAATCACTTACAATCCCACACATATATGTACAAATAATTCCAAAAAATATAGTGACTCCTGTTCCCCTACCTCCCTTCCCGGTTCACTGCCGTTTCTGATCTGAGCTGTCTCACTTTATTTAAAATTTTACCTACTCCCTCCTCCTCCTTATCTGCCAGCAAAGTCCAGCACTGCCACTGCCCTCTTCCCCCGTTAAGAACAAACGGGGCCAGTAAGATATCTGTTTCTCCATTCTTCCGTACCCTTGCAGTACGCCAGAATATGTTCCCAAGTTTCTTTCTCCCCACATATAGGGCAGATTCTCGTACTCTCTCTGTCTGTTAGTCATTCACCACGTGGCTACTCTAAACCAAGCGAGCCCCTGATTACAGAGTTTGGCCCCTGTTTGGATGTAAAGAGTCAGCTGCCTATTAATGCCCCTCGAGCGTTTCTTAATTTTTCCCTAAACCCTCTCCTGTTTCCCCGCTCTGCGATCCAAATATTACCCATTCCTATATTTTCCAGACCCCTTCTTAATTTTGAAACCCATGTCTTATCCTCCCATTCTTAGCTGCTCCTGGTAACACATCGCCCTAATTAGTGTTTGATCTCTATGAACAATTCATAGCCACTTCACTGCTCGGATCCTATATACTCTAATCTCGCGATTGGCACAAACTTTCGTAAGGATTCCGCAATTTTTCTTGTCCATCCACTCCTAAAATACCTCTCAGAAAACCGGTCCTCATCCGAACCAAGTTCTCTGTTTGTTCTCAACCCCATATTTCGGCCCCATAAGTCCTTGT
Organism: Metallyticus violacea; assembly: GCA_030762175.1. NCBI lineage: Eukaryota > Metazoa > Arthropoda > Insecta > Mantodea > Metallyticidae > Metallyticus > Metallyticus violacea. The sequence goes on along the minus strand of CM060844.1, from coordinate 50,014,096 downwards.
ACATCTGCTACTACCCCATTTACTGTCTCTAACAGCTCTACCGGCACATCTAGAATTCTGCTTAGTATACGGAGAGTTTATATTGCTTTCATATTTGCTTTAAGATGGTTATTTTTGTTGACCTGTTTAACATCTCAGCTCATCAGCACCCCATTCAATTCAGGGAGTGAAACGGCCGATAAATTTTGCTCATTGGTCTTTTCTTTCAGGCTTGAGGTTCTTTTACGTACCGTAAGACCCACAACTTTACTTCCCTTAGTAAGAAAGCCTTACTTAAGATTTTTACGCCAGAAAAATCAACCAGCCCTGGCTGGGACTGAACCCGCAATCTTGAGTCTACGAGGCAAGTATGTTACCACTAGACCATCAGGGGCGACAGGTGTCAAAGATGTAATAAAAGTTGCTATAACATTTTTAACTTTTGAAGAGAGATTAAGTCCAGATTCTCCAAACACATGTTTAAAGTTATTTTAAATGTGTTTATTTATTGATTTTTTTGAGGCGTAGGCCTTTACGGGCTTCTTCAGTCGTGCTGCAGACGTTGGACACGTGATGGGTCTTGTTTTGTCGGGCTGAACAAAGCTAAATATATCTTAGGCCAGACACTCCTTCTTACAGGAGTTTTAACCGTAATTTATAAGGAATGTCTCAACGTAATATTCGTTTGACGAGAGTCTTACGTTCTTAAAACAATTCATAGTTAACTACATGTCACGAATTACACGTACACCATTCTCGATCAAATCCGTGCTGATCGCTGGTTACTAAAACGTGATCAAACTTTGACCGCGGTAGACTTGTAGTTGTGGTGCATCATAGTGCTAGGTTGCTGAATGATCACGATTCTACGATAATCACTGAAAGGAAAGCATATAACTCTATATCCAAAGAGATTGTAGTGCAGTTACAATCTCCTTTTCTATAACGCCTAGTTTTTGTTTTGTGTTTGATTACCATATGTAAGTAAACGAAAATGGAAAACAAATATCTCCAAATTTTACTTGGCAAGAGATAGACATTCTGTTGGAACTAGCTGTCTCATATTCCAATAAACTGGAAAATAAAAATCAGAGATTCATGTTCTTTAAAGGGAAAGAAAGAGCTTTGGAATGATTTAGCCATGCATTTCAACATGACACCACGCGAGTTTTTATTACCAAACACATAAATAAACCGCTATTTGTTAAAACAGCGTGAGTAATGAAGTGTAAAATTCTATTCATTGGTGAAACAGGGTGATTGCGATTAGTAGGAAACTCTAACCTCTCAGTCATGTCATTTACTAGCTATCACACTGTATCCTTTGATAACCGGAATCTTTCTTCAAATTTTCTGTCCCCATACTCTTCATCTCTTTCCACAATGATTCGGTTTTATCATTGGTCCCGATTTAAATAAACCAGGTGTATATTGTCTAGTCCTCAAAATCCTTAAAGAAAATCGAAACGGGCAGCCATTTTGTGTAAATTGACCGTAATCAGTGGAGTTGATCGGTCCAACATCCGCGGTCAAAGTTGACCATTATCAAATACGTCGTTTAACTTTCATCATTGCCGATGCACCGAAAAATCGCACTGAAAGCCGCCAAATGCCGATTTAAACGACTTCATTATTGATCGGGATGGTGCACATGATCACGAATCTTTCAAATAGTTTTCAGTGCGGCTTTTGATAGTCTCTTTTTATTTTCATTGTCCACATGATTTTTAAAGCTATTCACACAGTTCTCTATTTTGTTGTTTTTCAACATATATGCTATTAGATTATATCTTAATTTCTTATTAAATCAAATTGTGTGCGGTCCTTTTAAATTTTTCATTTCTGCACTTTGTATTTAACTTCTTACTTTACTTGTCGAAATCCAAGATACGCAACCGCTATACTGGTGTCACCATAGTTCTGTAAATTTTAATTCTGGTGGTTTTTTTTGTTTTATTTTTTAAGGATTTATGCATGGTTCCGCATATCACATTAAAATGTAAAATTACATTCAAATAATTTTTATTAAAACTATTTTGATCGAATTATCAATTTCCTCCCAAAGGGCTAAAACTTTGAACTTCTCTATGATATTTTAAGATTATAATCTTTACAAATCCCATTTAAAATATAAAATGAACATTGTAAATAAATTTAATTTTCTGAATCAGTGCAATATCATCAGCATTATACTCAAAACATTTAAATTTATACTGTTATTCATTTTAATCCTCAAATTAACGCCCATTTTCCGTTGGCGTTTAAATATTAATTGAAATGCAGCGTAAATAATTGAATATCGCAAAATAATATGCCTATCTTAGAGACAAAGTGGATTATTCTGTTGGGAATTCTATTTTTATAAACTTTTTGATAGGTTTGTCCTATTTTTTTACAACATGGGGCTTAGGATACTAAAAAAATGTTTTTGCTGTACTATCTTTTTAGTTTTGATCTCGAAAGTTTGAAAAATTTGATTTTAGCCCTTAACTGCTGGTAATGATAAAGTAAAAATTATCTTATTTCGATATGTACAATAAATTAAACTATTTTCTATTGGATTTTATAAATATGTAAAGTGTTGCACGTTTGTAAAAAACTTTAGCACGTAAATCATATTTGCTGCAACCACAACAAATACAAAACAACTATTTATAGTTTGGAAATTGTGTTAATTTATCAGCTATTCAGTGCATATTTAATTTATGTTACATAATTACGATAGAAGTGGGGTAGGTTTATATCCAAACTTTTTACTTTGGAAGAAAGTCATAAATATGTCATGTTTATAGATCCTGATCAGTATATCGATTGGCATTGGCGTTTATATCATGAAGCACTTTCTTATTGAAGCGCTCTCTTTCTAAAGCGAACATATTTTTCAGAGAATGTTATTGTTTTGCACCAGAACAATCTGCCAACATTTCCACACAGAAGCAGTCACTGCCAAGCGACCTGTTGATCTAACATGGTAACAAGTGTTACTGCAAGTTTGGGAACTAGCGAGCTTAACGCACAGTTGGAACACTGCGTTTTAAAATCAAGCAAATTGCTCGCTTTACAGCTAATAGTGAAGATTTATGATTTCTAGTGGGCGTCGTACTCAGCTGCTGAACTTGGCACGAATAACGTTTGGAATTGTGTCTTTTGTCTTCTGCTGGCTGAGGTAACGTTGTGATGTCGCTTGAATGGGGAAAGCATTCTAAGATACAAATACTTCTTATTTTCAAACTCTTTATTCTTGTCATGCAGACATAACAAAGAGTTCGGTATTGACAATGAATTGGTTCATTGATCTGTTTCATTAACTTGGCAACAAATCATGGCAAATTGTATTTTAGCATTTTTGATATAATAGATGAATGCCATAAAGCGACAAAATATTTCATGTTGCTCTTGAGAATTTCGTCTTCGAAGGTAGACATTGAACATCTTAAACAAAAGTTAATGATTTCTGCTTCTGGTCCGGATGTATCTAGACTTAGAGCATCTTATCACAGTGTCTTCCTGTAAACTGCTCAGCAGAAGTAAAGTTATAGAAAAGTGAACAAAGAAACTAGAAATCTGTGACAGAATTCAGTTTTGAATGGAATGTTAATAGACTTATTATTAATTGCTGAAATACTTTGTTGAGAGTCCAAACATGCATTCTTTCATCACAAGAGCTGTTCTAAATCTGAGTTGTCAACTGTCAGTTTAAGCTTTTCTTCTGAAGAACGACCTTCAATCAACTGTTTGCTAATTCACACGCATAGTCGAGTCTTTGTGGCACCTCACGATTCTGTGTACTGATCAGGTAGCATTTCCTCTGTTCTACTCCCACCAGCATAACTGAAAGACACAATGCTTATTGTTTATATTTTACCAGTTTCTTTCATAGTCCGGAAACACATGTTTTTCCTAAGGATGGAAATGGTGGCGTGATGAATCTCATAAAGCCATATTTTAAAATTCTATTGTGCTAATAAAAGTTTTTTTCTAAAGCTTTTTAGCACTCAAAATAAATTGGAGGAAAGTGATCAAATATACAAATGCTCTTATGTACATCAATCCGACTTTTAAGGGTCTATTCAACAAAATATTTTAATAAAATATGTTTACACAATTCATTAAGTTTTGTTAGACGAAATGCCTGTCCAACGAGGTTGATGATTTTAGTTTCATTAAGTCCATAAGACACTGCCACCCTATTTAAAAAGAGGATACACAAATCTGTACAGCCATAAAGCTCTCCGCAAAGACATATTTTATTCTACCGGCTTAAACATTCAGGCAGTAACTAAGCTGATGATAAAACTGACAAGCTGTAGCTACTCAAGGATGTATCACGTTTGTGACGACAATATTAATTGAGAGTGCTTTTCTCTGAAACTTGCTTTAAGCTATTCCTGGTACTACAGCAACAAGCTAAGAAATATTGTTTGGCAGAACAGTTGGGATGAAACGAATAGGTATAAATGTCGAAAGATTATGGTTTCTTCATTCTTAGAATGAGTCCTAATGTAAACATTAACCACGGAGCATTGACCGCATGACATTCTACTCATACAAAAGTAGTGCATGAAAAATGGTAAACAAATTATAATTACAAAAAACATAATCCGCTGCCTACTAACAGATATTGTTCATTCGTTTTAGAATAAAAACATAGTTGATTAGTTAAATAAAATGGCACATCATGCTGAACGTTCAGTTCCAATAGTTATTAAACGCAAAAAAAATAAGGATTTAAGCAGAGGCGAGAAAGTTTTTTTGTTGATTTGGTTTATTTATGGACGCTCTTTAACACCTCAGGTCATCAGTGTCCCATTCAAACCAGGGCGTGAAACGGTGGATAAATGTTGCTCAGAGGCCTCTTCTTTCAGGCTTGAGGTTCTTTTACGTGCCGTAAATCTACGACATGGGACTCACGGCTTTACTTCCCTTCCCTTCCCTTCTTTTTACCCAAAAAATCCATCGATTCTGGCCTGGATTGAACCCACGATCTTGGGTATAGGAGGTAAGTGTGGTTATCACTACACCACCAGCACCGACTTGTGGTGAGAAAGCAATAGTTATAAATGTTTTTTAAAATCCGAAAAATATTCCCCACTCTCAGTAAAAGACATTGTCTGAATTCAATGGCGTTTCTCATTCATTCTGCAATGTAAAGAAGTCTTGCAAATAACTAAATTATACTTTTGTTTTTATCTAACGATAATCGCATCGACTTTATAAATATGGAAGCTGTCTCCTATATGCTAAACCCCATAGAGATTAAATGAAATAAAATAACAAAACATTAAAACTGCGGAATGTTTCACTTTTGGTGGAGAAAGGTATGGACCTGGCTTTCTTCTCTGCTGTCAGAAGTATATTTCATAAATATATTTTTATTTTATTTATTTCATATTGATATATATTTACAAATTCGATATTTCCAAATAATATGTGCCATTGAGTCAGTCTTCTAAACTTGGCAGCACTGATGGTAGTTCACAAGCAATGCATTCAATAGGTGACGTATCATCATTGAATCCCCGCCTTATCTGGTTGTTGTCATTCCCTCATAGTATGAAGGGGGCTGTTAAGGCGTTCTTAGAATTGAGTTCAATTGTGGTGGTTACACGTAATATTCACTGAACGTGCTCTTCAACTAAGTAGCACATAGAATGAACATTTATAAGGATACGAAGACCTACCAAAATTAACATTTTACGCATATTGCTTTTCTCTTATAGCACCATCAAATGAAAAAAAAAAAAAAATTGCGTACAAAAGAATTAGTTTGAAAAATTAAACTTCTGGTAATTTTATATATAAAAGTTGGCATCTCTGAAATTAATGTTATATATACTCAGATTATATATGGTCTTTTATAAGCTGAATTACAATGCTAAGCAAGAGTATGAAAGTTTTAGAAGAAATTTCATTAACACTCGTTTTTAATGTTTAACAAGAAATACAAAAAAAATACTTAATTTACAATTTTATTCCATTAGACACTATTACATGATGTACAACGTTACTACATAAAGCGCTATGAAATCACAATTATTATTCTTGTTATTCAATTTAGTTTAAAATTTATTGTTTAGTATCCTTTAAGATTTACAAAAATGTAATGTACTAATTTTCACAAAGGAAAGTATTTCAAAATATTCAACCATTAATAGTTTTACAAATTTAATAGTTTTAACGCACTGGGGAACATGGTTATGTGCAGCTCTACATTACACCAAACTTTTGGAAACAGGAATGTAATAAATACATTAAATCCAAATTATTCTTCATCAGTTAAAATTTCTCAAGATATATTACAGAACACAGAAGTAGAAACTGATTTTTCTTACAAATCTACACTTTTCCTTCATCTTCCTTTGGCTGTTAATTCTTTGAAAACCAACAGTATTATTGTGTCAGTCGTTAATATATTTTAAAACCACTGTCTCTAAATAAAATTCGGTATCTGGAAGTGTTGGCAATGTACGGAAGGACAAAGTACGTAGTGTTCTTTCTAAAAAACCTCAGGACATTATGAATACATGAGATTGAAGAAATATTAGCAGAAAGTTTCGAACTTCCTAGAGAAATATCTCTAAAAGCAGATCAAATTGCAGCTTCTGTATATGCACCATAAGTTCCATAAGATTGTGTTAAAAATTTGTGTATTATATCAATATGATTTGTTAATATCTTTTATATTGGTATATTTATATGCATATTATGGACGTTAAAATGTATTAATACATGTATATTAAAGGAATTATTAGAGCATAAACTTTCTGTCCCTAGCGATGAAAATAAAGATTATTAGCCAGTTTCTACAAGAAAACGCTGCAATTATTAATGTAATATCATATTTTCTTGTTGCTTATTTGGTGTAACTCACACTATGTAGTAATGTGTTAAAATAGTATATCATTACTTCAGTTTATTTTTGGCCTGGTGTGTACAGAACTTATTTTTGGCGGATGGATACATTTTGTTTTGTTTACATTAGGACCCATTCTAAGAATGAACGGAGCATAGTTCCAGTCGAATGCATTTTCTGGAACGTTTCCTCGTGTTCATCGAAAAAGTGCAAGGTGTAATGTATCGTCAGAGAGAGGAGCTTTGAAGTAGACATGCAACTTTTTTCTCTCTCTCTCTATTTGTAATGCTGTAGCTAGTTCCTCGTGCTCAGCTGGTGAAGGTTAAACCAGGATACAGGCTGCGCTGAGTCACAGAGCGTGAATAAACGCTTCCTAGTCACATCATTGGAAGAACAGAAGCGATTATACGACAATGAGAATGACAGAATATTTCACTGAACATGCTCTTCAACTAAGTAACACATAGAATGAACATTTATAAGGATACGAAGACCTACCAAAAATAACATTTTAGGCATATTGCTTTTCTGTTATAGCACCATCAAATAAAAAAAAAATTGCGTACAAAAGGATTAGTTTGAAAAATTAAACTTCTGGTAATTTTATATATAAAAGTTGGCATCTCTGAAATTAACCTTATATATACACACAGATGGCGATATCCAATGACCTATTCATGATCTTTTATAAGCTGAATTACAATGCTAAGCAAGAGTATGAAAGTTTTAAAAGAAATTTCATTAACATTCGTTTTTAATGTTTAACAAAAAATACAAAAAAAAAAATACTTAATTTACAATTTTATTCCATTAGACATTTATACATTTCCAATACACATTTAGTAATTTATGTTTTTATTTTAATAACCTTTGTTTTCATGCTTTACTTAATGGACATCTTGTACCAAGTATTATTTTGCCATGTTTCGATTATTAGTGCTTCAACTTGGGGCTTTAAAAGCGGCAACGTTGGTAAAACTCCATATCATATAGGTTAGGAAGGAATATGGCTTTTTGAGTAGTGTTTAACGCCCGTTTTTTACTACTGAGGTACCGCCACGGGTGGCCGAGGTCGTTAAGGCATGGACTCGTGAGCGGGAGATCTGCGGTTCGAATCCCGCCAGGACCGTCCTCCCTGACTGGGGTTTTTTCCAGGTTTTCCTCAGTCTTCACGAGCCCGCGTCTTAACGACTTCGGCCACCAGTGGCGATATAGAACAATGTGTGGGTATATTCTGTAGGTAAGTAAAGAGCTATGAAGTCTCCATATGCTTCTATTAAAATATTTATAAAGTCCTAAAACTTTTATAACAATGCTATAATTGATATTGAACAAATGTCTAACAATTTATTTTTATTTTTACCTTTACCATAAACTCAAAATTAAATAACTTCTAGTTATTTAACTATATATACTCGTACATAATATTCTAATATTGTTTAAGTTTTTCAAGTCTGATTAAAGCACTCATGATCATGATGGTTACAGCTGAGGAAACTTTCCTGCCTATCTTGAGATATATAGCGCTGAACAGTCGAACGTTGTACCGCTAAGCATAGTATAATAAAGCGGTAGAACGTAATGTTTCCGGTGTTCACGGCAAGCTGTTAAAGTAATATGCTGTCAGCAAACAAGGTCATAGCTTCTTCGTCAAGGCAAACGTTATGTAGTGGTAAAGTCTTCCGGGTCAAGTCATCACTTGCCTCGACCAATCGATTTTGTTGTTATCATTTCACTTTCTGATTGAATTTCGTTATTTTCTGTTAATGTTATATGGGTTTGATTCATTAAATCAGTCCTCTACATGTTTATTATTGTGTCTGTTTGGAAAGTGTAATGTAATGCTGCATTTATCAATTGCAGTAATTAAAAATTGCATTTGAGGTATTTGCAAACAATATATCAAATTGAACATTTGATTTATGATTAACATAATTGTTATTTTTAAAGTTTTGCAAACAAGAATACCCTGGTATTTTGGAAAGTGTTTATTTTAATAGTAAGAATAAAAATATAAATCTTTAAAATTATAGGACTTACGTTTTTTGTCTTTCGCTAACAACAGAATCAAAAGCTAGTTCTGTGAAGTCATTGCCAAAGATATATAATCGCATCGTTGCATTCATTTTCCTTAATCGAAAAGGCTGCCGGTACCTATGTTAATGGCTGCTCTTTTCTTATGATTTTATTGCCAGAAGTAAACCTGGCTTTACTCATAAGGCAACTAAAACATATTTTAAAACCTTTTTAACGAACCTTAAACTTAAAATCTTTAATTCTTTCAGTTTAACATCCTCGTCTTTTTATATTAATTTCTGTTTATCAACATAACCTAAAATTCTTACTACAGCTCTTTTCGAGCTATAAAATACAGGTTACAGTTTCCTACTGTAATGTTTAAATGCCATTTCTTTACATTCTGGGAGTGCTAAAACATTGTCAATGTAACAGTCAAGTTGGAGCATTCACATACTGCGAATCGAGAGTTAAGTTCACGACAGAGAACTGTGGCGTGGACTTGGCCGTTGAAGAAGGTCACACTCCTCCACAGAAGTAGTGCGATGAATGTCAAGTAAGAAGAGCACCATCTTCCTCAACTTGTGAAGGTCCCTCACGCAACAACCTCCAAAAGCAGCAAACCAAGCGATCACCTACAATAATAATCGGAAGCGAGCTCAACCAGGCGGAAGCTAATGGGCAGCGGTGACCATGGAATTCCATTGTGTAACAGCAGCCCTCTCAAACTACATCCGCAAATAACTGACGACTTTTGGACAACCACCGAACTAGAGCCTTTGAACGTAAGAAGAACAAATGAAAGCTTTCGATTTCCTCTCCTGTACTCTTGAGTGTGAAACGCATTTATCATTGACAGTCATAGCTAGAAGGTGAACAACGAAAAGATGAAATAATTCAAACATCTCATAAATACAGGAAATCTGGCTTATTCTGCTTTTCAAAAGTTATTCATAATTTGTTTTACAATAGATGGAAGGTTTTTAGGAAAAGATGTAAAGATACGTCTTATTTATTAAAATGATATAGTTTATAAATGCGAATCCATTGTTGCATCAACTATAAACTTCGTTTTTATCAATGCACCTTCAGTGTATTACGGCCACCTATTACTTGCAAGTACCAACATCATCCGCGCATATAATTTTCTGATGAAATGCCAAAAAATTAATTTTTAATTAATTTCTCAGCTACTAAAATTAAGATTACTGGCATTATCAGTCTGTTTTAATCGATCTACTACCGATATTTTTTATGGTTTTAATTTAGGAAATTTTGTAGATATTCTTGCTGAGTTCTGATATACTTTTCTCCTGTGATAAACGTCTGGAAACTTGTAGAGAACCGCACGAGTATTTTAAGGTGCTATTAGGTGGAACTGGTCTATAAGGAACATTTCGCGGATTTTTTTTATTGTTCCGCTACAAGATTGTTTTAATGTAGATATGTATCGTATAAAGGAATACGTTTTTATGTACTTGTTTTGCTACCAGCATTACAACACTTATTCAGTTCTATTGTACTACTAATAATTCGACTATGCGTATACAATATTTCATGTAAAGCTACGTGAGTGACGGGGCAACTACATATGAGTTGTTGACTCCGTGCATTTACCAGAACACTCGGCAATGCATAGTATTAGGCCACAACACACGATAGATCAGGGGGGCTACCAGAAACAAGTGTGCAAAAAATAAACCAAAAACAAAACAGATTTTAAATCGCTTGATCTTATTTAGTTATTGCATTAATGCAGATTCATGTTGGTCTGTTGTTTTGTTAAGCGCAGAACTCGCAAGAAAAAGTTCATTTATTAGTTTTCTGTTCTGTTTTTTATTATTTTTATTTAGTATTGTATAAATTTGAGGTGCTATTTTTGTAGTTTTATTCATTATAAATTACACGTTCAATTTAATTTGCTTAAAAAGTTTAATTTTTGCTTGGAAACAGCAGCTGTATAAATGTGCCCTTCAACCTAGGGTTTATATTTTAGTATATTCGGAGTTGCTATTCCTGAAATATTAATTGTAGCTGGTCTTTCTATTAATAAATTATTCTGTTATTTTAGAATGACTATATCCCGAAGTTAGAGTCGAACTCACGCCCACTCTAGGCAGTAGACAGAAGAGATGACTTAGTCATGCTGGTTACTATGATGACTCAGAGAGTAATGATTCTCAGAAGCCAATGATTCTACATCTGAAATCCTGTGAATCACAAGATGCACTTTAGAAGGTGTACTCCCACTTTTAAGAGGGTCGTACCTTCGCATAAAATTCCGGCTTATGGTAAAGTCGCCATCGACCTGCATTCATTTTTAAGCTGTCATGCAGGTGAACGCCCAGACACGTGAGGTTAATACGAGAAAGTTCATCAGAAGCTTTTTACTCTGCTGATAAGGATTTCCGAAAGCATTTGCTGCACAATATCCTTCCATTATGAAGGGATTCACTTATTCTTGTCTACACTCAAAGTTGTCCTCCACAAGTTCTGACAACTGCATGAAAATAAGAGTTCTGTTGTGAAGCTCAAAGTTTTTTTGTGAACATTTTTTTTCAATAGGTCTTTGAGTGTTTAACCAAAAAGAAATCACACCACACCGGAATAGAAACATCGTTTACCTAATAACTATATCGGTTGTCCTCAAGTTAACAGTGAAGCTGAAAGCACATTCCAGATCTGAAACGCATGAAGACCTTCAAGTTGAATAGCCTGAACTTTGCATTCTTTCACGTATTTTAAAGTGTTTTAATGCTAATTTGATCAAAAGCAACTATTTCCAGAATTAGAAAGGCCAAATCTTCTGATTTATCTTTGATTAATGGCAGAGATATTTACATATTTTGGACAGATATCGTTATATTTACTTCGTGAAGTAACGAAATGTGTTTGCTATATGAAAGCTTTGCGAAAACAGATATAATTTAGTCCACTGTGTTAGCACATTCTCAGTTAAAACTAATTTAACATTTGTCTCCAAGAAATAGAGAGCATTCACACTACTAAACGTAAATTGTCTTGATTGATTACTGATTCTCAGCGGCTACAACTAGCTCAATAGTCCTGGTTAATCGTCCTATACCTGGGCTATCCAAAATACAGCCCGCAGGCCGCATGCTGCCCCTATTTCTTAAGCAACCTTCTGATCCAAATAATAGTACACTAAAAAATTCTGTACCTACTTCTTTTTTTTTTTTTTTTGAGTAGTGTTTAACGCCCGTTTTTACTACTGAGGCACCACAGGCGGTGACACTGATGATACATGAGATGAAATGATAAATTGGGAAAGTATTTTTTTTAAGGAAGGAAGCGTTCCAGGCCTAAGTTTAGGTACCTCCCCGGCATTTGCCAGTTATGAAGACTGAGGAAAACCTGGAAAAAACCCCAGTCAGGGAGGACGGTCCTGGCGGGATTCGAACCGCAGACCTCCCGCTCACGAGTCCGTGCCTTAACGACCTCGGCCACCCGTGGCGGTACCTACTTCTTAAATTACCATTAACTTATTAATTACTTAATAAACGTTTCCACTATATTCTTCTACGATTGCTATACTGTAGTATAACAATTTCAATTTTTCTTTGCTGCAGTATAAAAAACTTTTGCGTAAAGCGATACTGCAGTATAGCGGTTTCACTCAACGAATATCTGTAACAATAGTTGTTTCAACAATTTTTAATATAAGGTTCAGATCACAATACCATTACTGATTATAATTAACCATAAAAGATTTGGAGATTCTTTCTTTCAAAATAGGAAGGGGAAATGTTTAAAATTCTTCAAACATCTTTCTAACGAAAGTTTTCCTAATTTGTGTTTTGGAAGAACTACTTATGTGAAAGTACACTCCCCACATCTTGAAGTTCGTTAAGAATAGGTACAGATACTATCTTCTCTTCTGAATTTTCTACGTCTTGCAACAAGAAGAATCGATGTAGACATCTCGGCCCTTGTAAGTACTGCCGACATCCTCATCTGTCGTATTAAATGTCCACTCCTTCCGGTACGTTACTAATATTTCAAGTACTGCTAAAAATGGTTAATTAGTTTAGGATGTCACCCGCTATCTGATAGTTAATACTTTCATAGCCCTCAGGTTAAGAGTAATACACCACTGTCCTATATTATTAGCATTTCAACTTTTCACAATAGCGCAAAAGACCCAGGCAAATGCTAATTGTTCACATCAGAGATCAATTACTTCCTTAGAGATCGCTTGTCATCAATGGGTTAGTATACCATAATGTTAATTGAACAAAAAATAAATTAAATTTAAAATGCAAATAAATAAATAAAAGTAGCATGTAAAAGTATTACTTTTTATTTATTGCTACGTCATAAAATTTAATATTCCTTTAGAAATTATTTGCATTGAGTATCAAAGAAAAAGAAGCGCATGTTTATTTTCAATGGGTTGGATGATTTCGAGTAACGCTATCATGAAAGGCATCAAATTATAAAATATGAATATTTTGGAAAATATGGACGTCGGAAAAACACCAATCTAAAATCAATGCTTATTGAGTCACCTAAAATTATACAGTGGAACATATTCACACATTTTCAGATATAAGCCTCATTGGTTACGATCATTCCAGCTACTCTACTCTACGTTAGTGATGTTACACTTTGTAGTCATTGATGATCTGAGAATTTTGACGACGAGGAGATGAATATTAAAATTAGATACCGGAACTGCTGATGTTGGTAATAGCGTATTAGTCACAGATATTTGCCTTCAGTTCTCTCCAAAGTTTCATGGACTCATAACGTCAACCTTATTTTAGGGACGCTTACCGATTATAATTGCAGAGTTCTTAAGGATAAGACATACAAATATAAAAAGAACACGTTACTGAATTATGAGCATAGAATACGCAAATAAAACATCATTTCTAAGAGCATATCACCTTTCTCATTAAGAATTTCTTCAGTAAGTGCAACTTTTGTGAAGTTTTTAACTAGGCCTTGTTTTAATCTATAGAATTCAAGCCTCGGGATTAAGGTAAGCACCTTCAACAGAGAAGAAGTGTGGAAGCATTGCAGGGCAACAGTTTCTGAAGTGATAGCCGTACACTTTTTGGCCGATTTCAAGTTCTTGAGGAATGCACATAGAGCAGTTTACGGTTGCATAAACACATCTCTAAATTATAACTTACTGTATATTTTGAGTCAAAATGGAGTGTACAACTTCCTGGAGTTCAGACAAATATATGCTGTTGCTGTGGTGGTGTTTATTCCCCAAGAATCAGTTTTTATCTTTGAAAAGAATATTTTCCCTTCCATCACTTTTGGCTCTGTGGCATAGCAGATGACCTCTTGGGGGTAAACCTCTTGATTGTATCAATAAAACAGGGTAATTTTTCTTTCGCTGTCAATCAATCTTACAGGAGTGTTTTTCTCAGTGAAACACTTGATTTTCTGTTTTGGGATTGTGATTTCACCTTATTTTCTCCTTCTAACTGGTTGATCTCCCAAATGGTCATGATCTTGATACCATTAAATTACTTTGAACAGGCGATTCCTTACATTTTTGGATACTCTGATTGACGTGCAAATATTATTTATCAAACTCAACAGACACAAGGTGAAATCTGCCAAGCAAGTTGACAGCAAAAGTTATTTGAAAAAGTAATGGGAACACACGTCAGTTCAGTTTTATGGTGACAATGAAACAGATGGCTCTTTTGCGGTTACTTCACGAAGACCCCATTAATGATAGACAATTGCCCATCAAAAAGCGCTCACACAAGTAATGGGTGCACATTGCGTTACAATACATTGCCCAAGAGAGCGGTAGTGGGGACGGCTGGCAGGCAGCATGTAACGAAGTGTTCCAGAAGTGATATAACTGGGGGACATGTGTTTGATTCACAGTATGTTTGGTAATTTCTTGTTTCATGAATGCGTCATCACCGTGTGAGTCAAAACGCAAGGCTGTGACCCGTGGCGTGCTAGTGTACATATAGACACCAGTTGACCTTGACAAATGCCCTCTCATTGACGCATGTATTTGCAGTAGCGCCAAGTCTTGAGCAGTTCTGGTAATTACTTTGTGGTTTCCGGTTTAGAACTATAAAGTTCGTAGATTTCTGTATTAGTTGTGTTTACTACAGTTTTTATGTATAGCTATTAAAACATTGAACTTTCCTCATTGCTAACCGCAACTGTTCTTTGACTGTAATTTAAAAAATAAGGAAAATATTAAAGGGAAAGGGGGGGGGGGTTAAATATTATATTTTTGTTTTTGTACTATTTTAATATTTGGAATTTTTTATTTATTTTGATATGATATTCCTTAATATTCCTTGCTTATAAGTATTTTAATAACTTTTTAATTATATCTCTGCAGAAGCGATCACTTGTTCAGTTAAAATTTTAATCTCAGGAACTATTTGCTGCAGAAGGCTGTCTTGAATTATAGAAAAAGTTGTATTTCATATATTGGCAGCGTTTGTTTCCACGACATCATATTTTGTAGTTTTACAATGTTGGGGGGTTTTAGCTGGTGTTTCCCTAAAAAAAAAGTTTTTGTGTAATATTTTTTTGGCAGCAATTATTGAAAAACTACATAAGTTTCCCATTGTTTTAGGATCTGTATAAGCTATCACTTTGAAACTTTTGCCACTTATTCATGATATTATTGTGATGATGTGGATATATTTTGATAGAGCTAAAATAAATGTGACTATGTAAAAATGGGGAAAAATAGAAAAAAATACAGTTGAATATTATTTATAATTTGCTTCAGAGTCTTGGTATAATAGTGAAAATAGATCAGCAAATTTCAATTGCCTGTATTTTGTAAAAGTTCCATTTAATTAAGTTTAATAGGCCTTGAAAATATAGGAACTGAAATTGGTAAATTATCACTAGAGTTTAGGATATACATTCTTAAGATATACATTTTAATTTAATGTAATCCTAAATATTCCATGGTTTTACTGTGTAAACATACATGATGTACAAGTGGACTGGTCAAACATATTAATAAATTAAATTTAAATGATTTATAATTTACTTTAGTACAAGTTGAAATGCAGTACACTCAATACTCATATCACGAAATGATCCACAAAGATTCTGTGAGTGTTCGTTATAAGCATACTTTTACTCTATTTTCAGAATCTTAACAACACAAATCTCCAAATGAATGGAATGTTATGCAAAATATTCCAACGTAATTACTGCAAGTATTGCCATATAGCCGGACTGTCAACACATTCTAGAGAAAGTGGTGAGGTCTTTTGCATTTATTCCCACGAAGGAGTTTAACAATGAGAGTAAAATACCTGCAGCTGCAGCATGTATAATAAATACTTAGCTGCTTGGGTCAGCAGCACTTAACAGACCCGTGGCAACATCTATCTCGGAAATACTGCTATGAATCATGTCGTAAACTGAATAAGGAAGTGCAATAACAATCGACCTTTGTGTCAACATTTGTGCCTACGACTGTATCTACCACGATGATTCATGGTGCTCTCTCATAAATGAGCCGTGTTCACAAGTCTCGCACAAGGATTTTGTTGCTGTTTAACAAGGTTAGAGAACAGGTGAACGACTAGGGGACTGCGTGGGCATAAAAAAAGAAGAAAAGAAACAAAAGCACGTCAACCTGTGTTAATAACGTATTGAAACGACTACAAAAAATCACCTTAACCTCCACAAATATAACTTAAAAATTAAAGTACGGCCTAACATTATAAATACTTTAATTGTTCTGTGCGTTGTGTTTTGAGGCTTAGAAGGGTCCAAAACAAGAAAAGAAAACAAACTTTTATAAAATGGTGGCACTATTTGCTTAATGAAAGCAAAATGTGGACCGTGAAAGGCATTTATAAACTGCTATAATTGGAATCTTAAAATATTGACAAGTTATATAACTTTTATTTAAATAAAATGTGTATATAAGAGAATACATAAAAATGTGTGAATATATAAACATTTAAAAACGATATCAGAAAGAATTCTTGTAAACCTAACATCTAAAATACAAGAACAAGATAGAAAAAGCTTTGAGGAAGGAACGGAATGAAAACCTGAATCAGCTTAGTTTATTTTTTGTTTAATAATGTTTAACTTATAAGGCACCACAAATGGTGGACAGTGGTGATACATGAGATGAAATGATAAATTGTGAAAGGGTTTTTTTTTTTTAAGGAAGTAAGCTTTTCAGGCCTAAGTTTAGGGTAGCTTCCTGACATTTGCCATTGATGAAAAACCTGGCAAAACCTTCGGAGGATGGTCATGGCGGGGATCAAATCCCAGACTCCTCGAAGCTCATCACGTAACATACATATAAAATTCAAACTTGAGAAGGTCAAATGTGCCCCAAAAGGCTAGGTTTAGTTTCATACATTCCTGTGCTAAATGCAACATATACCAGGAAAATGTGTTGTGATTTGGTTTATTTACGGACACTCTTTAACAGCTCAGGTCATCAGCGTCCCATTCATTTCAGGGCGTGAAATGACCGTTAAATTTTGCACAGAGACTTCTTCCTTCAGGCTTGAGGTTCTTTTATGTGCCGTAAAAGTACGACATGGGACCCATGGCTTTACTTCCTTTCCGAAGGAAGCCATACTTAGGATTTTTACGCCCGAACAAAATCCATCGATCCTGGCCGGGATCTTGAGTTTATTTAGCAAGTACGGTTACTACACTACCAGGACTAACATTGTGAGCTTGCGAGAGAGAGAGGGGGGGGGGGAGTCAAAATATTTTGTACCCTTTTTAATATTTGGAATATTTTGTTTGTTATATATGATTTTCATCAATGATCCTTGGTTGTAAATAATTTTAATTATGTGACTGCAAAAGTCTCTCGCGAGAACTAGTTCAGTTAGAATTCCATATCTCAGTAACTATTGGCTCTGGTTTGTCTTGAATAATAGAAAAAAATTGTATTTCATTAATAGGCAGTTTTTTTTTCATGACATTACCCTTGTTGTTTTAAAATGTTGGAGGGCTTTAGCTTGGTTTCCCTCAAAAAGTTAATTTCCTCTAAAACATTTTTGGCTGAAATTATTCAAAAACCTACATTTTTCGCAAGTTTCCCATTTTTTTAACTGTATAATCTATCACTTTGAAACTTTTACCACCTATTCATGATAATATTGTGATGGTGGGATCTATTATGGTAGAGCTAGGAAATAAAATGTTGGGGAAAAAATAGAAAATAAAGCAAACAACTGAAAATAATTTAAAACTATAGTCACCATTGCTAGTGTAACAGAATAAAGAAGTTTCTACTTTTGCCTAGTTTGGGGAGGCATGTAAGAAAATATTTTTAAAACTAGTACAAGGAAGAATCGTGTGCTATGAAACGTATTAGTGTTCGAATCCGTGGCAGCATTTGTGATAAGTCGTTATTTTATAGATTTTCTCCCATTTCATTTCAATAATATTAATTTCCTTCTCTCCCTTCCATTTCATCGCATTTGTACTATTACTTTTTCAAAGACCCCTGGACATCAGATCCGAAAACGTTTGTATATGGTTGAAATAAAAACAAAATTTCCTGAGAGCCTTTAGTGAAGTATAAGGGACAAAGCTCGCGAACATGCCCTTCACCTTTTGAAAGTAAGTGGGATGTAATTGCGCGCTATTGAAGACATTCGTGTTTGAAATCATTTCTAATTTCGCAACATGAGCCCGCTGGAATGGCGCCAGCAGGAGGCTGCTCCTTCTTGAAAGGGAATTGCCGCATACTTTCCAGCCTAAGCACTTTATTTTCATTATTCTACCCCAACAAGGTGCGCGCCGCAGACGTTAAATAATCAACTCTAATAAATGCGTTACAAAAGAACGAAAGATTTGAAATGATTCATGGAATGTACAAAGTTTGGCTTTCTAGCACCATTTCCGATTTATTTAGCGAGAATATTTATTAATTTTTGCTGCCTTTCCTTTAAAGCGCATCGTATCCGTCAGTTTCTCTTATCTGATATTCCAATGGTTAAATATAACAAACGCTGTAGAAGTAGTAACGTTTTAGAAGTGTTTGCATAAACAAAAGAAAAGCAACAGCACGAGGTCGCTCAGGAATAACATTTGAAATGCGCATTCGGAAGTTACGATGCCAGCCAACATTTTCCTTAACAGCAAATGCAGCGCTAGTTTTCTTCGTCTTCCCCAACAAGCTAATCTGAAATTAAAACACGTAAATGCTGCAGGAAGGCTACAAATCTAACTGACATTATACATATAAATTTCAACGTGTGGAAAAACTGAAAAGAAACATATTACGCCCTGTTTCGCGTGTTTTAAATACATTCTGGTATAAACTGCATATAAAGTTACATGAAGATGGAAATATATTAAACTGACCGAGCTATTTCCCCTCCCCCCTTTTTTCGTGTCCGCCCTGTTCTCTTTAATTTAGGCATTCGTCCTGAGCTGTCTTCTGAGGCCAGGACGCCATGACAAATCTCCCTAGCCAAGGAAAATTTCCCATCACATATCCGGGAATCTAATTCGGGACTCCGTGAGTAGTAGTCAGGAACTCAGACCACTAGACACTAGACAACTTTTTTACTTATAGCAACGGAAAAGATGTTCGATATCAAAAGAATCTTTCAGTCAGTACTGTTTTTGGCATGTGATGAGATGCACTAATAAAGCGTTAGAAAGCAATTGTGTCAATATATTAGCCAGGAAGCCTATAACTAAGATAACAATCACAAAGAAAATACAATAATTAATAAAATAGAAATAAGATAAAGGATAGAAAAAATAATTGAAGTTCTCTGTGTGGACAAGATGTTTTGCACATTTTAAACCTTTACGTGAAAAAAATAAATAAAAGTATTGCAATTAGAGGTTATACGTTTTATTTTAATTTTATTTTTAAAGGGAATATGCAAACATTACAATATGTACATTTCTCTTCTTTTCAGACATTTTAGCACTATAGATTTTTCCCCTTTGAGTAGGTTGCCCAATCCATCAATTCGAAGTTGGAACACCAATAACAACATGTTTAAAATAATAAAAATGAAGTCCATTCTGAAACTTGGAAAAGTAATTCAAGGTGTCTAAAATATCGCGTGTGGATTTCAGCTTTGCAGTTCGTAGAAAATAAACGATTAAATGGTTTTAACGTCATTAATTCTGTAGTAAATAGATATAATCAAAGAAAAAATGGATGAAAACAATTATGATCGAGAAAAAATTATATAAGCTAAACTAAAATAGGCACTTGTTGATGCAATTAATGTGAAATAACACAATACTAAAAATTGCAACATATTGTGATAATCTTTTATGTTGTCATGAACACTTTTGTTTAACTAAAAAATTAATGTGATTATCATATTCTCCCTTGAGCTCAACACATTTCTGACTTTTTTATTCAAACTTCTTTAAACCGCTCAAGAAAAACTATTTTTATATGTTGGCATTTTGAGTATTTGAAAAAGTTCTTCCCGTGAGATATTTCTTGAAAAAGGTGTGGCTTAGGAGGACAAATCAATATGGTAGGGTTGGGTGTTCCAGAACTTCAAAGGGTACATTTGCCAATTTTAGCTGTGCCTTTTGAAGATCAATACTAAATTTATATATATATATATATTTATTTTCAGGGTCTCTGCTAACTTCTTAGAAGATATAACCCTTCTTTACAGAATTTCTATAATCATAAGTCAAAACCAATACATTTCTTCGATTGTTAGGCAAAAACAGTCCATATCCTAGATTTGTCTACTCCGTTTAATTGCTTAGAAACTAGGCTGGATATGTACCGCACATTCCTGCCTACCGCAATTTTCATTATCCTTCCTTTTCTTGAAAATTCACTGAATTTATGTACGGTACATTTCCAGTTCTAGTACCTAAGAAGTTAAACGGTGCACACAACTCCATAAGATGCAAAAAGATATAGGCTGTTTTTTCCTGAAAATCGGGGGAGTGAATTGCTTTTGGCTAATGATCATGGGGCTTCCTGAAACCTGTCTAATATGACAATATGTCGTGAACTACTGGACCTAGAATTATGCAAAGCACTCTAGTCAATATACAGTGTTACATTTGGAAGCATATAATAACATTGAAATCTTTATGTGGGCTACATTGATGGGAACATGTCAGAACTTGATTTCGGTGAAAACGGTGCATCAATAGCACTTTTAGTTTCAGAAATATTCGGTAACAGTTTTAGGCGAGCATTCTTTTGCTGTGAAATTTCCATTGTTCTACTCCTGTCCATTTCAGAAATAGAAATTAAATGATTAGACTGCCATTATAAAGTTTAGGTCAAATGTATAATAAATATTAAGTTTTGATATGAAGAAAAGTTTTTAGTATACATTAAAATGAAATTAGGAAAGGAGATAAGTTACCAATCTTCCTCATATTTTAATTAAAAACGTTTATATTTATTGCAGCTTTTAAATTTCGATAGATAGATATATTGTCAGTTATATGGACTTAACAGCCGTCCCGCGAATGAGGTATTAATCATATAAAAATATTAACTCAGAAAATTCATGGTCAGTGTTAAAAGAGATATCGAGAGTAGCATGCTACTGAAGGCTCGTTTATTTATTCATGTATGCAAGAACATGTTCATAGACGCCACATGGTGGGATGATCAATGAAGTATGGAATTCCACGGATATCCTATCGTATCCTGCATTTCGGATGAATGGAGTTTTACGCCTTCGCGCGTAGCAACAGCACATCATGATTCACACGGCTGTTAGTTCAGTCTGCGTGGTTGAGCACCTTTTATGAATCATCCTGTAGTGAAGGAAGCCGTACTACAGGTTTCTTTTTTGTTTACTCATTATGCATTCCCGGAGCGTTACTCACGTACTTTTATAGTTTTCTCTCTTTGTCTTGCCTCATTTATAATAAATTGGACATTTTTAATTTTTTTTTTTTTTTTTAGGCAATCGTGATTAATCGTAGCCTATTCTATTGAAGTATGGTAACGCACATGTCAAGTTTACAAGCAAATTCTTGTTACACCTGATGAATCATCTAAAACATGCACCGCAAATATTTCTGAAATGGGGGGTGCTATTGATGTGCTGCTTTCACAGAATTAAAGTTTAGGCATAGACTCATAATTGCAGCCCATGCACAGATGTTAATAATTATTAGATTGTGCATTTATTGAAAAAGTAGCATTTTTTAAAAAGGGACATCGACACCAATAAAATAAAACAGAAATTAGAATGTCAGTTATGGTTTTTACAGAATTCTAGTGCAAATAGTTTACGAATTATTGTGATATGAAACTTAAAAACATCTACAATTGTCTACCAATAGCAAATACGAAACTTTTACGCAGTATTACATAATTTACAGTTAGAAAATATTTCGATGGCTTTTAAGATTTTAAAATTGTTTACAAACAATATTTCTCATATATAAACGAGATGTAAAATAATATGTGTTATAAACTTCTCCACAGGTAGGCAAAACTCTTTATAAAATTACTGGACACCTTAAAAGTAATCGGTATACACGGAACAGAAATATATTTATCATCGTCTATTTTTATGTAGAAAACACAGTCTTTCTTTGCAATAGTTATAAATGAGTATACGTGTCTTGTCTTAACCTCACTTGCAAAGCAGTCATAACATTACAACCTGCTCACACCATTCATTAAAACTCTCATCTCGAGACAAAAACCCCACTTCATACGTTCTTCCGGACCTTTCCTTTCTAGCTAACCTTCACGGTCACATATGATGGTAGATTACAGAACTCTGCCAAGGACAATATTCTCTCTAACCACAAATTTTGATACGAAACACACATTACAGTTTTATCATTAACGGCAAAATTATACTCTTCATTCAATCCTTTAATTATTTATATTTAAGAAATGTAAATATGGTACAATGTGGTGCATTGCCATAATTAAGACATACAAGAGCAACCTATGTTGTACTAACGCTTTATAATGAACAAATTCCTGGTCTGATTTCACTAAATCAATATTAACGCAATAAAAACTAAAGAACTAACATGCTACTGTTTATTCACTGCCAACTATAAATCACTGTAATAAACCAGGTAACTGCAACGAAACACATTAACAAAGTCGTGTAACTAAGAGCACGAACAACATTTTCCACCATTTGTCTACCATCGATACCCACATTGGTAACGTCCAAGTGATGCCGTTTCGAGTAGGTCAGTTCAAAAAATGATCCATCTTCATCTTCCTCCTATAGAGCCTGGTAGATCCAGAGCAATTCCCTATCCTTTATCGAGATACCGAGGGTCTTAAGAAAGGCGGGAAACCAGCATGCAGCTGAACAACAGAAAATCCAACTATTAACATCACAAATGCCACTCTGCCGCACTGCTTTAGCCTACGGAAGTATGATAAAGGTCTTTAAGGAGAGTAAATATTTTATTCTGAAGGGCTTAGAAGCTTATCAGCTTCAAAAGTCCCATAATAATTTCCATAGTGCTCTTGGCATACAGGAAATGCACAGAATATACTGCAATTCAGAAGTGTTGTGTTGCAATATTAGTGAACAATTAATTGCTCATAATTTTTGAGGTGAACAAATAATTTTGAACACTTTTAATTCATTATTGACAGTTTTTTTACTTCTGTGTGTTGGGTGTTCGGTATAAGCTATAATGCTTCTATCTCAAGCTTTTAACCTAATAATTTATGTTAATTTAGAAGCTAAATTTTCGATGTGTACACTGATTTAAACTAAAGATATCAAATTATAATTTTACCGCAATAAACATAACATCCTTTCCTTTTATTCGCAGGTACGACTGCCAGCGAACAAAATTTCTAATAATTAGTTCTTAAGCACTTAACATCAAGTTAGATACACTCAAACTACTAGATCAATGCAAAGCACTAATACAAGATATGAGCTTACCTCTCGGCAGGTAAACAAGAACTGATGAACGACAGGTGTAAAAGGAGAAGCTGCTTAATAACAAATTTGTGGAATATAGCTATGAAAATGGTACAGGTTTCTTTAAAAAATAAAGCAGAAAATAAAATTATTTGAAACATAATTATGCTTATATTAGTTGTTAGGAGTCGCTTATACTTTTATGAAATAGGTCTGGGTATCTGAGTTTCCTCTCAGAAATATATATACAGATGCAAACATTAGTTAGCGTTCGTCTTGGTATGCGAATCGCCGCAAATCTCGCCATTACTAATCGAGAGACCAACTCGATCATATCTTATCTCGTTAGTGAGATAAACAAAAAATGTTAGCAGTATTATCGTGTGATGAAGAAAGCTATTTCAGCATTTCGTTACAAGAATAACTCTCTCGAAAAAACTACTGCAGCTGTTTACCCGCCATTAAGTGTTAGATATGTCTACAGTTGTGAAATTTTGGGTACTTTTTGAGTGTTTACTTTAGTGAATATTACTAAAATGATTTCTAACGCATTTGTTTATTAAAGTGCTAAATGAAATACGAACGTGGTTCCTCTTCAGTAATGTAAATGACATGTAGGATTTGAAAGTTTATGTTTTTTATAAAAATAGACATAATCACAAGTAACAGCACAAGAGAGGCTGAGATCTGGAAAGCTGGGACCTTCGACTGATAATTATTAGGATTGTTTTGAATAAAATAAGAGTTTAAATATAATTCCTCTTGACTTGGTTTACAATATTGTAATAATTGTATATTTGTATTATGGATACTTAACCTTTTCAATCCATCTTGCAACAGACGAATGTCGGTTGTCACTAATGTCAATAGAGGAGAGCCGAATACGGGTTTAGGAATATTTAATGAATAGAACAAGAATAAAAGTAATATATGTATATTTATTATTTGAAATTAGCGCACAGAAAATTAACAATTGTATAAAATATTATGCCTATTTAAATATACCTACCTATTCAAAAATCGTGAGAATGAAATAGAATGTACAATTGAAAACACGTCGGTGATGCATGCTGGAACTGTAGAAGGGTATAGGGTTGACTACACTGACCAGAAGACAAATGCACTTCGCACAAAGTAAAGAGATCTGATAAAACTTTCCGATAATCGGCCTGTGATTGGTCAAAATTCAAAATTTTGTTATATTTCATTGGTCGATTTTATGATGAGGTCACATAAGTTAAATAGTCAAAATATAAATAGGCGACTAAAAGTAGCGTTAATTACCATAACAATGAAAACACTAAAGTACTTTAAAGAATGTTCTGACAGATTTAATAAAAAATGACATGTTTGCACTCCAGCAACTGCAATCAAATTTTAAAATTAACAGCTACTGTTACATCGCCAAAGTCTTACTTGCAATCAAATTTCTTATTCTGTCTCGTGGTTGAAATCAGATTTAAACCAGGTGGTATACTCAGAGATAGAGAAATGTAAGTTCTATTTTTACATAAATCGTACATATTATTTTTTTTCTGTCCCTCTTGTTACTTGTTTTATCTGTTTCCATGCATAACGTTACCTTCGATGTTCAATATTTATTTTATCCCCTTCATTTGTCTTCTTGTTAGAGAAGAACTCGAGCAGTTCGAAATATATATATATATATATATATATATATATATATATATATATAAAGTCAATTTTGTCCTGCTTTCTACATTGGCTTAACCTCCATTGCAGTTTCACTCAGAATGAACAATCACAGACGCTCTGTCAAAACCTGTTCTTCTTTGCCCGTAGCCCAACATGCCAACCTTCACCATTCTGCTTTCGACACTTGTTTTACTTTAATTCTCATAGATGCCGTACTTCCTACTTCTCCTACCAGTGCTCTCCGAGACAGAGAGATGGCAGCGATTGTTCTTCACAAGGCACGTAACCCTCCGGGCTTAAACGTCTCTCTTTAGGGGAAAAAAAAAACTGCATCTTGAAAGTTAATTTAAATTGGTTTCTCTGGCTGCCAACTCAGTAGACTGTAAGGAAGGCACAAAGCCGTGTGATATACTAGATTTAGTCCTTGTTCTCCTTCTACGCGATCAAGAGCCCATCCTTGCTCGAAATATAGTAAACCACTACAGTGTTCTACAGTGTTACACGTCGTCTTACAGTGCATCTAACAGTGTTTTTTAGTGTTCTTCACTTTAAATGTGGCACGCCTTTGTGCATTTTAAGTTGTGTGTGTGTGTGTGTGTATCCCACATCTTCTTACCTGCTGGAGCTCTTCTCCTTTATAGACGACATGTGGTTTAGGACATTTATATATTAGTGCTCAGGTGTATCTTTTATCCCAGAAGTTACAGAATTATCACTCTCCAATTTAGCAATTTTCATAAAATGTATAATTTGTATGGCCCATGTTCTGTTACACAATGTAACTTTCCCTTTGATGGATTTATATATCTTAACTGTAGTCTTTCTTTCACATTCGGAAAAAGGTTATGAACTATCGTGTCTTATTCGTTTTGCATTCCTGGAGTAATTATTTTTTTTATTTCTCGCTTATTTGTACATCCCATTTCAGTTACTTTTCTCATAATAGTTCTAACATAAATAACAGTAAAATAAAATAGAACAAAGAACACCGGAACAGATTTAAAAACAACAGACGCGGCAGAAAGACTCGACCCCGTAAATTACACGTATGTCGGTTTTCTGCAAAGCAGAGTCCAAGAACCTAATCAATTGGCGCCTAAGCCCCGTGTAATGACCCCATGTAGACGATACAACAGGCAGGCTCTTCGTGTTGAGATATGCCTTATAGAACAGTTCTTGTGTCTAGGCAGTATCACGGCTGACAGATTAACAAGGGAGGTTACTTAATATGAAAATGACTAATAGTTAACTGCTACACATGTGTCATTATGAGTCACGGTAAATTACCGCTACTTCTTGTCGGAGCTCTCGTGAATGAATGCTCCATTTGAAACACATGTGAGTAGTTTGTCTGTACCGGCAACAAGGGCAGCCAGTCACTCTTAGTAACTGTCATTTTTTGCAAATGATTTTTACGCTATTGGGCGCAGTATATACACAGCAGGGACTGCTTGGGTATTTCCAGGAATCGAATTCTGATTGTATTTCCTGGCTACGCCCTCAGGTACCTGAATACAAACCGAAGACAGTATTGCTACTTTTTAATCTATTAATCGGCTATAAGTCATTTCATCGATTCTTTACTTGGTTGGGCGGAGCGCGTGCCCCGAGCGCTAGGGTTGCGGCGGCGGCCGGCCCGCGCCGGTCAGGCTGGGCCTTCTCGGCCCTCCCCCGGTGTCTGCGGCTGTAAATGTTCCGCTGCGTTTATACCCCGCGCGATCCAATCCGAGGACACAGCCAAGCGGGGAGTTTGACTGGAGCGGTACATCTGTCAAAGAATAACGCAGGTGTCCCAAGGCCAGCTCAGCGAGGGCAGAAACTTCATCAAAATAATAATAATAATAATAATAATAATAATAATAATAATAATAGTTGAATGCAAACGCATTCCGAAATATTTTCTATTGACGTTAAAGATTAAATCACCGTGTTGCTGGCGGTTGTCGATTATGTTGGCACTACCCGCTCTTGTAAATTAAAGCCTGAAGTAAATTTTTAGTTGCACACTTGCACAGGTTAGGCAACTAAACAAAATTCTTACCAAATCACACTAGAAGTTCACGTTCATACTTTTTCACTACTGGAATTTCTTAAAGATACTAAAAAATTGTTTCACCGAATAACAATTCATAATGATACTAAAATAAATAGCGTGATTCTTTCTTTGTTATTATTATTTAAGGTTATGTTTGGCTGTTTTATACAGTAAAATGCTGCCAAAAATGAATGCAGAAAACTTAACATCTCGAGCAATCCCCTAGTGCAGAGATAATATAGTGATTTTGCAGAACACTTCTTGCATCTGTCTAAGATATTCTTCTTCCTCAACCTATTTGATTATCGGGTAATGAGTATCATATAGTAAAGATGTTGTACAGAGTGGGAAACACAGATCGCTTTTCAGAGATCGCCATCTCATTAATCTAATTTTTTTATATTAGAAACGTTGTACTTGTGAAACGTTGTTATGCCTTTCCAGTTAAACATTTAGAAGAGAAAAAATCTTACAATTGCTTTACTACTATTCAGAAATTAATAATAAACTATCAAAATCGAAAACCGGAGTAAAAAAAAAAAATACAATTTATTCACCTAATGTGGTGTTCTACATAATCATCTTTTATTTCAGTGACAAATACTGAAATTTCACCTCTATTTTGAAAAGAATAACTAAATTTTCATTACAGTTAAAGGTTTAATTGATGAACGTACAAATTCTACATTTTACAGCTGTTTGTTAAACAACTAAGTTACCTGCGGCGATAGTCGCAACATCAGATGTATTCATTGAGAAATAACAGCGAACTTGGTGCCGGATTTAGTAGCAACAACATCAAAGGTGCCGACATAAGCCACCCCTACAGTATATAGTGTGCTAATGAGTAGTAACCAAAACAAAATACTGTCGAATAGTTGAATAGTAAGCAAGAACAAACGACTGTAGAAGCCAGCTTTGCGTAGTTAAAATCGCCGCAGAAGAGCAATACTTACTATATTTATTACAAACAACTTATAAACGATGCAAAAGTAGAGTTAATAATAAACAAATAATTTGTTCGTGAAAATAAGACAGTAAATAAAACTTTAATCCACAGATAAACAATAAAATATAGGGAAAGTACATATAGCATAACTAACTGGAGGCAGTTATTTACACAGTTTACTTTGGTCTACAAAATGTTCGACACCACATTTTCTGTGGTGAATCCCTAATATTTAAATCAAAAGTTTAAATTTCTAACTTTGCATCCTATATCTTTTTTTTTTAAGTTGTTCATCACTTGTTTATAAAATTTAAAACAAAACAAGTGCACATTTTTCATGTATTTGTTCCTTACTGTAGCAACAATAATCATAAAAACATTACATTCATGGTATATAAACGCATAAAACATTAATATTAATAATGACTAACAATATATGACAGCACAGCATTGCTTGTTACTTTAATTCCTGAAATGCATTCGCTTACAAATCGTGATATACCGAACTTAATAGGGAAAATTTGTGTTTTTAGTTCTGATTCTAGTTTTTGTGGAGAATTATTTTTCATACTAGTAAGTTGTCACGAGGTATCAATGTTTTCATGGCATGAGGAAAATCTGGGGCTCGCCTGCCGAAAGGGAAACTTTGACGCCGCACATAATTGTTCTGCCTGGTCCGCTTTTTCAACTTATCTATTTGAAAGCTCCCTCAGGAACAAATAGTAGCCTTCAATTTAATATTTAAATTACTTTATTTCAACAAATACACATCCTACATTTATATCATCTTTAGTTTTCTATTAACTAATTGTTTTATGTATACAGTGAAATGTAATGCTTCGTGGACCATATGGGAGCGCCCCTTGGACGCCATGTAATCCAAGGACATTTTGAAAACAGCTGGGCTATAGATTGGCTTTTATTGGGGAACTACCGGTTTCTAGCAACAATATTCACAGCATTTACAATTTTATTAAAAAAATTATGTTGGTGATTTTCCTTACAAGAGAAAACTATACCGAAAACGACTATAGTTTAGTTACGGTATTTAATTGCCTTGAACCAATTGGGTTGCCGAGGGTCTACCAAAAAGAGCGGATAAATAAATTGCCCTGGATTCATCGATTTGCGGAGAGGTGGTGACAATGCATCTTGTAGGAGGAGGTGGAAACATATTTTGTTCCTGTCGAAATTTATAAATGAAGTAGTTAATTTCTTATATATTGTGCTTTAAATGCTGCTTTAACATAAGAATGTATAATAAATAAAATGCATTAGAAGTAACAAAATACTATAAATATTTGAAATACGTCCTGAGCCCCGGTATCTTGTTAGCATTTTTGTTATCATCATTGTAACTTTCTGGTTTTTAAATTAAAGCTTTTTATTTCCCTCAAAAGGAACCGAAGCCGGCACCTTTATATCTACTAGGTTACACATCTTGAGGGTATTGGTCTTTACTGTACACTTTCATTTGTTTTTAGGTAAACTATCTATTAGTTTGCGACATTATGTGCTTTGTATTTTAGGTTTTTCTTTAACTCATCGCTGTTTGAAGGAGATGGTGTTGCTTTGTATCTTACCCACTTCATCGGGCAAATAAAGCGATATCTTAAGGAAGTGGATGTTAAAACACTTGTATCGCCCTTTTAGTATGGCAGGTTGCAACACCTGCAGGCGAAGCCTTACGCTCAAGGGCAACGCATGCAAACAAAGTTTAGCAAACATGTGAATGTCGTTGCCCGTGCGTTATACGTAAAATGAATAGCCGGTATACAAAAAATAAAACTATTTTAAAATATGAATTTATGCAAAAACAGATGAGAACAGAAAGGAAAAGAAGAAAAAAGGAAAAATCTGTTTTTATTTTCTCTTTCCTTCTCTTGCTATGCATTACTTCTTCAGTTTCTCTTAAATAAAATGTTTTCTTAAAACTCAAGAACTTTCTTCCATTTGAAGATAGATAAATGCATTTTTTAATGTTGTGTAAATAAAATCTGCGCTGTTGTGTTTGAGAAATCCGGTCATTGGGTTTTAAATTGGCATGACCGACTTGGCAGCTTCTTTCTGTAATCAGTGTTATCTCCTCAATACATTAACGGCAGCACTGTGGGAGATGACCCAGTTTTACCCGAAACTGAACAGCGGGCAAGCCTCGGGAGGTTTATAAGTAAATATGTCTCCGCTGTGAGACGTTCATTGCATTATGCACTCTGAGTCAGGGGTGGCCCTTCCTTAAGGAAGTTAGCGCGTGCCGGGTTCCATTAGAAGGCAGGACGCAGAGGTGACGGGGCGGTCATGAACCCTAAGAGAGGAACAATGGCATGGCGATGCTATGGCATGCAGACTTTACCTCCTTAAGGTGACTGACACCCCCAGCATTGATATTAAGTGAAGATAAAACTGACTCATCATTGGTGTGACATATGTCGTTTGTTCCCCGCTAAACAATAGATAAGACGTTTTCAAACAGTGACACGTTTGAGGCCTGCTAGATATATTTGGCCATTCCATTACCTCAAAGCTATTCTTAGTAAATTTATATCCGCATTTGATACTTCATTTGTTTGTTAATAAAAAACTGAATGTCAAGCGACATTGGGATAGAAAGTAATAATTAAAGTAATGTATTAAAAGTTAGTTTAAATTTCTGAGGTTAGAAAAGTTTCATGTTATTTAAAGTCAGTCCCTAGTTTCAAATTGCCATTACTTTGACAACTTTATAGATTCTGCAAAATTAAAACACCAATTTGTTTACAAAAAAGCGGGTTATTACAGAAATAATAAACAAAAATGTAAAAGAACATACAAGAAAACGTCAAATATGCCTACTAACGCGTCGTTCAGTAAGAAATATTCGTTATTCTGCGCAATTAAAGGCATTGGTAAGTACATTTCTAAGAATATTTTAAACTATATCCAATTATTCAGTTCCTCACGGGTACAAGATTTATTAAGAAATACCTAGGAGGTCAACTGTTCCGAAAACGCTTAAGCAACACGATGTTGCTTAACCCTAAGGTATTTTGTATGTGAGATGAAGCGCCGTCTTGCATAAAAACAATGTTTCCGATATCTGCTTTTGTAATGCTGATATTACAATGTCTTGCAGCGTTTGAAAATATTGCTACCCGTTTACCATTACCGTTTTCTTTCATCAATTTAGATCTCTTCATAGAAATAAGGCCCTGTTATGAAATGTGACGTAAAACTCGTAAACTTGAAACCGGGTAATCCTTGCTGATTGTTTTTTGCCTATACAGAAGAGTGACAAAAGCTATCACGGCAACAAAGTTTAAGAAATCCCATATGGTATCTTTACTGCTTACCCCGTATAACTTCTATCCCTGCTAAACAAATGTGAATGTATCACTCCGCGGTGCACGACTCCAATTGGTTAAATAAAACTAATACTCCTACAAACAGGTGATGCTTAATTGTTTGTTCTTTAAACTTCAGCAATAATGAATTTTGTACGATAAACTTGTCGCCAAGGAACTTCAGTATTTTACAATACAAGCAGGACCATCACATGCTTCCGCCATGACCCTTTTTGCGTTGAAACTGATTGCATTGTACAGAGAGCAACAAATGCTCAAATTATTTCTAATTAAAATGCATAATAAGGTATTCGTTCGTATCTCTCTAGATAACTACAGTATTCACGTATGTTTTACTCAATGAAAACTTGTCCTTATTAAAGTTTAGATTATAATTTCCTTTATAGGCTACTGTGCGTAACATCAGGAATGTAAGTTGTTCTGGAGCCAACGAGAACACCCCATGATTATATTTAAGCTAGGATAGAAGTAACAACGAACAGATAATACATGTAACCCACTGTTAATAAATAAGGAAAATATGCCATTTCAAACAAGAATAACCCTATGCAATAAATTATTACAAATGAGATTATTATTATTATTATTGTTATTAATGAGATAACGTGTGCCTAACTTCTAGAAAAAGACGAGGGTAGATTTAATTTATTGGAAAAGTCTGTCTGTCTAATTGATTTACTCTTTCATTCTACATAAATATCTTTATACCCTTTCTCTTTTCGTATTTATATCTAAGATACGTTTTATTTTTAACAAGATCTACGAAGTTGTTCTCAAAAATAAAGCTTATACTGTAGAAAAACAATTATTGGAGATTTTTTCAGCATGCTGTTTTTCTATATCACATCCCAATTCTTTATAGCTCTTCCTTACAGTGTAGGAAATTTTATATTAAGTTTCTGCGGTTTGTGTTGACAATTGTATAATATAAACATTAGGTGCATTAATTTTTACACTAGAAACACCTAGTACTATAATCTAGTTTCAGCTGTAAATAAACAAGACCTGAATGGTAATATATAGTTACAATTAATTGATAGCTATGCTTGCTATGGACCGTATGACATTACTTTTTGAATTGCCAATTAATATGGCAAGTGCTTTTGCTTTACTTATTTCTTGAACATCAAAACACTCCCCATGAAATAAATAGTTGAATGTCGTTGACGATGCCATGATAATAATTAAAGGTGACTGTTTTGATAATACAAAGTCAAAGACACCGCAACGCCTCTTTCTATTCACAAACCTCCTATAGCCAAGGGTCATTATTATGCCGAGCGATTGTCTGTACTTTGACAGCAAGTCTTTTGTATAAGGAATACATCCTGACCTCATGCAGCCGTTGTTTATATTGTCGACGTCGATTTTGCACGTTTCCCATTATTCATAGTTAATTTTTTCATTTGAAAATTGTTAACGTTGAACTATTATAAGCCACACATTTGTCTAGCAGATAATGGTGCAAGGTAAATAAATTTTTCCATTCCCACTTTAGTTAGTATGCTATTAATGTCACTTTAGAGCCATACTTTTATTTCAATAATTTTAGTTGCTATTGACGGCGGGAAGTAATAGTATTACCTAGTATTAGTAGTAGTGTAGTGTATTTATTTACAAAATATATATGTTACAGATCTAACTCATCCATGCCGCACGGGTTCTGCTACAAACGTGCTTTCCCAATACTAGGAAATAAATGAATTTGCAATATTTAACTATTTTAAATACACAAATAAAATACATAGGAAGAAAAAGAAAACAGTACAAAGGTACAAAATGTACACTCCCTCACATATATGTACAATTAAACAAAAAGAATATGTAGTGATTCATGTTCTCCTACTGCAGATTGTGTACACCTTCCGATCTGAGCTGTCCCATTTTGTTTCAAAATTTACCTACTCCCTCTTCCTTTTTCATATCCGCCAGCAAATTCCAGCCCTACCTTCTCCTCCCGTTAACAAACTGGGCCGGTAGATATCTCTTCCTCCATTCCCCCGTCCCCTTGGTCCCCTTGCAGTACGCCAGAATATGTTCCGAAGATTCTTTCTCCGCACATATAGGGCAGCTTCTCGTATCCGCCCCTCTGTCACTTTATTCATCCTCCACGCACTTAACTTATACCAAGCGAGCTCCTGTTTGGCTGTAACGCTCCATCTCCCATTCAATATTCATCTCCGATAATATCTCCAGCGAAACTTTTTCTGTACACTCCGAAAGAGTCAGCCCAAGTGTTTCTAAATTTTCCTTCATATACCCCCTCCTGTTTTCCCGCTCCAAATGTTCCCCATTCCTACTTAATTTTGAAACCTATGTCTTATCCTCCCATTCTCAGCACCTGGTAGCAGATCGCCCTAATTAGTGTTTGATCTCCGTGAACAATTCATAACCAGTACTTCACTGTTCGGGTCCTGCATTCTATAATCTCAATATAGGCATCAAATTCCCTAAGGATTCCGCAATGTTCTGTACCTCTCCACACTTTTAACACGTTTCAGAAAACCGGTCCTCACCCGATCCAATTTATCACCCCAAATGTCAGCCTCATAAGTCATTGTAGAGCGAACAACTGCCCCATATATTGTCTCCAACAGCTCTACCGGCACCTCTGGAATTTCGCTTGAAATACGGAGAGTTTTTGTGGCTTTAACTTTCGTCCCATCAGTATATTTCGTCCATGTTTCAGTCATCGAGCAAGAGAGCCCAAGGTACACGAAATTCTATCTGTCCTGCAAACGCCAATGTCTCCGCTTTGCTATAAACAGCTCCGTTCTTGAAAGTCATAATCTTCGTTTGTAAGTAAAAACTTGATTCAGCAACAAATAAATGAAAAATAAAAATCAACAGAAAATGATATGCACGCCATTACTTATTTGTGTGCACTTTCATTTCTACCGAGCGAATTGACTCTTGGTATTCGGGAGGTCCAAGGTTTTGGGGGGTAGTTTTCCTCAGTTCGATTTCAATGGCGAACGGTTATTTCTCTGCCACGGATTCACCTTCCAAATGTCATTCATCTTCTATATGTATGTTCTTTCTTTTTTATCTGCGAAACACAATGTTTCTTTTTAAGATAAATTAAAAAAATGTTGTCTGAAAGATACCGCATTTGATGTCTTGGCAGCAGAACTTGCGTTAGACTGAGGCACGTGCAGCGATAATCTTGAGAGGAAGCAACTAGGCACGCCCCACTAAAAATTAACAAGGACTGCCCTCGAGTCTTGCGTTTCTATGCGGAGGATTGCTGCATCAGCACCCGTTGACCTGGATATCCGTTGCAACTTCACTTGTTTCTCTTTTGATTACTCTTCTGTCTTTTTCTGTTCTTTTCACGGCGTTTGTACGAGTATAACATGTCTGGTTTATGCTGGTTGTGCATGCGAAAACCTTGAGACACACGGTTTAAACTGTTAAACAATTGAAGGAACGGGTAAACGGTAGGTACCGAACATGTTTTTTGTAGTAGTCTCTGAGATACTACCAGCCAAGGCCAAAGATAATTGTTTTATCCTCACACATTCTGGAGTGAGGTTTCTTTTTATTAGTAGGGTATATTCCTAATATCTGTTTTGTAATATAATGTTTTAGTACGTAAAAAAGTTTGAAAACTGTTACTCTTGACAATATTCGTAGAGCTTATTTCCAAACGTTTTGAATTACGTTTATGATGATGTGGATATATATATATATATATATATATATATATATATATATATATATATATACTCTCAATTAGTTATTTATAAAGCACACCAGTCATTAAGGAAAACACGTTTCAAATTGCAACTAAGCACAATATAAACCTCTAGTAGGGTTCCTTCTCAGTGATTCATACAGGAGAATCGGTATGCCATATACTAGCAATATTAAACTATTAATATTTAGTTTTCTTTTTGTTAGGAACTATTGGGAATAAGTATTTCATCTTCACATAGTTGCACATATTGGATTTGTTGATAAATCAATTTTTACTCTTTCAAAAGTGTTTCTTGGGACCCAATTTTTTTACATTTTTGTGCATATATTGCAACCCATATTTTTTAAGAAATAAATTTTTGTGTATGACCATGTTAAACTAGACAAAGATACCAGAAGAACAATTTCTGAAATTTTGAAAGCTCTAGGTCAAGTAGAAACTGAAGAAAAGAAAAACTTGCAAGGAAAAAAATGTAACTTGGGCAAAAATGGATGCGAGTTTAGAAGTCTCTTTTCAGTACCTTCCTTTTTTTTTTTTTTTTTTTTTTTTTTGAGCAGGGTCTTGTGACAATTATGACTTTGAAATATCACACCGAATTAAATAAATAATACAACGATTATCATTTATTCACTAGATATTCTTCAATGGAAAATGCACCGTAAGTGATTTTTGAAAATTAATGATATTTAGACAGCGCATACAAAAAGTAGAACGCAGAACACTGCAACTGGAAACTGCATTTGTATCACTTTGTGCTATAGCATTCCAGTGTTACCAACTGAGATTTAACACCGATTGTGATGATTTCAAACAAATACAAATTATGATGTCATATATTTTTTATGTGATATATATTTTTACATTCCTCATGGCGGTTGCTGTTAGTCCGTAATGACACCAGTACAACTTTTACTATGATTTATTTTCATAAAAAGCCATGTTGATAATCCTGGCACCATATCAAAATGGAAGAAAATTAAACAGTTGATCCCATCGTTAAATCACGAAGATGCAAAATAGATTCTGTTTTCAGTAATATGTAAATTATTTGCTTAATATTAATAACAAATGTTCAGTCCACGATGTAATTTTTACTATTGTCACCTTCTGGTTTAGTGGTTAGCGTTGCTGACTGCTGATTGATTTCTGGTCCCTGCTTTGGAATTTTTATAAGTTAGGAGATCTGGAATGGACTTACCCAGCCTCGCGAGGACAATTGGGGAGCTGTCTGATAGAGAGGTGGCGTTCTTGATCTAGGGAACCATGTTAGGCGACTGGCGGAGTACTGGCATATTGATATGTCCCTCTGCAATACTGCTCTGTATGGATGAAGACGGAGGTAGAGGAAGCAGAGGTCGCTGTGGCAGGCCAAGGCTAACTTCGGGCTGAAGCGCCAAATGAGATGAAGAATTGTTACTATGGTTATTTTATGCAACTATTATATACGCTGTGATTGTAAAGTAACTGGGTATTAATTAATGGCTGTAGACTTGTTAATATAAATGGAATCATAATAGAAATAATATATAATATAACGTTTTTAAACGGGATTTGAGCTTTCGAGCGTCGGAAGTACAGACGATGGTCGTGAGAGGGGGGTACACACTACGATAACAAAGATGGCTGAACATCTCTCTGTTAAGGAAATCAGCGCAAGTTGCCGCACGCTAATGTAGTTCTATTACCCATACAGCAAGAAAAATCTGAGTCTGGTCGAGCGGTTAGAGCTACAGGCCCGAGCGACAGCGGAAAGAGCCAAAGGTAGTGATTACCTAATAATAATAAGGCTTTCAATCACAACGAGATGATAGTTCAGACGGTTAGAGCGTCGTGCTATAGTTGTGAGGTAGTGATTTAGAATGCTGAGTTAAAGAAGAATTGCCACCATAACAATGATTTACTCGCTAACATAGTACCACACACACACAATGCACTATAAATTGATATTCACGATTTTTTTCCTGATGGAATTAAAGGAGATTTACCCACCCCTATCAATTTATATTTACGAAACGGAGGCGAGCGTAGACCGTAGCGAGTCGTAGAAAATCACCGGGTCTACCGGTTTCTAGGATTTACCCAAGGTTAGCGTTAAGGTCAGTGCGTGTGAATTAGTTGAGAATTCCAATAAGAGGAGATTTGCCACCGTTGCAATATTTACCCACCTACTTAATAGCACACAATCTCCTATCAATTTATATTTCAAGTTTATGGAGAACAACGCATGGGTTGCATTATATTTAAGAAATAAATAATACATGCAATATTTACACTGCTACAAGCGGCCAGGCAAACAGGGTTCGAGTTTCTCCAGTGTCGTTCGGGACTGCAGCTCTAACCGCTCTACCAGATTCAGATCTTTCTTGCTGTAAAGGCAAGTTGAAGTTCTTGTTCAGAAATCACACTTGTCATTTCTGAGCAGTACAAGATCCCGTCATGACGGTGGAAAAGATGCACAATCGTCCAAAAGTCACCGTGTGGTGCGGAAGGACGGCCGCAAATCTCATCGGCCCTATCTCCGTTTGAGGAAATTAGTAGATGTCACATTAAAGTATGAGGTATTCCATCAACATAACATTGATTTCAATAAATTGCTATTACAAGCATAGAATCTATTATCGATTTTCAATACTTAGTTACTTTTCGTCCACCCTGTATGCCATTATGTAGTATTTTAGTAACAATTTTGACCAACAACAATAATGGTATACCAAAAACATTTGAAGACGCCGAAATCCTAAGGCAATGCAGTTTAAAACACACAAGGTAATGACAAAAATTCGAAAGCGTAATTCATATCATGTTTCACTTACGTAACTATACGCGTGGCTGCGTGCTCTGCGATCCGCGGTCGACGGAGGTCAGCTCTAATGGAAACGATTAACATTTCTGTGAAGAATCCTCGGCGCCCACGTCGCGTCCGCATCTTTCCATCCGGGTTAGTTTCCTGCGAGGAACTGCGTTTTCTGCCACAGCATTTGCCGCAGAGAGGAATTTGTTATCTGCCACCCAGAGTTCAAAGAGGTCATCTGCCTGCCTTTTAAACGAGTTCCTTCTTAAATAGAGTGAAAAGACCTAGGGGAACATTTGGTGTGCAAACCAGGGAACGATTCTGTTTTTGTTCCCTAGTATTTAGAAGTAACATTGACTATAGAATTCAGAGCTTTGGAGCATATGCTCTTTGCTATCAGTTATTGTCAACAGCTGATCTTGGAATATTTCAAGGATATTGTAATAGAACACTATCAGATGATTGCAATGTAAATGCGGGAGATGGGCATGTTAAATATTGTAAATAATATACATATTTGAGCATATCCATAAACAGCGATGAAAAAAAAATGATGGAAAGGAACAAAGAAGGCTCTTTGATTACAATGAGGTAGATAGACCTACAAATATTGGCTAGAAGTATAATTATCAGTAAAGATCAATGTGACACTTAAAAGCAATAACGTTATTATAAATTGCTACCGTCAGAAATGCATTTTTGGGTACAATTATCAAAATATTAATATTTTTATAAAATTATAAAAGATATAAAATAAATTATTTATCTACTGCTTTCTTTTAAACAGTTCAGTTAATCTAATTAGACAGCTATGAACATGTTAAAAGAATGAATAATGAGAAACCCCCGTATGAAGAAATGTCAGACTATGATGGGCACAGGAAGAAGTTTTCTTCTAACAAAACTTCTCCTTATTAGTTAGAAAATACCGTTGTAATCATAATATACATAGTTAGCAAGTTAAGTTCTACCCTTAGGATTAGCAGCTTCATGAAATAATATTTATGCTTTACATTTTTGCAAAGTTTAATTCAAAAAACATTTTATTTTGACATTCTTGTGATTTTTTACTGAACAAATAAAACGTAGAATCTGTAGAATATATTCTACAGACATTCGCAACTAAGATGCAATGAAGAATTGCGAAATACGTGAAATACTTCTAGAAAATTAAAACGGTCGCTTTCAGCAAGCATGTAATAGAACTTTATTTATTTTGTTTCATTTTTTAGCTGAAACCATAAAAGAAGTTCAGTTGTAGAATAGTACGGGACAAGAATCGATAGCCTTTTGTCCTGGAACATAGTTTATTTATATCAATAATGGCTTCCGGATACATAGATTAAATACTTAACCATCTCACGGATCTAGCCAGACTGTTCGTGCTCCTATTTACACATAAAATGTTGGAAAAAACACAGAAAACATGGAAATCATATATACAAACACTAAGTCGTATACTAAAATGTTTTAAAAATAACCCTCTCCCAGTCATGACAGAAAGAAAATGATGCTATTAATAAGCATCTTAAAATTGTCATTACAGGGCACTAAACAAGAGAAATGTATAATTCAACACATGCGTATAAACACTAGAAAATAAAAACACCGGTAGAAATGTACATTATATTCTCTGTACACTCTAGCCAGAGATTTCCTCTAGCCCATCTTATCTTTTTAATAAACTTGCATAGCCCATGCCAATTATTTTTATCAATACCAAATTTAGACATGTCGTCCTACTCCTTTTCGACCTGACAAAATTTTCGGAGAGAATATGAAACCTCCAGCATTTTGTAGATTCATATTCTGCAATTTTCCTTTCCCACGCATAGCACACATTCTTGAACCTCTGTCATGCGTAATTTTCTGCGCTTTCCACCTCTCCAGGCGCAGAGATTACAGTCATCCAACTGTTTGTTTATGTTACTCTGACATGATACGCGTCAGGAATGTGATGTATCACAGTTCGCTCAGGAAAACAACGTTGGCACGTCTCTGCAATCGCTTTCAATTTAGTGCTAACAGAAATCGTGCGGAAGTGAGAGTGAATTATTCATTAATTAAAGCATTGTAAATAATATGAGAAACAGAAAACATTCGTAATGCCCAATGTTCGAAAGTGGCGGTGAAAATGCTGGAAAATTACTGTGTATCTCATGGTAATGTGTTACTGTTACACTCGGAACGTGATGGGATGGGGCGAGGTTATTAAAGTTTATTCCGCAATTTACTTGCAAGACCGTGTTTCGTTAGCAATTTTCCTGAGCGTAGATCTTCCGAAGAAAATCTGTGAAGTAAACTAGCGTTGTACTGTAGCTTAAAAACTTAAATATAATAGTTTTATGTTCAAGTAGAACGTCGATTATCAGAATTAATTGTGACTAGCTGTAGTTACGATAACCGAACCTAGAAGTAATCATATAAAATATAAAAGTTTTTGCGAGGCAATGTTACCATTAAAATATATATTTGCTTCTCTGATTGTTTTTCTTGAACCATCCTCTGGGTGAAAGCATATTGTAAAAGTTTTTACTTTTCATATCTATTGATAAATCGTTGTTATATTATTGAGTCAAAGACTCCTCCTAGTGTATACAGGACGGTCCACAAAACATAAACGCTTAGAACATGAAATGACACACTTCAACTAATTTCCCATTCTGAAACACGTGCTTTCGATTATTTAAGTCATAATGAACAAAGCCCGTTATATGTGTGAGAAATTCTGCCACTTGAAATGCAAAAATGAGATTTGAATTACTGTTCTAGCTATGAGAAAGAAAGCTGTTCGCATTTGAACGCTTACTGAGGTCAAATAATTAGCAATAGCAAAAATTTTAATAAAGGGTCTATAGTACATAGGTTTAAACAAACTCTTGTGATGTGTATAATCCCACAGCTGAGGTTTTTACGAAGAAAAAATGCTCTATTCGTTATATATTTAAAAAATAAAATTTAAAATTTAAAGGAGAAAATATGGGCTCAGATATGTGACATTTCGAATGACTGGCGTACGGATAATGGACGTTCTACTCTATACTGATTAAAATTACTGTACTGTTGACACAAGGATATGACTTTTTGCAATCAGTGATTATAATGCGAAAAAAAGGGGTATCTGAATGGATGATTTCTTTGTTTCAGATTTATTTGTCACAGTTTGGCTACCTCAATCCGCAGGTTCGGAATCCAAGCTCTGGCACTCTCATCTCTGCAGATGCGATGCAGAAGGCAATAATGGAGTTTCAAGCCTTTGCCGGGTTGAATATTACAGGTAAAACTATATTACCTAAGTTAAATCATTGAGGGCTCTTCTGAAGTAGTTTGGGTGATTTTTCTGCTAACTAGGTTTATTTTAGTATTCACAAAGACTATGGAAAAAAAAAAAAAAAAAAAATTGGTTCGTAATGGCGCATTGGTCGATTTACAATACGTTCTCTTTGTTGGACAGTTTACGAAAACAGACTAAGTTGCATTGTTTCAGAGTGCATTTGTAAGAGAACTTGTAGTTTGGCAAGAGACCAGCTCCTTCAGGCAAAATAATGAGTGGGTAACTCGTTACCATGGAGACATAAGATTCTTTCCTCTAGTCGAAAATGTTGACTCAGCGTAAGAGCAGATTTGTAGAACTAATATTTATTTTCAGATTTTGTTAAAAAGATACACATTTAGACATTGATCAGTTAAAAGTCTACGAGAGATTCAAGAAAAGCAATGCAAAGTTATTATAACATATAAACTTAAGGTATTATTTGAATTTTCTGAAAGTATTGGTGAAGAAGTTATAAACCAGTGAAAATCGAATAATACAAATAATTGAGTTTTCTCATTCTCACATCGTAACAATAATGTTAGCATAATTAACTGTAAAACATACACTGAGGTTATTTTAGTTACGGGCTAGCAGAGCGCGGCTGCGTTCGGGAGAAGGCAGTCTCAAGGCATATGCAAGTAGCAGATTGTTAGTTTGAGGGAGGCTTTTTCAGCGAGTATTTGTGCGTTCGTGTGTTACTCGTGTTTTCATTGTGTGTCAATTATGTGCTATTATTCTTTGCCTGTAATGCCATTAGATAAACATAGCCTTAAAGAATGGGTTTTTATGAATGATACATAGATATGTGAAAATGGGTTCTTGCAGAGAAATAGTAAGGGGATTCGCAAAAAAACATTCTGGTAATCGTATTCTGGTTAGAGAAACTTCGCCAAATTGTTAAAAAGTACGAGAGATAGAATCTCTCAATGACCGGAAACGTGTTCCGAACGCTATATTCTTATAGAAAAAAAATTAGAACTTTTCTACTCAACACCGGCAATGTATGACCACTGAGGGGCATCATTTTCAGCATCTCTTATAATTTAGATTTATTAGCATCAGTTTTAAATGTTACGCGCGGATACTGTGTATCTCCTATTTTCGGTTGCAGCGGCTGCATTTCCTCATTAAGCAGCCACACTCAATGGCTCATAATCATTTTGTTTTTAACCAAGATGGGGCAGCTGCTCATGGTAATGTTCTTTCTGGGAATTGGTGACATCCCACGGCGCTTGCAGTCTTCTATACACTACACAGTATCAAGAACTGAAAACCAAGCTTAGCATGCAAATAAACACTTTTATCTAAGCTAATTGTTTATTCCAGGAATATTTTCTAGCGGTACTGTAAGGCCAATGAGCAAAGAGAAACAGAAATCTCTTGTAAGTAAACATGGTGTTGAAGTAACTTACGCATATTTTCTAAGTATTGTATCCGCTTATATAGAAAGTGATTATTATCTGTGCACAGTACCAAAATGCCAAACCACTCCCCCCTCTCTCCATCTAA
Source organism: Metallyticus violacea (assembly GCA_030762175.1). Classification (NCBI taxonomy): domain Eukaryota; kingdom Metazoa; phylum Arthropoda; class Insecta; order Mantodea; family Metallyticidae; genus Metallyticus; species Metallyticus violacea. Next base: position 49,971,105 of record CM060844.1, on the reverse strand, counting down.
AGGCTTGGCTTCTCAGTACTTAAAGATGTAATAATAGCTCTGCAGAGCTTTGTGCAATAATCAAGTGGTTCAAGGACAAGGCTGGCAAGATTGTTTCCATAACCAGTCTCTTTCTAAATACCTGACGGCTATACGAAAGTAATTCCATGATATAGTAAGATGATGACATAACCTCAACTACTGTCAGCGTCTAAAACATGCATCTTTTTGATGTTGTAATGCCTTATGACGAAGAGAGAGAAACTAAAGAATGTAAGACAAGCAAAATGATTACTCCTAATTCTTTGTGTTTATCAGATTTGTAAAGTAAACCCTTTTTATTATAACTTTACCTTTTTTCTATTACCCGTGCTTCTTAAAATACTCTAATAACGTTTCAAAAGATATCTGTCATCTAATAAACACTAATACGTTTTTTATAATGCACATATATCTAAGAAAAACTACTCCAAAGAGGCCCATTAATATCCACCGACTAAAGCGACCCAGAAAACAATAATTATTGTTGACAATAAAAGAAAATACACAAAAGGTGAAAGGAATTAACTGCTTTCCATGCAGCTTTGTAGAAAAAGTTGGCTTTAAATGTGATTTAAAGCTAAAATTTAATCAAAGGTTTTGCAACTACGAGAGCTGTTTAATAACGGATGACGTCAGCTCTCGTGCAGGTTGGCAGTACTGCAGAGGGGCATATTCCTGTGATTGCGTGTCAATCAAAGCCTTAAGCGCAACAATGGAATAAGATAACTGAAATGCAGATTTGAGAGATCGTTTAAAGCGAAATTGTATTCTGGAAAAATTAGAGAACCTTAAAATTGTGGCTTTAACTGAAAGGGCTTGAAGCTTCTTTTTCTACATTTAATAATAATTTGTTACTTTTTTCCTCCATGTACATATTGGATTTTATTTGTAATTACAGTTCTGTAGAATTTTATGTCGGTTTTTGTTAACTATACCTTTAAGGGTAATGTCATAACGTTTTATCACATTACATTCTTGAAATGTTCAATTGTTTTATTAATATATAAATATAAACAACTGAAGATTCGCTTAGCACAGGACAACAATGCGCTTTTCTTTCGTTTTTTATTACAAATTAAACGAACTCCATTTGAGATATTGCCAGGTTTTTCTTTTTATAAATGAATATGCGACTAAAGCATAAATCAAAGTAATATGGCCGTTGCCCAAAAAGATACCAATATGTTAGGTTAGGAATATACTTGTAAATATGGTTGATAAACAGAAATTGTATTCATTAAGGCCGTCATGTACGCAGATGATGAAAACAAATAGTTATTTTTTCTGTGTCATTATTTAACGTATTGGACAGTATTTTGTGGCTGTCAAGCTTCTGAATTATTAACAAAAGAATGTCGAATACACAGAACAGTTTACGCCCTTGGTTGTCGCTATTTTTCACACCTTAGTGCAAATTATGTCATGCTTGGCAGTTCTGTTTACGTACATTATGCGGTGTTGCCACTTAACTTTATTTTCATGGCGTCATCGTGTCCGATTTGAGCTTTACATAGGCAACAGCGTTAATGCTCATTATGTACCATTTTTTTTCTTTAAACTTGTATCTGTGCAAATAAAGCTATACCCATTGTAGTCATACTATATTTTACATAATGACATCTTTTACGTTATGTTTAAATAGTAAAGTAAGGTTCTGTAGATTTTAAACACTTATTTAATTGGATTAATTTTTTTTGAATATAACATTAAACCCTTCACCATGCCTATTATTTATTTATTTATTCTGCTAGAGCTAAGGCCATTAGACCTTCTCTTCCGCTTTACCAATCTAATAATACTCTCACTAATTTATACTTAAGTACTTAAGCACATTGAATCTTATTTTTGTTTGTATAATATGCTTGTTAATTGTCCTGATAAATTAATAATTATACTCCGTCAACGAATTATAGTTACGAATAAGTAGAAAACAGTAAAACAATGAAATTAGCATAACATAAATAAAAATTAAGAAAAATAAATTAACATACTCACATCAAAAAGATGCTAAAACCAAAGGGGTAATTTACTTAAGACAAAATCAGTATTGTATAAATAAACAAAATTAAGTACTAATTAGGAAATTATATGTACAAAGTGCTTAGTTTAATATCATTTTATAATATAATTGTAAATAATATATAAATTTATGAATATATATATATATATATATATATATATATATAAATTGCAAGTTAGTAATACAATTATTTAAATCTTGTAATGTTGAAACATTATATATTGTATTTATTAACATTTTTACCAGCGTTACTTTCACAAAAGAGCACATAGTGTATCTTTTTGGTAATTTTGGATTGTTCCTGAACGAACGACATTTTGCTTAGTGCGAAAATGTACAGAGTAATGCTCTAAGTCGTTTTTCTCAATTGGCACACGTTTATAGCAATGATGATCTTTTCTTCTTCTTAAATGACAAACTAGAATACTCAAAATTATTTTCTGTGCGCTATTGCATAAGCATCTATGAGCAGTGCTATTTTAGAATGTAGTACCAAGTTTTCTTAAACCTAAATCATTATTTTATTTCTTTCAGAATACTTTTATTTTAGTAAATATTATTCGTAATGATTTTTTATTTATTTTACTCTTTTTATTTTTTTGAAAAACTACCTAGGAGGCGCACAAAATAACCTAACCTAACTTTGCATAGCCTACGTAATGCAAAATCTAGCTGAGGCGGAAAGAGTAAGAAATACTCACAAATTACTGAACTTACAAGAGCGTTACGTCGCTCTTGCACGCAGCATGACAATTAAACCGTGAGTGGAGTCACAATAACTCTAATGCCGTGGCATTGTACCTGTGTAGCATTTCCATTGGTGGTTAGGATGTATAGTAAAGGGTTCCTGGATAAAGCCTAGATGTCCTCCACGGAACACACCTGCTGGCATCTCACGTATTTACATTTTCAATTTCTCGGAATTTCTCTCTATAACGCACCGCCGATTGAAATCTCTGGGTGGTTTTTGCGAAGAAAGGGAAACCAAGAAATCTCACCTGCCACAACATCTGTGCTGACAATGCACAAATATTTCAAGGTTGAGTGTTAGGAATTTATCGGTGTACACCCGGAGATATGTATAACTTTCTCAAATTGAGTAACTGAAGTGCCTTTATTTGGCAGTTTTGTTGACGTTCTTAACAGATTACATTATCAAAGTTCTCTAGCTGTGTCTTATGTTTTAGGTTCTTTAATTATTTAATTAGTGTCAAATTTCGTTAGGTAACCTTCACTTGAAATCAATTACACGTGACAGTTCCCTTGAAACAATTTCACTTCACTTACCATTCACATATCTGAGTGTTTCCGTCAGCCTAGCAAATAGGTGCGCATGTCGAACTCAAATCGGGTTCAATGCGCTTTCAAGATTCAAAATGTGCATGTAAACGGGTAATCAAGAGCAAGTTCAATTCTACTAAAAGTTGGGAATGAAATGGGATTTAATCCGGACTGAGATGCATGTAAACGGGGATCGTATTGATGTCGAATTCAGTTTGCTCATGCGCACTAACGTAGTCATTTTTATCACAATATCACAAGAGGGTCTGAGATTGCCGATAAATTCACGAACGTAGCGAGTGAAAATTTATCTGGAAAGATTAGACTCTCGAGTGATATATATTAGGACTTTTTCACAAGTAAATTTTGAATTTTAGTATAACTCCCCTAAACCTGGGTTACAAAATTGTAATAATTATATATTTATATTGTAAATGCTTAATTTTTCAAGCCATCTTGCAGCAGACGAATGTCAATTATCAGTAATGCCAATAGAGAAGAGAGAAATACTGCACGAGAGCTGACGTCATCCGTTATTAAATAGCTCTCTTAGTTGCAAAATCTTTGATTAAATTTTAGCTTTAAATCACCTATCACATTCAAAGCTAAACTTTTCTACGTTGCTATAACTTAATAACTCCTGGACATTTATTTATTAAACGATGCTTTTTACAATTAAGAAATTTAATGCGGAACTTTGTTAAAAATAAATTATGCTATTTTTGAAAATAATTAAGTTCAGAACTTTAGTTTGAGTCTTTTTAAATTACAAATGATCCTTCTCTTTTTTAATTTTGAAACTATTTTTTTCATTAAGAAAACGTCAAATTTGTAGAACTGTCTAGTGTCTGTAAGTTTTATAAGTTTATTTTTATAAATAGAAGCTTCAATGTTCCCATGTTCGTTCATTAGAGGATTTTCTCAAGTAATATAGTTGAATGTTTCTTATTGCACCAATTTGAAAGGTTTTACTGACAACATTTCTTGAAATAGGAAATAATAATAATAATAACAATAATAATAATAATAATGATAATAATGTACTTTGTACCTTACCTACATTTTTATATTTGTTCCTAAAATGCTACTTTTTATAGTAGGTAAATATTTGCAATAATGTCTTTAATATCTGTGCGTTCTCGTTTTGCTGCGTATCGTAGTTCAGTCGGCATTTCATCACAGAGGACAATAACAATTAAAATATTCTTTTGTGGTTTTCATGTCTTCCCACGTAGTTGCCATTTTCAGTTTAATAAAAATAGTAATTGGATAATCGAGGCAAATTTTGCGACACTGATATGGAGAAAGAAGCTTACAAATATGGCAGCAGAAGAAATTATTAAATGTATTAAAATATTTTCAAAAAGAAAAATTAGAATGCAAAAACCGTAAATACCGGCTTGTATTATATGAATTATATACTCATATACATAAATAAATTAATTAATACATAATATTTTTCATTTTCAAATTAATATTGCAATTGTTTTAAATATTATAAGATAATACAAAGATATTAATGTATTAAAGGAATATCCAGGCTTATTAAAATATAAAAGCTGTCAGCAATATTTGGACATGAACCCTTGTTTCGAAATGGCATTTGTATACATCCTTTTATAGAAATTGGTTGGTAACTAACGCGCAAGGTTATCTTCAGTCACTTTATCGCTGCTGTCTCAACATTTTAAAGACTTAATGACAGGCATATTTTACCATTTAACTGTTCAAAGATGGCAGAAAGTGGGAAAGAAGCTATTTGTCATACTTTTTATGTTCCATTGACTGATAAATTTGTGTAACAAATAAAGAATGCATGTGCTTTAGGTGGATTATTAATTTTTATTTATTTTGCAGGTGAATTGGATCGCGAAACAGCAGAGACCATGAGTCTGCCGCGGTGCGGTGTCCGTGATAATGTTGGCTATGGGACAAACTCCCGTACCAAGAGATATGCCCTTCAAGGTAAGCTGGATGTGTCGCTGTTTCTTTCTTCAGCTTTTTCTCCAAAATTGTAAGGATTAGAAGACGTGTTTTAACTGCATAGTACTAGATAGGTTTTGACCCCATCGTTAACCACTGCAGGACTGAGACGATAACTTCGAAATTGGGGCTAAACACAAATACCTATGACCTACCCCATTATTAATTCGCAAATATTGACTTTTCTGAATATAAGTTCGTCACACTACGACAAAACTTAAAGAAAAGTCATGCATTGACCATTGTAATATTGTGGGAATTAACCGTATATGGTAAAGGTATTGTAGCGTTGAGACGGTTGGGGAATTGAAATGACAATTGGGAAGAAGTAAGTAAGCAAAATTATTCCTACATGTTTAATATATTACAATATCTGTAACCTCTAAAATTATATGTGAATGCTTAATAATTAGCTTTGTTTATATATTTGTTAACGGCAGGAATTTTACCACTGTACTTACTGATCTTATAATCAGTCCACTTAAACATTTTTATAACATATTACCATCAAAACATTAGCAAAATGTAGAAGAGGCCTCTAATTTGTTAAAAGAATTACTTATATAAGCAAAACAATGTCTGTAGGGGACTTTTATTTTGCACCTGATGATTGTGTTTGAGGTTATTATCTATAGGGGACTTTGTTTGCAATCGCGGTGCAAACAGATGTCTCGATAAGTTCGTGGAGTAGTAGCGGAGGGAAAGCGAATGAGGAGCCACTTGCCCATAAATCATTATGTGAATGCACCATCTAAAACGTCACTTCTCGTCACATTTGTATCCACGAAAGTTTGCCCGAGTTTTATACGTTGTTGCGTTATGGAGCTGAATAAATTATTTTAAAAGGCTATTAGATATTATAGTGAAAACATAATGGCTACACATACACACATATTTTAAATATAGGAAAAATTAACTATTTTAATATCAAAAAGCATTACATTTAAAGTATCAATTCTCTCATGTAGACGCTCTCCAACAGCGATAATGTAAAGAAAACGAATTCCATACCCAATTTAATTTTAAACTCTTTTATTTGTGACCACTGAAAGAGAAAATCAGATTAAAATTCATTAAGCCCTATTTAAATCAAACCGCAACGGGTGGCCTAGGTCGTTAAGGCGCGGACTCGTGAGAGGGAGGTCGGGGTTCGAATCCCACATAGCCGATCTCCCTTTCCAGGTTTTCCTTAGTCCTCATAAATGGCAAATGCTAGGAAGGTACCCTAAACTTAGGCCTGTAACATTTCCTTCCTTAAAAATAAATCCTTTCCTAATATATCATTTCATCTCATGCATCCTCAGTGTTCACCGCCTGTGGTGCCTCAGTAGTAAAAACGGGCGTTAAACACCATTCATTCGTTACATAAATCAACTCCGAGTATTAAGTTCATTGCTTTCAAAATGAGCAAGTTTAAAGAGATGGACTTCATCCTGCAGATTTCAGACTTAAATCCAAGGGTAATCGATTGCTATGAAAACAAGAGAATGTTTGTGTTTAAATAGTTACGGTGAAATATTTGTATTAATATCTCTCTTTTCCTTTTCTGTTTTTTTACGTTCTGTCCTGTTAGTATGATTAGAAATTGTATAGATTCTAGAAAATTGCGTAGCAGTAGCAGTAGCAGTAGTAAAGTTGTGCAGCCAGGGTTATTTGCGGGAATATTTTTATCATTTTCGTTAGGTAAACTATGTATCTAACAAAAGAATTGCCTTATGCGTCAATAAAGACGATGAAAAGAAACACCTTACAGAAAAACAGCTTTTGTTACACTATCTGAATCTAAATTGCAGTACCATAATATATTCTTTTACATTAATCATGGACTGATGCTGCAAATAGTAAGAACACACGACCTAACCAATCTCTGTAATGGCATGAGTCATCCAATAGAAAATTACCGCTGACTGACAGCAATTTACGAACGATTTCCGTCAGTTCCGCCCAGGTTACCGGAAGCTCTAACCTCATATCTTCCTGCTAAATCCTGCACCACAGGTTCACACGGGAGGTATGCTATCTCTCTATACAATCGCGACAGAGAAAGAGTTTTTCGATCTGTATTCCTCATTTTGGGAAGCACCGCCATCACGGCCGTGCAGATGACAATGGATTTGCTGACTTTGACGGTCTACCAGACCTTGGTTCAGTCGGTAACCCGTTACCCCATTGTGTGTAACAATAGGAATTTCAAGCAGCAAGGTCAACAATCATTTGCATATGAAAAAAATGATTTTGAAATAAAACAGCTGTTTAATTATTATGCTGCGTTTAAAAAAAAAAACAAATATAAATTTTGATGATAATCTCTGCGTCTGTATTCGACATGTTTGTTTCATAGTCTCACGGTTGCATTTTTGTTTGTGTGAAATTGTTATTTTTAATATTTTCACACTGTGCACTGACATATTTAATTGCTGTTGTTAAACATGTAGCCAGAATTATGAAAATAATAAGGAATATATATTTTTTTTATTTTCAAGCTAAGGAATAAAATAATTAACTGTAGAATTTAATAAGCTATAACTCAAAAGAAGGAAGAATTAATTTAATATTTTTAAAATTCTTTATACATTTTTAGTTATTACATATAAATATGATACAAGTTCTTGTTTATACACGGTGTCCTAGAAATTCTTTACATATTTGCACTTTTAAGGTACGCCTGCCATATTGGTTGCATTTTACAGGGGTTTTAGTGATGCACAAAATTATACCTTATGTATATATATATATATATATATATATATATATATATATATATAACTTGTATAAGCTACATAGCTTATACTAACGATGCACAGTTATTACGTGTTCCTCCTCTACTTTTGTACCTGGATTAAATATAAATCGATCCTGGTGGTGTAGTGGTAAACATACTTGCCTCCTAAACCCAAGATCGCGGGCATCCCAGCCACGATCGATAGATTTTTTCATGCATCAAAATCCTAAATATGGCTTACTTCGGAAGGGAAGTAAAGCTGTGGGTCCCATGTCGTAGATTTGTGGCACGTAAAAGAACCTCAAGCCTGAAAGAGAGGCCTCTGAGCAAAATTTGTCGGCCGTTTCACGCCCTGAATTGAATGGGACGCTGATGACCTGAGATGTTAAAGAGCGTCCATAAATAAACAAAATAATATAAAAAATAAATGTTTCTTTTAGCTTCAAGTGCAAATACAGGGAACACTTTCCAAATGTCAGCTGTTGCTTTACGAGACTCCAATTACGCAATGTGGGTTGCCTAATCTGGAAAATCGTAGGAGGTTTCGGCAAGGCCGGGTATTTTGAATTATTTAACATATTTGGGTCTTCTATTGCTATCATTGAGTTAACTATGATGGAGGGGGAAGGAGCTCTTAATATAATACTGATGATGATGGAGAGTTTATATCATTAAGAACTAGATTTTTAGTGGTTGTCCTTTTTGAGAATATCCACATTTTTTTAATTTGATAAACAGTACCCTAGTGTTTTCATTTTCGGTGGGAATTAATCGGGTCGGTAGCTGACAACGGAGAGCAGTATTTTTTTATAAGATGTGTTCTGAATCAAATTAAATTTTCTCATTATTATATCTAATCTATGTACTAGGGACTAGGGAAGTTCCTAAAATAAATTAGTAAATTAGGTCTGCGGGAAATTGGTGCGTATCAATGCTGTATTAAATAAATCTGTTTTCGATACTAGGCTACATAAGTTTTTAATAGATGTTCAGCATCTGAATTGATTATTAAAACAAATTCACGATTTTTGATAGCCACTATTGAAATGTTGAGAGCTTTATGACTTATGGTGTTTGCAAAAACACACAGTTCATTTTACAATGCTTTTCTTGCGGTTGCAGGCAGTAGATGGCGTGTGAAGGAGTTGACATACAAGATCTCCAAATATCCTCGTAATCTCGAAGCCCGCGCTGTCGACGATGAACTGTCTAAGGCATTCCAAGTATGGGCTGACGAAACAGACCTCAAGTTCACCCAGAAAAAGAACGGTCAAGTACACATAGAGGTTCGTTTTGAAAAGGGAGAGCATGGTGATGGAGATCCTTTTGATGGACCCGGAGGAACTCTTGCCCACGCTTATTTCCCGGTGTATGGAGGCGACGCACACTTTGACGATGCTGAAACATGGTCCATCGGCAGCTATCGTGGTAAGCATTTGGTTAAAGCCAAGTTCGAATGCGTTCTTGTGCAACTGACTCAGTCTTGACTGTTACAATTTTCTCTGATTATCAGATATGCTTATGCCTGGCGTTGTTTCTGTACGTCTGACTCGGAATTTCACTTATATTTGTCTGGTGTTTTTAACTGTAGGAACATATGTTTTGCACAAATTCAATTTATCCAATAGTTATATTTACTATTGTAATAAACATCAGACATCACACAAATTGCAACTTTAAACATCCAAAGTTAGTAGCATCTGCTTTTTGGGAACTCCCAGGTACGAGGTGCATTCAAGTTATAACACCTCCGATTTTTTTTCTCGCTAACCAATCCCACGAAAACTATGGAACTTGTGTCACTTCTCAACGTAATCCCCCTGCAGCCGTACACATTTTTCACAACGTCGACGCCGCCATTCCACGGCCGCTGAGAACGCTTTTGTAGGAGTCTGTTTTGACCACTGGAATAGCGGCACGGCTAGTGAATGTGACGACCACGTAGAGTATCTTTCATTGTTGGAAACAGCCATAAGTTGCTAGGAGCCAGTTCAGGTGAGTAGGGAACATGAGGAATGACTTCAAAGTGGTTTTCATGAAGAAACTGCTGCGTCACGTTCGCCCGAATGCGCTGGGGTGTGGTCTTGGTGAAAAAGCACACGTGCAGCCTTTCACGCAATGCTGGAAGGAGCTGCTTCTTCAAAACATCTTCGTAGGATGCACCTGTCATCTCATTGCTCTTTGGAACGCAATTACTCCATCGCTCGATCATGTCGTCAGACCGGCTTGTGCGAGACCGAGATGCCTTGGCTTGTTACACGACGATCTGCCTTCCTTGAACTGTCGCTTCCCATGATCTCACATTAGACACATCCATGACACCATCACCGCATCTCTCACTCAACTGGCGATGAAATCGGTGTCAAATCAGCAAAAATGGAGAAAACAAATGATACACGCTGTTCTAGTAATGAAAACGTCACCATTTTGAAGTATCAAAAACTGTCCTCACTCTCGCCGCTACCGCTAGAACTCTGTGTACCACATGGTGTTGCCATCTCTCTCATGTATTGAAACAAGTGACCGCGCATTTTAAAACAAACCGCATATTTCTCCTGTTTCCATTCCTGGAGGGGAGGTGTTGTAACTTGAATGCACCTCGTATGTTGACGAAAGGAGCTTTTACTTACAATTTGATCTCATTGAGTAGGCATTTGTTTCCGATTTCATCAGTTCCTTACCCCATAACCTTACGGACATAGCCCTACTGTTAGATGATGTTGTCATCTTCAGAAGCAAATGAAACCGTTAGTGTCTATAGTTAAAGTAAACAAGATGACTAAACTATTCAAACGTGACAATATGTAAGTCCTACTTTCCTGTTTACCTAGGTACAAACCTGTTCCAAGTGGCAGCGCACGAATTTGGCCATTCCCTAGGCTTGTCTCATTCAGACGTGAAATCTGCTCTCATGGCACCGTTCTACCGCGGCTATGAACCGCATTTCCGCCTTGACCAGGATGACATTCAAGGGATCCAAGCGCTCTATGGAAAGAAGTCCGTGACCCGGAAGGACAGCGGAAATGGCAAGCGAACTACCACCACAACAGAGTCCAGTATACCTTCAGGTGAAGAAGATGCGGAGCTCTGTAATGATGCTGCCGTCGACACGCTGTTTAACTCCGCTGAAGGGGTTACGTATGCTTTCAAAGGTAATGCAAACTTTGTAGGAATCAGGTTTTGAGCTATTTTTGAGTTATAAATGACAAGTGTCTTCAATATTCTTATATCAGTTCAAAAACATATCAGGTTATGTTCTATTTTCCCAGTTTATTTGAGTAAAATTACAAAGTGCTTTGTTTTCTTTCCGTAGACCTTATTCCTTTTCTGCCTAAGCTGTCAGCCACGTGTTTATATGACATACTTACTAATGCATTCCCCCTCCCTTTTTTATTTCTTGAAAACTGAGGGGTAGATCAAGAACATAGTCAATTAATAAACTTTTTTGTTCCAATGCCAGCCCCTTGTCTCATGAACTTGTGAGCATTCCCTCCCTGTCATGAATATATTGTAGCGGATTTCTGATGCCGGACGACCACAGGGTACCTCTACTTTGTGATATGGCTATGGGGAACCAGAGGAATACTTAAACCTATGGATGAATGAAATGAATTAATGATGACGCAAATGAACTCGGTATCCTTAGTGCTATAACGCTGCCATGTATTCAACTTCTCAGGTTAAGGAAAAACTCCGAAGAAAGCCTTAATTAATGCGATTAATACACATAGGTATATAAATAGACGGGCTAGCATGTGTATAAGGTAACGGTTATGGATATGCCTTCTCAAGTGCTGCTGATACTCTAGCGCTATGTAACAATCTCTTTCTCGGTTTATCTAGTTTATATTGATATCTGCATCCAAGTTTCCAGTATGATCGCTAACTTTTTTTCACTTACGTCATTTAAATGTCATCAATCTCATTGCCGTGTGGCATTTTCTTAATTCGGGGAGTTTTAGTAAATATTTAGAAGGGAAAAAACTCGAGGAAGAAAAATACACAAGTAAATACAGTACCTATTCTATATTTAGGTACGAAATTTATCCAGTTTTAGATAAATTCTAAACTCTTAAATTCAGGATTTAATGGTTCAGCATTTTTATATTTATAGCAAAAGTCCTATAAAGAAATCACTAAAAGTTATTGTTCCTAACCTCAACTTAGCTCACTCCCAGGCGCCATTTTCTGAAAAGAGTTGACAATTGAAAATCAATTCTTTAAAGTTGCAATCAAATCACTGTGGGGCACGAAACGCATTTAAAGAGGAGTAAAACTTTTCCTATCTCGACAAAGGTACATATTACTCATTATCTGAGTAACTATTAAAGATATTTAGCTGTTTTTGAGCGATGTACTTGCAAGCACTTTTTGTTAATTGATACAAAAAGGAGAAGTTGATTTGAATAGTAAGAAAGTTGATGATGAATTATTAGTTTACAAATTTAGATTTTTATTATTAATTTTAAATAACTGTGCATAGAATTAAAAATACTTATTTAATACTTGTTTCTCTTAAAATAGTTGTAAATATTTTAAGCGTTGCGCTTACAAGTTTCCGATATGATTAATTTTGTATATAAAGATGCAATTTTTAGAACATAAACATTAAAAGAAAAACTCACATTTGTAGAAGAAATATAGCCTCAAAACTCCCCAGACTGTTTCCTCATTTTTTCTTCTTTTTATTTACTTACAAAACAATTAGGAATAAATAGTTTCCCTCTAGCAAATGTTTGCAAATTGATTGATATTTAACTGAGTGAATGATAAAAAACTGGGGACACGTAATTTTAAAACTTTTTAAACTATTGAACCAGAATTACCTTGAAACTTTGAAACACATATCCAAATAAAATATTCAAATTGTATAAATACCTGAAAAATCTTTGAAATAACTTTTTGGTTCCCTTTCAAAAGTTTTAAGTCTAATAAAGATAAATTCAGAAACAGCATTTAGTTTATGCGTTTCTGACACGTGTAGGAATAAATGAAATGCAACTTTATCTTATTACTAATGTATTACGTAGTTTTAATGCAGAATGGTGATTTGAGGATGTTTGAAAGAAGCTGTTTCGTTCACAAAAGATATTCATTAATTGACTTTTCTGATCTTGTCGGCTTCTGTATACTTAAATACTATTTTCATGTCGAACCTGACTTTGAAATGTATGTATTTTTAATATATGCAAACTATTTTTAGTTGTAGCTTTATCATTTGTGTCTAAGAGGCAGTAAAACTTCAGTTTTTGTAATTTTGGATTCTTCTATGATAAATATAAATAATATTTTTGTAGTATATGAAGAGCATGTGCTTTTTAATGTGATATAATATATAGCATAGCAAATGAACATGATAGGAGTAGAAAGGCTTAAAATAAACAATGAAAGTGTACCGTTTTGAATGAAGTTTTATTTAGATATAGCATACCTAGGAACATAAAAATTCGAACCAAATATGAATGAATGGAGAAGGAGGCTAAAACAAAAAAATGTATCGTTATCTTACAGGAGAGCATTACTGGAAGCTGACGGAAGATGGAATCGCACCAGGATACCCCAAGATAATCTCCAAGAGCTGGCCTGGATTACCTGGCAACGTCGACGCAGCTTTCACGTATAGAAACGGCAAAACCTATTTCTTCAAGGGCTCCCAGTATTGGCGATACGTGGGCAAGAAAATGGATGGAGATTATCCCAAGCAAATCTCTGAGGGTTTCACAGGAATTCCTGACAACGTCGACGCTGCTCTGGTATGGAGCGGAAATGGAAAGATCTACTTCTTTAAAGGTACAAACTATTATCGAGCTTTTTAAATACCTACAATACCTACAATACTTGGTTTTTCATTTTCTGGCGAAATTTTCTTCTGCCTTTAGTGCTGAAAGATTTTCTCTTATCGATAGAGAGGCTATGGGAGTAAAATTGGCCACCCGAGTACAAAATTTGTTTTCTAATATTGGCAAAATACTTTGGAACAACCGAAAGCAAATTAATTGCCATTCGAATATTAAATAGTTCATAGTTAATTGTCAAATTATGTTTTTAGTATTTTTAAATGAGCCCCTGGGATTTTATGTTTTACTGTACTACTGAATTATAAAAATTTAGAGTAAAAGCTAAAAGAAAAATTTCCCAAAACGATTCTATAATAGTAAAATGTGCTGTCAAAATATTTCCCCCGGAAGTTTTCGCATCTGACAATAAGTAAAAAAAAAGAATATTAAATTTGGAAGTTTTTTTTTAAAAAAGTACTATCCCCAAGGCAATGAAACATTTTTAAAAATGTTGCTAGTCGCCTAACCGTGCATTAAAATTATTTTATTGGTAAAAACGAATATGTTTTTACTTTAGATATGTTTTATTTCAGGAACCAAATTCTGGAGATTCGATCCATCTCAGAAGCCACCTGTGAAAAGTACTTACCCCAAACCTATTTCCAACTGGGAGGGAATCCCTGATAATTTGGATGCCGCTCTTCAATATACCAATGGCTACACATATTTCTTCAAACGTGGACAGTATTACAGGTTCAACGACAGAAGTTTTACGGTAAGTAAAATCTTATTATGGACACAACAAATAATAAATTATTAAACTGTGTCCAAACAATGTGCTGTCATAAAGAACTTGTCCTCGAAAACTCTACATTACAACAATAAAAATGTGATCTACCTCTAACCTCCCAATAAACTCGCTGCAGTTCGTTCCGATGATAAACGGCAATTGTCTTTCATATATTTTAATTCTTCCAAGGCTCTGTATCACAAACGTATGGTCTAATACATTACAAACTTGTAGTTGTTAGTAAAATTCTGTTCCACAAAGGTTTCTTCTACTATTTTACTGTACAATTCTATACTTACGTGTAGGAGAGATTTTTCGTTTTGTTCTACAAAAGTGTGGGACACTGGTAATTGTATAAATTTCTCTATAGGTGTAGAAATGTTGGTAACTTCAAATACTAATGCAAGTTTTAATATTTCTTGAATAATTTTGGGAGTTAGTTAACCTAAATATGGGAAGTATTGGCGAAGGTGACGTGAATGAATAGAAATTGATATAGAGAAAGAACAATTCAGTAGTTGTGCGCAATGAAAAGGGTTAAGTGCAATTAAAATACCACTTATGATTCATATTGGCGTTTACAGTTTCAAATGCATGTTTCAGTCCAGTCAATTTGTGTCTTTTAAGGTTCTTTCTTTTCAGTTCTCTTGAAAATTAATCTCTTTTGACACAATTTTCCAATTTTTTTCTTATTAGAACGTGATGGCCAAGAAGTATAAACAAATATTTAATGTAAATGATCAAATGGCTAAATACAATAAATGACCGAGATAATTGGGAAGCTCAGTTGATGCTGCTATGTACCTTGTGGATTGTCGTCTTAAATTGAACTATTTTGCTTAAATATTGCCAAATTAATAATATCTTTTAAAATTATCATTAATTATGAGAAAAACGCAATTTACAATTAGCATGAATCCTCTCTGTACAATAAAGCATACATACATTTATTACTGATGATTGGACATAACCTTATTCATGTATGACAACATGCGGCAAACAGCTGTTCCTACATCTTCCTCCATCTTGCTCTTATATGTCATCACTTGTAACTTTTTACTATTGCTTTACAAGTGTTGTGCATTCTTTCATGAGGCAGAAAGTCACTAGTCCATACTTTACAACAACTTATATTAACACACTTGTAATGTATTAGACCATACTTCTGTGGAACGGGGCCCAGCTAGCTTGCAGTTTCCCGGTCTCTCACGTAGTTTCTCATGATACACTGTACGCATAGCCAGTAGCTCAGGTGATGTGAATACATTTATGTTGTGTGTTTAGTAATGTCAATAGTGAAATATAGCGTACAACGAACGTATTATACGATATGTGCATTAAAATAGTCTTGTAGCAGCACAAAAATAAAAATTCGGTGCAAATTTCCCGGTAGACCAGTTTCCACGACAAAAAGTGTTAAACAGCTAGTGCAGCAATCATGCCAGAAGACTTAATTTTTGTAATGGGATTTTCAACATTGTTATTAGCAGAGAAATTGATCCGAAAGTACCACTCACCAGCGTAGCTTTTTTATCTTAGTGAACAAGCACCGTGAGGCACATTTTAAATAGTTCCATTTCCAAATCGGCCGCTTACATGCGCCAATACCCTCCTTCCGGACCTCATGGAGCCACAATTCTACTTCTTAAAACTTGAGAATTATAAACAAAGCAACTGAATTCTGTGCTTACTCTTATGTGCAGCTTAGTGATTATTTATATTCCTATGAAACGTAACTTCATTTGGTAAGAAAATTGAGTGATGTCATTTTAGGTGTTATTAACTTTTCCTAGCATCCACTGACAAATCGAAAGTCTGTAACGGATACTAAGGTAATGATAGGGATTTAACTTCAGTAATTTTGGTGCTTCTCTTGCAAATTCTTTAGAAATTCTTGTATCAGACATGAAATGGGCGTCTACTATAAAAAGGAATTTGGAAAGAGCAGGAATGCGAAAGTATGGGAGATGGAAGTTAGAAACAGAAGAAATGTTTGGAGGAAAGTTAGTAGAAGAAAATGAATTTATATATAGCTAGGCAATGAAAGCTGAGTGTTCTAACAGTCTCACTGGAATCACAATCAGAACTAAAAGGGGCATGAGTGAGGAAAGCATAATTAAATGTAAAAAACAGAAGAAGACAGAACGGCAATGGCGTTGCTGCGTCTCGAGAGATGGAAAGTATAGAAAATGGCGGAAGACATAGGAGCAGGAATGTGTCCTGTGTGTGGTATAAAGGAAAACTGAGTTCATATTTTTCCGGAATGTGAAGCAGATTCTATCCGAAAACTTTGTGAACTCGAAAAGGAGTAGGACAGAGGCTATGCAAATGTATTAGGAAGATAAGATGGTCAAGAGAAAATCTCTGACTAGAGAGAACATAACATATAAAGCACTTATCTAATTTTTAAATTTATTTGTATTAATTTTTTATTTTCTGGTGCTTATATATTGTTTAGTGTCCTGTAACGACAACTTTAAGATGCTTATTAATTACATTGTTGTTTCAGTCATGACTGGGAGAGGGAAGTTATTTCCTAAACATTTTAGTTCATAGTAGTGTTTGTATATATGTGACTCCTGTGTATTTCTGTGTTTTTTCAACATTTCTTAGTGTACATAAGTGTAAATAGGAGCATTTATTTATTGAAATAAATATAACTACTAAACTCCTATTTCATTAAGTGTTCTTTCTGTGGGCACATGATATCTTGTTTCCTTTTAAGATTCATCAGAGAATCTTTTTGGTTCAACTTAATAAATATTACATGGAAATGAGCGTTAGAAAATTTACTTTTAAATTTTTTCCTTGATCTCTCATCTTGAACTTTATATATTTCTAAAAATGTATATAAGCTTACGCAAAAACCTCACCGTTGCACAACACATCATATTACTGTACTAACCCGAGTGACGGTTAACTTTGTCTACTGTTGAAGAAGCTCGCAAGAGAGATTTCTAACTTCTGCATGATTTGTTTGATGATTTGATGAACTTGTCTCAGAATCTGCTTAATAATTCCCACTTGCGCCTAAGAGGAACTGGAATATGCAGCTTGCATCTGCATTACAAACTTACACATTGTTGTTTTCAGGTGGATTCTGCTGACCCGCCTTTCCCAAGGCCTGCAGGGTACTGGTGGTTTGGCTGCCAGGCGGAATCCAGCGGCAGACCCGGTAATACCAAGGGTTGGTTCCTAGGACTGTCCAATGAGAGGCCAGAGGATGGGGATACGGCACGTTCCTCGCGGGGTGACGATGCGATACCTCACGCACAAAACTCAGACGTGGACGACCTGATACTTGACGCAGGTGAGGATGACGAGGAGTTCAGGCCTCATCACCATAACCGTCAACAACCGCAGGATAACGACGTGGTGGCTTCCTCCCTGTTACCTGCCGCCACGTCGGCGTATTACTGGCTATGTAAACTGGTGCGGGGGCTCACAGAACTCGCGGCTAACAGGGCGGTTCCCGATTTTGAATGGTTACCTAACTCGGCGCCTTTCGAATCCAGGACTGAATACTAATCTTGTCATCTCCTTTAGTTCGTAATAATCATCTGCATTTCATTTATACGTTTTTTAAAGACTAAATAAGCCTATTTACGGCTAAGTTATCCAGAACGATGCATTCGTGCAGAAATTATCCAGTGTTTTTCTGGAATGCGTGTATACTCAACAGCTGAAGTTCAACTGGCAATGGGGACGTACTTCCCGCCTGCGGAATGCCAGAGGTCTGGCATTGGAACGTCAGAATATTTGAATAAAATGGTGGATTTTCTTAATAATTGCCTCACGGATTCGAGAAACACTTTACAAAATATAAAATGAACGATTTTATTAAATACCTATACATTTAGCAACTAAAAGACATACAGAATATGCAAATATTGTCTCATAAATAATGTCATTTTAACAAAGTTTTGTTTAAATTTTTTAGATATTTATAGCGGAAATAGCTGTTTCAAAGTTTTGAAACTTCCATAGATCGGAGATATAGATCTGAACGTTGTATACGGTTTTTAGAGCCTTTTTGTGACAACTTATCGTATCTTTTGATGCATAAACTCCAATGGAATACTCTCAGTATGTTATATCTTAGTCAGCGTTTCTCAAACTATGGTTCTGTGCGTATGCTTTTCTGATCTTCTAGAATCTAAATTGTTACAGCTCAAATAATTAAAAAGTATCAATTCTTTTATGATCATTTACTACTATTTTAGATATGATTTGTTTTTTCCCCATGGAAGGTCTGTATGATTTTTGCAGCTGAAATTCCAGAATTAAATCTTTTACAGATCTGTTTAAAATCTCGTTTCCTACAACATCAAGTCGATCGTCTGTATACTATAGTGTTTTATAGGTACCCTGTTCTACACGAATTTCTAAATTTATTTCTTTGTTCCAATTTAGGATCTTTTCCATGCCTAAATTAAAACGTATAGGTGACAAGCTACGACCTGTTTGACCTAATTAATGTCAATAAAACTATTTATAAACATATATTAGGTTTAAAATTATCGTACTATTATTATATGAACTTTTACAAAGTTCATTAATTATGTGCAAACCAACTTTTTTTTTATAAAAATTGACCATAAAATTGCTCTATCTGCTTTATCAAATTTCTTGAGGTAATTAATAAACGTTAAAATCGTTGTAGATACAGATCTGTTCTTTCAACATGTTCCTGGTCAAAACTCACTATGTAATTTTACTTCTACTGTTTTTCTCATTCTTGCACTTATAATTTTTAATATATCCTACACCCAACCTTCAATACTCTCATTCCCCTATAATTTTACAGCTTTTCCGATCTCTCTCTTTCTAAGAATGTATAATCACGACTGCCCGATTGTCTGGGATGTTGCTGCTTTTCAACATTTATTTAATAAGTATAAAAATCTTTGCTATTTGTCCTAAATTTCAATTGTTAATTCATCTGTTTCAAAGTTTTCATTATTTACTTCTGCGTGTTTTTCTATTATGAATTTTGGGTTATAGCATATTCTGTTATATTACATTACATTAATTGAATTAATTAATGCTATTTTAAATATTTCATATATTACCCAACACATAAAAAAGAATAAAAATAAAACGGGGCCAAAATAGGGTCATCTACTAAATCTTTTGAATTAAAATGCGTCTTTACTTGATAATAGTTTGAGAAACACCGCCTTAGGCTTTCCGGAGTGTTTTTTCTTGCTTACATTTCAGTTACATGTTCAATGGTGACGTTATCACTTTCACTTCACAATTTTTTCTAGTCGTGGCAGCAGCTGTTTCTGGTAGTGCCAAAGATGAATTCGAATCCCGAATTTTGTTGACTTTTTCAGACCGTTAAACGAGCATAAACGTCAAGTTTAAAAAGCGATATTATTTATGAGACATGTTAATATTTATAAACATCAGCTCATTCAAAGATTTCTAACATCATAACGTTGCCTTGATTTCTTCGTTCCTTCCAATCACTTTATATAATGCTTTAAATAACAATTAACTCTTTATTTTCTCGAGAATTAGAAGAACTAACCCAGCGCGTTACGAGGTGAAACAGCTAAAATCACTGTTTCAACCAATTTAACAGGGAAGCATGTCCTTAAGCGGCCACACCAAAGATATAATGACAGTTGACTAACGTATCCCCATCTTCGCCTTTCAATTGACAAGTAAACTAACTCTTTTTGATTCTGTACTGTGTAGTTGATCTTAGATATGTAGACTGAAATTAGATAAGCATGTTTAGTAATTTAGTCTTAACTAGTAATTTACAACATATGTGACACATTTAACTATGAGCAACCAGATAGCAACGATCAGTAAGGCTGATAAATGTGAAAACAAACGACAATTCACAAACAAACTGACATAATTGATATCATTGTACGATTCAGTTGAGCTACACACTCAATGAAAGACCCTGGGCTGTTCCCCCTTACCTGTAAACTGAACTAGCATTTCCCAATGGTTTTGCTTCTCTGTAGTCGCAGGATTGTAAGGAATAACTAAAGAATGTTTGAGAAGTGTGCCTGAATGAAAGAAAAGGCAACCAGCACTTGTAAAGACTGTAAATTAGTTTATATTTGCTGATAAAAATCCAGCACAAAAATCCCCAAAAGTTATTCAACATTGACCTTGAATAGCCACAATGAATTAAAATTGAGATAATATAGATATTAAGTATCACCACGAGAATAATGATATATTTTGCTGTTGTCAGTTCTCTTAATAGAAATAATATTTGCATTTTTTACGTTTCTGTGCTTTTATATTGAATATCATACAAAAATTATCTGCCAACATTTTACACAATCCTTTCCCCATCAAAACAACTGAATATTTTGTTTCCCACAGTAAAGCTGAAAGCCATAACCCCATTTTCTACAAGTATATTTAGAAGTTAACTATTTTCGAAATGCTTTTTGAGAATTAAAATGGAAACTTACAATTTTACTAGTCAAATGGAAAAATATCTGTTCGAAAGCGAAGTTGGCATTATGTTTCTAATTTCAGTTTTAATTTAGTGCAGTTGAAAAATATTAGAACTTATGATAATGAAATATTATACAAAATAGGGATGTTCTCAAGGTGATGGGGTTGTTTTAGACACTATTTTATAATTACTGAATATTTCTACCTGGTTGCTTTAAAGAAAATTGTTATTATGCAAACTGACTTCAAAAACTGCCATGGTTGAGGGAAAATTTACTTCAGTTGCAATAATCCTGCATGCCAGAGCATGATATCTGTATGTTTAGTTACATTCAGGGCTGATGGTATACTCGATTGCGTCCCTTAGAAGTAAGTTAATATGGTGCTGTGAAAAATACGTATAGCTTACCAAGTATACAATCCTTTTGCTATAACTTGATTTTGAATAAAAGAATATAACATTTTCTATAAAATAATTAAAATAATATGCTTAAACTCCAATATCATCTCGAGCAATATAGTATTCCATGCCATTGTTTGTGATTAAAAACTTTCTTTACCAGCAACTCTTTGCTTTTTTGCTATAAAGAGTTTAATTGCAATTTTTTTTAGAATTACATACTATCAAAAGCATTTTTAGTTTCTAAATGAAATACAAAAACATCAGCCCTGATTAGCATTGACACTCTTAATGCCATTATATTACACATAAGTCTTAGCTAAGTTAATGTTTTTATCTAATATAACATTGCTACATAGATCTCTATGCCATAAAGAGCATATTAAAAATCAACTAAGCTCCATTCGGCGCAGGGTTGCATACATCATCATCAGTTATTGAGTTATACATCAGTAATGATAACTCGATCGTAACATTGAATTTATTAATAGTAAAATATTTTGTAAAACATGAGATTACATTCGGATAGTAAATTATTATACTCTTTTTAAATTTCTTTTTAATAAACTTTCATAACATAAACGTATTTATATTCTCATGCGTCTTTTGTCTTCAACAGTACGAAAATGTTTGCATGCTCTATGCTTTTGTGTTATAAAGCGTTTAATATGTATATTTGTGTTATAAAGCGTTTAATATGTATATATATATTAGCACACATTTCGCTCTATAAACTAGGGACTATTTATTTGTGCGCAACAATCACCAAAAGCGTGCTTCCACTGCAACCTTACGCCGAATGAGGGTTACCCATTGCAGCAGAGGCTTTTTGCTCTGGTGAAAACTGTGTTGCAATTTCTCTGTGTTTTGTTTTTATTGTTAGTTCTAATTCTTGAGAATGTGCCTCGCCCACTCGCTCATAAAGTTTGAAGAGTAGAAATGCGCAATATGTGTTTTAATGCTGCTATTGAGCGCATGTAGTTAGCAAAACATGCACTAACACGTAGTTCTCTCTAGTAATGTATGTGTGTGTGTGTTTAATTTGTGCACTGCCTTTCTCACTGGAACACCAAAAATACACTTCGCAACCAGAATAAGCAAAGATATTTGAGCAAGGATTTTATTTTGCTGTGTTGAAGACACTTTCTGTGCTGTGTTGCACATCGCAATAGCTTTTTCTTTTTTCTCTCCATGCCAGCAATTAAATTGCACTATACTATAAAAATGGAAAAAATTTAAAATTCAGTTATGCTTATGAATAAAATTGTTGGGAAAATGTGGTTTTAGAGCATTAACGTTTTAATGTATATCCTGATATATGGTTTTGATCAGGTTTATTTTGTTTTATAACTTAGACAATTAAGGAACATAATCCTGTTTACATTATTTCTATAGTTTTGTCATTACAAACATTTTCCATTTATACTCTATAATTTTTAATATGTTTGAAAATTACAAAACTCATAAAATTAAAATTGTATGGCTATTTTTTTTATTTTTCTACACTTTTCGTCGTAAACCTTTTTAGAAATAGCGGGAAATTAATTATTTTTTTAATCGTACCTTCCTGTTCTATCTAAAAGCTTGTCTTCTGCCACAACACGGAATGCAAGCATGTAGCATGAAACTCAAGATCTGTTAGTAGCCTTCATTTGTTTTAGTAGCAACACAAAGCACATGCCTTAAGCCTTCTGTTAATTTACTTTACGATCTTGGTAAAGGTCCCAAAAAGACCTTACTAAGATTTTTTTCAGGATTATTTAGCAAATAATGGCACACTACCCAGAATACAACAACGAACATAGCAATTGTTACACAATCAGTTACACAAACACACAGATCTATGCTAACACTGCGCTTCGAATTGCGTATACCATCAGGTGGTGCCGAAAACATCAAGGTTAACACTACATTTAATTAAAATTTTACAAAATGGTCTCTGAGTGAACGCGTTTGACTTTCTAAAACTTTTTTTTATCTTCGTAACCGTTTTGGGTTGCAGAAGTTAAAGAGTCCATAATGGATGAAACGGCAGTGTAAAAGTGAGTATAACTGAAAGAGAGAGAAATACGTAAACACGTTTAAAGGAAAGGAACAAGTTGTGTAAAGGAGCGAGTGGTCGAGGCAGTTGGAACTACCACAGTAACTGAGAGTTGGATTCCATGAACAGCTGAAGGAAACACCGCGTCACGAGATCAACAACGAGGTCCAGGCTCTAACAGCGCTGCTGGACTTTCAAGGACTTCACTTTTGATCACCTTCCTCCTGGCCGCCTACACAGCGTGGTGGTCTTCCAACTCCTCTTGAGGATTTCGTGTATAGTGCCTTTGTACAACTTAATTTATTTGTGTCGATGCGACGAAAAACTTACTACTTCGTCAGCAAAACTAGCTCTAGGAGAGGGAAAGAAGTGAATTGTACATTTGATCCTAATATGCACGAGTAAGAAAAGACAATGATTGATGCAATGTACTTTTGTGCTATAACAACAAAAATGAAAGCATCCAGTAATTTAGGAAATGGCAGCTGTATATGCCTTCTGACAAAATGACTTCAAGTTTCAATTTGTCTGTTCACTAACATCAGTCATTGTCTTTTTTTTATCTCTGGTTGTGACGAGAGCATATTCAGCAGCAAGTTGCAGCGCATTTGATCTCTGCTGTACCTAAAAACATGACAGATCAATTTGTACTTAAGTAAACTTGCTATTTGGATCAGCCCTCTACTTCAGTTGTGGGACCAACGTGAAAAATGTTCCAAGTGTTAGATGTTAAGTGCTTGTGTGTGTGTGTGCAACAGAACTCTACAGCAACTGGTGCAGCGGGAAAATGTGCTCTTCCTCCCTGCTAACCAAAGATTGTGTTTGGTTACGGGATTACATGGAAGTAAAGGGGACCAAGTGAGTGTTCCTTTCTGGAAGAATGCCACATCACCTAGTCAAGTATCCCGATTCATGAGATAAAGCAGGATCTGGTGTATTCATTTTCAGCATGTTGCTTATTAATGTCCCAAAAATTACTGATACTCTCGAAATTTTTGAAGCTCAGGGTGTCTAAAACAGAAAACTGAAGCTTTTCAGTAACAGATTCATCAAGGATGATGCAACTGGCCTTTTTGACTATCACAGTGTAATCTTGTTCAGATTGTTGAAGTTTATGTTATAGTTCATTTGGGAAATTGCATTCAAATGTTCGAAATAATATCCCCAGCATGCGGTTGTGAGCACAGCTGATCTTGCTAAAAGGTTTCAAGAAGTTCCAAAATCTCACTCAAGATCTTTGACTTACACAAGATCTTGTGTAGTTTAGCACTTCTGCAATAACTCTGAATTATTTAAATTGTTATGTGCCTTAGTGATTTAAATATCTGGATCTTCATGGATCCAAAAAATTTTACATAGACCCCAAAAATGTGTTAATTCAAATTTAACTTCATGTATACATATGGATATTGATCTGTTAGATGTTTCTGCAAAAAAGAGCAAAGTCTGATGCATTCCGTTTTAGCATGTTGCTTATTCATTTCCCATAAATTAGTGATATTCTGGAAATATTTTAAGCTCAGGGTGTCTAAAACAGAAAGCGCAAACTTTTCAGTAATAACTCAAGGATGATGTAAATGACCTTTTTTGATCTCATCACAGTGCAATCTTGTTCAAATTGTTTGTAGTATATTTGAAACTGAAGTTTTTGTTATAGTCCATTTGGGAAATTGCATTCAGATGTTCGAAATAATGTCTACAGCATGCAGTTGTGAACACATCAGAACTTGCTAAAAGGTTTCAAGAAGTTCCACAGATATTTGACACTTAGGCTTAAACGGCATTATTTGGCATCGTTTTATTCGTGTTAAAGTATTGTCTTATTTAGTTTAGCACTTCTGCAATAAATCTATTGTATGCCTTAGTGGGATTTAAAAATCTGGAACATCATGGATCCATAACAGCTTTACATAGACACCAGAAATATGTTAATATGAATTTAAATTCATGTAAACATATTTTATTGACTTGATGTTGACCTATTAGATGTTTCAGCAGACTAATTGAAAAAGAGAGATAAGTTTGTTCATGTGCAGGACATGAACTTTGACATTGCGGGGGATCTTTTATTTAAAGAATGCATTTTCTTTGCCTGAGTAAGGAAAACATTCTTTTTAAGACCGAACTTGATTCTAAGATTCTTAATGATTTTAGTTTGTGATACTTCGAGGAATCTGTGAATGCTGCTGTTATAACCTGAGGCAAAATAGTCTCAGCAGTTTATACTTCAATATGTTTTATACCTACAGTAAAATTCACAGACTTGATGTTGTTTTACACCTATCGTTTTTGAAAGAAATTAACCTTTTTTTTGACCACTGTCATTCAAATTAGTTATGGTCTCAAGCTTCATTTTTCAAACTAGACAATTTAAGTGCATTAAAAATTGTTTCATTCTTAAAACTCGTATATCAAATGTTTAAAATTACACAATTTATTCCATGAAGTAGAGCTAAACAGCTTTCCTCAAATGTAAATTTCAACAAATAATACTAATTTATCTAATATTTTTGAAAAAAAAAACTGTAAAGGTATAAAACATTGAAGTAACTTGCAGCCTAATGCATATTACATTAAAACATTTCAATGAGAGATCTTCTGAGCTCATGGCTCAGAGAGGCTTTTGCCAGTGAGGTTATGTGTGTATATAATTGTGCCTTTTCTGAAGACAATATTTTAAGAGACAGTATCCAGTATCTTTATATTTTATGATAAATGCAAGCTGTGATTATTTCTCACAGTGTGAGTGCGTGAGTTTGAGAGAGATTAAATGAATACTTGTGTGTTTGCAATTGTGAGAGTGCCTTGTGTTGTTACACAGTGAATATGTACTGTGATCGCCATGGAACAATTTTATTGTTGTAGAACATGCAGAAAATGAAACGTATTAAATTACATTAAGACATTTAAAATTGATCTGGTTATTTTCCTTTCTTATCCTTAAGAAAAGATTAATGAACATTTCCAGTCATTCTAACCTAAAAATTAGACATGAAAAGACATACTAACATATTTTTATTATTTTGGAGAGACTGAGGATGAGAATGGCCAATAAAAGTTGTTTCACCATGGCAAGTCGCCTTGTTAAGACAAATTCACCGAACTAAAAATATGGAATGCTTCCGCATCCACCCTGTTCACCTGATCTCACTCCCTCGGATTACCATCAGCTTCTGAAACTCAAAAATTTCCTGGCTGGACAAAAATTTTAATCAAATGAAAATTTTATAAAAAGATAAACGACTCTTTTGAGAACCTCGAAGAAACTCCTTCCATGAGGGAATTGAGGAACATAGATAGATAAACGTTGGGGCAAGTGCGTGGGGATTGTGCCAAAAAATAAAGCACATTGCAAGACTGAACTTGTTATATTTAAAATCAAATCCATTCATAGTTTTGATACGAGCTGATTAATAATATACTTCTGATTGAAAACTATTAAAAGAAATAGAACTATAATACATTTAAATACAAAAATTAAACCAAGAAATAGTATATTTTTAATCCCACAAAATTACTTCAAGAACTTGTATTAGAATAATATATAGGAGCGTTTGATACAATTTAGGGATAATAGACATGTCGCTATAATATTTTGTGGTGCGTAACGCCCTTTTTGTGTTTGTGCTCATGAAAATATTTTTGAAAATTTTCTTCAAATCTCTATCTATCCTATTTACTATTTAATAAGGACATGTGTATGTGTGTGTCAATGACTGAATGTTTGTTTTTTCTCAGCGAAATTCGGCCTGTAACAATCAATTAACAAACAATTCATCGAGTTCGTTAACCAGCTAAATTGAACCATTAGGGTTAATCTGAAGCGAAAATTTAAAAATCGCTATAACGGCACCAATATTTGCTTTTTCGCAACGAAATTCGGCATATGCAAATGATTTTGTCGAGAGTGGCGAGTTTGTATTCGTATCCAAAACAAACGGAAACTATCAGAAAAAATGAGTGGCGACGTTTTCAAATCGTGGTTTGAAAAGATTCTCCCCAAATTACAACCAAACAGCGTCATCGCGATGGACAATGTCCCTTACGACAGTTTGAGGTTAGAACGTGTACCACACCAATCTTGGAGAAAAGGGGATTACAAAGTAAAAATGTGACTTTCGACGAATGTCTGTTAAGGCAAAATTGCTGGTCAAGTCTCATTGTACTTTAACTGCCACCTTATCACTGCTGCTTAAACCTGATAGAGATGTATGGCGTCAGGTAAAGGGTTACGTCGCCAGAAATAACACTACCCTGCGTGCTCTCTTTGTGCAGCATACCACATTGTAACACCTGAAAACTGGAGTACGTGATTGGGGAAGAACAAAAAAGTTGGGATTTGGTAGGTACTATTGCTTTTATAGAAGAAGAAAAAAAAATGTGTGATACATCTAGGAGATGATAAATCGATTTGACAATAGATGTTTGATTTGGAGAGTATAGAACCGATGTCCAGCTCAAATTAATGGAATGCAGATTACGTGAATTTCCATGTGCTGCATGTTATTTGGAGTTAAGATAAAACTTTTGCTTTTAAAGTGGTGAACAACGCTTATTATACTTAATGTAACGAAAGTCTTACGTTCGATCAACGTTCTGTTATTGCGAATACGGAGTTTGCCGCGGAGTGATACATACCAGTGCTTTGTTTACGTGTACTTTTTTCCCCTCCTAGACAGAGTATGTACACCCTGGAGACCTCATAAGGTTTTTTACGAACACTGGTGGTCGAGTTCTTTAAACCACGGACTCGTCTGAGGATTCCATTTCACTAGGACCACCCTCCCTGTTTAAACCTCCCACCCTCCGGTTTTTCTTGATCTCCAGTAAATGGCAAATGCCGGGGAGGCATCTTAAAGCCTGGGACGCTTCCCTCCTTAAAAAAGAAATTCTTTCCAGCTGTATGTTTTCATCTCATATATCATCAGTGTCCAGGCGTTAAACACTATTTAAAAAAACCTCTAAAGTTATTTCGTTGCACCGACCGCAGAGTCTTGGCCTTTTAATCAATATACGTTTTTCTCTTTCAAATAGGAGGGTAAGGGAGACGAAGGAAATTGTAGTATATTAATCATAGAACGTAAGAAACAATTACTGCCCCCTAAAATGGTTTCATTGTCCGAAATTGTTAACACGTAATTTTTATATGGAAAATTCGCTGTTCAATGCTACAACTGGGCATTGACTCAGTTACCTCATTAGTGGTGAGTCCCAGGGGATTAGCCACATAGATGTTAGAAGGTGGAGGCCTTTTGGGTTTTCCACTCTTTTAGTGCTATTCTATTCTTTTTTTTTAATTCTGTTGTTTATTACATAACGAAATGGAAGACAAACTAATATTTACAATAAGCTAATATTTACAGTAAGCCTCGAAACTGCACAGTAAGGGGAGGTGGACAGTGATTGTGGTCAAAAATATGAACTTTCTATTAACAGTTCCAATTAGTTCGTTGCACACGGTAATAGTTCCGTCACAATTCAGGCGGAATAAGGCAACGCATGGTACAGGTGGAGCTATGGTTCTTGACCGATGATCTTAACGTGTCCTTTTGTCTGTTCTGGTCGGTGAGCCTAGAATGTTTGAGCATGCGCAGTGACTCATTTTGTTCAGTACCTAGCGAGACGTGAAATGAGTTAGTTGATTCTCTGTGACCAGTCGTATTTTCAAGAACTTTTCGCGAGCAGTGAGAGAATGATGTCGATCTCTCTCCTCTCCAGTCGAGGTTAGTGTGACGTACTTTAGACCTAAACTCGCTCTGGAGAACTGACAGTAAAGCTCGGTGAGGGTCACCGGCTAACAACGAACGTCTTAGATGTAAAAGGTGATAAAATGAAGTTGAAATATACCTGAAAAATTCAATAAGGAACAACATATTGCAGCCAGAAAGGTAAAACAGTATAATATTGTTAACTTGTTGATTGTTGATTTGTTTTGTTTACGGACGCTCTTTAACATCTCAGGTCATCAGCGTCCCATTCAAACGGCCCGTGAAACGGCCGACAAATTTTGTTCAGAGGCCTCTTTTTTCAGGCTTGAAGTTCTTTTTCGTGCCGTAAATGTAAGACTTGGGACCCACGGCTTTACTTCCCTTCTGAAGGAAGCCATACTTATTGTTAACTTGATTCTCTGTGACTAGTCTTATTTTCCAGAGCTTTTAGTGGGCAGTGAGGGTAAAAAGTCATAAAACGAAGTTGAAATATACCTGAAAAATTCAGTTTTGTAATGAGGAACAACATATAGCAGTCAGAAAAGTAAAATTAGCACAAGCTGGTAAATGTATTGCTGGAGTACTTGAAATTAGAACTACTAGCTATTAACCTCCGCTATAGTCCCCACTCAGGCGTGCGTGCATTATTATGTAGCCACAGGTTCTTGCTACTAGTGATGATTGAACCCCCTCCTGTGCGAATATAAGAATGGGCAACATAAATTTAGCGGACAGTTCGGAAAAAATGGAATATGCAATTTATTCACACACACACACACACACACACACACACACACACAATCCTTAACCTAACTTAGATACCGGTGGACCCAGTGTTTGCTGTGGCTCGCTACGGCCTAACGGCCTGTGCTCACTTCCTTTTTCGTAAATTGAAATTAGATTGTGTGTTACTATGTGGGTAAATTGTTGTAGTGGTGGCTAATCTCCTTTAACTAGAGGAACCTATGCAGTGCCATCTAGCGGAAATCATAAGCAACCAATCACGATAAACGAAATAAGTCAGTTCAACAAGAACCTAAGTGTTGGATGAACTATTCGGTATAATTATCAAAACTTCTTTAGTTTTTTGTATATTTACATCGTTAATAGTTTACTTCATAATATGTCAGGTAGTATTTATATCAAAACGGTCCTAAAGAATATTTAAATGTCATGAGTCAAATAACCCCTTTTTGTGCTGTATTTACTTCCAAAATATTTCAGTCGTATTTTGAAATTCCCCGACTTAGGTAGTATTCTCCTGTGGCAGGGATATTTATGCATTACCCACAATGATGGCCGTTCACATATTGCAACTTCCTGTTGAGGTTCCTATTAGTTTTTTTAGTGCTTTGAGCAATTTTGTAAAATGCTACTTCTGTGATACCAGCGACAATATTGTGTGCTTTTCTTTATTTCAATTTTTCGCTAACTTGTTTTTAGCAATATAGGTACCTACAAATCAGAAAGTGTTTATGGTAGGAATATGAACCATTTAACAGGTTGCTGTACAAGGTATGTTTAATCTACTGCATTTTTTGCACCCCTATCTCAAAATTTGTGGTAGTTGCTAAATTAAATTATTTGAAAAATATATAAAAAATACATAATTCTGAAAATATCTATAAAATACATTTTCACATACAGCAATGCAATTATTTTAGCAGACATAAAACGTATTTACTAACACAATTTTTCACAAACTACCACTGATGGATCTTGTGTAATATTGTAGCTCCTTAAAGATATACAATGCGTCACTGATGCAAAAAGGAAAATAATAAGTTATGATATTGTATAGAAGGAGCAAGTATCTTTAATGCAGAAAAATAAACCTTCCGGTATTGTAATTCCTAATCAACAACCAACTTTCTTTGTAATGCATTTAAGCAGCCCTCCCCTTTTTCTTTGATTAGTATTTAACGCCCGTTTTTACGGCATCACAGGCGGTGGACACTGACGAGATTAAATTATCAATTGGGAAAGAATATTTATTTTTATGGGGAATGCATAAATGCTTTCAACAACTGACAAACTTCAATCGAAGAAATACATTGCTTTGTTTTTAGCATTTTGTTTATATTCATAGTTCACTTGTTTGGGATGCTAATAGAATTTACGAGCAAAGAGCATACATTATTACCGCATTGGAAATAACAAACAAAATGAGGGTGTGCTTATACACAAAGAAACAACACAAAAGTGAGTATTTGACAACTGTTTTTGTAATAATTCTACATTTTATTAAGTTCTTAGTATTTTGGTCTTACAACAATTTCCCTCCTTTGTTTAATAAACAGAAATTAAGGTTATGTATTTTGTTTTACATATATATGTATACATATGCTCTTTTTTAAGTAAAAAGCACAGTGTAATCAGTAACGTTCTTTCAAACAAAACCCCGAAATAGGTTAAATTACCATATTTTTGTGGTATTACGTACGATAATAGCTTGGTTTTGTTTACGTTTGTGTTGCTCTTCATTTGTTTGATAGTCGCATACATTAAGCTGCAGTAGGTTTCGTGATGTTGTTCCATTTGCAATACGAGATCCTTGTTAGCGTGAGAAAACGGCTATTTCCGTCCGGTTTCGTGAAAATTAAATGCTTTCTAACAAGAAAGACTTCAGCGGCTATTACGAAAGTTCCTGGCGATCCCTTAAAATGGCAATTATTACGCCGCCACCTCTGTACTAAAGAGAAAATTGTAATATTGAGGCAGACAGCTATTCAAGTTGGCAATGAAACCCGAAAGAGCTTTTTCTCCAGCTAGATAGAGATGCGCTTCACAATTTGCATTTGGGTAATTTTTAATTTCATGCGCTATCCGCGTTCGTGGCTAATGGCTTTTTTCTGGTGTAATTGTGGTTGAAATATTAAACTGTTGAATACAGGTTCGATTTTGCATGCAATTCATTGTGCCAATTTCAAAGGTCTTTTGTTAGAGAGCAGACCTTTGAACTGAATTTTCCAGAAGGCATTTGCTTCACATCTGTTCAAAGCATTGTATCATAGAAATAGTGATAGAATTTAAATTTGTTTTCTAAATTGTTTAATTTAGTATACTAATTGTTTAATTTATTTGTTGACTCAAAATTAATTTTATCCTATATATGAAAGATCATGATCCTGTAATTCTGTTGTAAAGGAGAGAATGAAGTGATAATTGAATTTATTAAATGTATAGACGAAACCACCAAAGACATGCATGTATTGATAAAAATATATATGAAAGGAAGGAAAAAATACCAGGAAGTTGTGAAACAAGTATTTATATGTTTCATATATAAAACAGGAAATAAATATTTATGTAAATTATAGAGGATTTACATTACTAAATGTGGTATATAACATTTCTGGGACACTAAATGTTAGAGTTAAAACATGTTGAGAGCATGCTGGGTGGTTAAGGGGACCATGGATCACACTAAATCAGGCATTTGTCATAAGACAAACGATAGAAAAAAATATTAAAATAATATATATATATATATATATATTAAAATAAATATTAAATATTAAATATATATTTTTATTTTCTATTTATTGATTTTAAATGGCATTTGATACTATCAGTATGGAATACCTCTATAAGGCTTTGGAAAGACATGTACTCAATCAAAAAGTTATAAGACTATTAAGATGACAATAGAAAAACAAAAGAAAAATAAACAAAAACAGCCAGACTGTAACTTCAATACTGGAGTAGTAGTAAGGGACATTTTATTGTAGTTGTTTTAAAGCATACACAAGTAACTGTCGCATGTACCTTACGGCCGTACATGCTAATACCGTTCTTGTAACCATCAAAATACACATACGTACAAGTATACAAACACATCTCCTATGTACATACGCCACACGTTTTTTATTTGTAATTGTTATATACACACGAGGTGTGGCAGTAAATAACGAGACTGCGCAACTCCTATCGCGCAATCGCATAGGGGGGGAGGGGGAGGAGGTTGGTATTGGAATGCAATTGGCCTTGAACCTTCAAGAGAGTCACCGCGTTCGTTTCGTTTTTCTGTCTGCTTTAGTTTGCCTTTGCCTTGGTTGTACAGCACGTTGTTCTGTAGAAGCGCAGCGAGAATGGTGAACTTAAAATTCGAGCAGGGCATTAACCTCAAATTCCTCGTGAAATGAAAAACAAATTGCCAACGGATTGTTTTCCTATGTTAAAGAAGGGGTTTGGTGATAATGTCATTTCACGTGCGCGAGTTTTTGAATGGCATAAACGGTTTTCAGAAGGTTGGAAAGAGGTTGAAGGTGATGAACGTCCCGGTCGATCTGTGAGTTCAAGAACTGAAGCAAACGTTCAGAAAATTAATGAAATTGTACGGAAAGATCTACGTCTGATCATTCGAATGGCTGACATGATGAACATGAACGAAGAGACAGTAAGACAAATGTTGCATGATGAATTAAACACGACAAAAGTTTGTGCAAAACTGGTTCCGAAAAACCTCTGTCAAGAACAAAAAGACCATCGGAAGGACATTTGCTCTGATGTCATGTAACCGACTTGCTCATACGTGTCATCACATGTGACGAAACATGGATCTTACGACCCAGAAACAAAACGTCAATGGATGCACTAGTAGACTACCATATCGCCAAGAATGTAAAAAGCGCGAATGAGCAAGTCACAACTGAAGGCAATGCTGATATCAGGGGTGTTATCATACCTGAATCGGACCGCCACGGGTGGCCGAGGTCGTTAAGGCGCGGACTCGTGAGCGAGAGGTCCGTGGTTCGAATCCCACCAGGACCTCAGTGGTTTCCAGGTTTTCTTCAGTCCTCATAAATGGCAAATGCCGAGGATGTACCCTAAACTTAGGCCTGGAACGTTTCCTTCATTAAAAAATCCTTTCCCAATATATCATTTCATTTCATGCATCATCCGTGTCACCGCCTGTGGTACCTCAGTAGTAAAAACGGCCGTTAAACACTACTCAAAATGCCCGAATGGGTGTCTAAGGGTCAAACCGTTAATCAGAAATACTACAAAGAAGTCCTAATTGCTGAGGGAAAGACTAAGGAAGAAAAGACCGGAATTCAGGAAGAACGGCGCATGGATTCTCCACTAGGACAACTTGTCAGTCCATAATGCCGTGTCTGTGAAACAGTTTTTAGCTGACAAGCGCATTCCTGTGCTCGAACATCCTCCGTGTTCACCAGATCTGACTCCCTGTGAAGAAGTGAAAAGTGCATTGAAAGGAATAAATTTTCAGTCTGTTGAAGAGGTAAAAGCAAAAAACGGCAGAGTTGTTGAAGAGAGTGACAATGGATGACCTACAGCTTTGCTTTGAACAATGGAAGACATATATGCAGCGGTGTATAGATAGGGGAGGGGAGTATGTTGAAGGGGATAAAAGTTAGTTGTAAATTTGTTCGCAATAAATGACATTTCTGACACAAGTCTAGTTATTTACGTGCCACACCTCCTATATACAAACACGAATAGAATCCTTGACCCCTGAGCCCCCCCCCTTTCCCTTTACTCACCACCATTCCCTAACTCACCTCTCTTCTCCATAAGTAATTTTAAGGATGTATACGTTTACATTAGCTGATAACAAACGCAATTCACAATAATAACAAAATAAGAAAAGGGTCGATATTAATGTGATAATTAATCTCTTGATGTTCTTGAAATGTTGAATTAGGACACACGTGCGAGCTATAATACAGGTATATTTTTCAAAGACCCTCCACTAAGAGTTGCATTTCTTCTTTCAAATACTGCTAGGCAAAGCTCCCTTGAAATGCAGGGTAACCTTGACAAATATAGTGGTAAGACTATCTATAACCCTCTTTAATCTGACTCTGCACTGTGTGTTGATTCATTAGATTCGAAAGAAACTATTCTTTAAAAACATGTGACCCATATAAGCTCATTGAGGTTTATAATGAATTAGAAATAAAAGCTAGAGTAATTAGATTAGAAGTGAATGAACAACAACTAAATGTTTAAAATATATCGAATAAATCCTATAGAAAATTCAAGATCTAACAATTTCAGGGTAGAGGTTTAAATGAGTACAACAATGTAATATATACTAACTCTTTGAACAATAATAATAACAACAAAAATGAGTGCATAGACCAGAGAATTCAAAATGTAAACTTAGTCTTTTTTGCAAATCATCAGTTGATTAAAAATACTAGTTGATACATTAACCCTAGAATCTATACAACACCAATAAGACCCATAGTAATTTAAGCTTCAGAAACATAGACCATGACAGCTGCAGATGAAGAAATCTTGAGAAGTGTGGAAAGAATAAATTCACAAGAATTTAGGGGTCAGTTAAGGATTAGAGATGGATGGAGAATAAGATGTAACTATGGACTAGAAAAATTAACAGATAAAGAGGGTATAGTAAAATTTAATAAGGCACAAAGAATAAGGTGACTAGGCCACGTGCTAAGAATGGGGAAATGTAGGATGCCCAAAGAAGGTTACACTCTAAAAGGAAGAAGGAACACAAAAGCTGAGATGGTTGGAAAGTGTGACAATAGATCAATGGAAAATAGGAGTTAGAGAGTGAAAAAGTTAGGCCAAAGACAGAGAGCAATGGAGGATAATAGTGCTGGAGGTCAAAGTCCAACAAGAGCTGTAGAGCCAACGAAGAATGGGAATTTGGTTGTAAACCTTCATTTGAGTTAATCGGGTAAAACTGGACGTAGAAGATGAAATTGAAAATAAACTTGGAAAGTAAAAGTGATAAACAACACTCAGTCAAACAAGTATCGATCATTTGCGCGGCATTTGCTAGCTATTGATAGAATTTTACTCGCTGAGGGTTTAGCAGGGTCACATCATGTAAACGTTTTTTAATAGACGTGAATGAAAACTATGTCAGAGTTGGCTTAACTTGCTCTAAGACTGCAGTGTACTCAAATTCCTAGTTGTAAAATGATCTATAAGAAGCATTTAAGGAGCTGGATCAGCAAGAGTGCCCATTGATATCACAGGCTCCTATAAAACCCATTTCATGCTTTTCAGAATGTTTTTAACTTTTTTTTTTTTTTGGCTTTATTGGTAATTAAAATATGTTACTGCCGCAGATATTTCATTTTCGTGCTCGAGTAACACCATTGCATTGACACATACTCCTATGACGCGTTCTTCCCTATTTCCCCTCACATTAAGTCTCCATAACCTTAGAAGCGCTCAAAACACCTGACTCGCGCTGCATAGCACACACTAGTCGTAGTAGAGTTGTTCTTGTGGTCACACATATGCGTTTAAAATGTTACAGAAATTGACTGTGAAAAATATTTTTCCTTTATAAATGTTACTTTAAAAACAGTTTGTTCGTTGCTTCTACTGCAATAGCATTTGAAACCACAGGTATAGTGTTAGATAGAATTCCTGAGGACGAATGCATGAAATCGGAAATGGCTAAACTTACCCAACAAACAAACATTTCTCGTCTTCTGGAAGAAATACAACAAAGTAACTGAATCACGTGTTTGTGATTCTGTTTAAAGAGTAATTAGCTTCTGAATGAACAGTAAATAAGTAGATTCAGCTGATGAACTTAGGCAACATGAGCGGAGGGAGGAAATTTTCAAATTCTACTCTAAGGCATGGAGCATTGTAGTCAAACTCCATGCTAGGCCGCTATGAGATTGGGCCATGATCTGCAGCTTGGACCTCTTCTTCCTCCGTCTTATGACTTAATTGATAGAGGGCAGTATTGCAAGGAGGCATGTGGTCACGCCACCTCTTCCTAGTTATCCTAATGGGGCTAGGTGACCCCCATTCCAAATATCCCTAACTTAGAATATTGCTAAGCAGTTAACAGGAATCG
Organism: Metallyticus violacea; assembly: GCA_030762175.1. Taxonomy (NCBI): domain Eukaryota; kingdom Metazoa; phylum Arthropoda; class Insecta; order Mantodea; family Metallyticidae; genus Metallyticus; species Metallyticus violacea. Next base: position 49,934,105 of record CM060844.1, on the reverse strand, counting down.
AACATGGGTCCTCCCGGCCAGCAGTCAGAAACGCAAATCAGCAGACCAAGGAGTCGGTCATATATGTTTTCTTAATGAATATATACAGGTTTGAACTGGGTACTCATATAGATAAGTAACACACTTAGAAAGGAAAAACGAATATATATTATATATATATATATATATATATATATATATATATATATATTGAAATATTTACTCTCTATGTGTATTACTTATCTTATTGAACAGCAAGACACGCATAGACACCATACATGTATAGTAATATTCTGTGCTACGCGAGACCCTGTCTGGTGATTTTAGTTCCTATTTTGATTTACTGCTCCATCCCCCATTCCAATTTTATCCCCGATTCTATTGAAATTACCCCTCTACAATGGGCAGTAGTCTGTTGCCTATCCATATCCCTCAAGAGGTTCTTAACCTTCCTTGCGATCTTTCTACTTTCCTGAACCGTCATCCAAATGTAGCCCATCTCGTTGTTTTCTAGTTCATTTCTTAATTTGGATGCCCATGTCTTGTTCCCCCCCCCCCATCCCCAGCTGTTCATGGTAGCTCAATGCTTTAATTAAAGTTTGGTTTATAAATAATTCACAGCTAGTACTCTGATTTTTTTGTCTATGATCTCGCTGTAGGCCATGAATTCCCTCTTAATTCTGCAATTCTAGTGCATCTCCCCAGTTCCCTTTCCTATATTCACAGTTTGTTTCCATCCTCAAATTTCTGCTCCATATGCCACATTGTAGATCTCACTGGTGCCCCATAGGTGGTTTCCAGTACATCTACAGGCATGTCTGGAATTCTGGGATCCTGTTTCTCCCAGTTCCGTTCATCACAATTCCCATCATAATAATACGAAAATGATTTGTTTCGTCTTATTGGACATTAGCGGTGAGTAACCACCCTTCGCAGTAGGTCCAAAGTCTGTTTAGCCCTCTTTGTAGGCCGTTGTTCGACATAGAACTCGGTACCATTTTATATATAACTTTTCATCTTTTTGTAGTCTTCTAGAATAGAGAAAACTAATTGCTGCTATTTATTTACGGAATATTATTAAAATTATCCGCTGTTCACTGATTATATCTTTAGCTCACGCTTGCATTTGGATGTTGGCAGCACTGACAAAGAAAACAAAGAAAGGCAACTTTTTAACTTGAATTTTAAGACTAAGACCAAGGGGGATAGTTTTAAGTGGCTATGGAAGACCGCAGAATAACGGTACCTTTTATATATCCTACCTATTTGCTTAATGAGAAACTATTTAATTTTTAAACACACAGTAGGTAGTTATTTCTGAACCACAGACTCATTTTATACTATGGTTGACTATAGTGTTTGTGCCAATAAAGTAAAATGGTATCATAATGCAATACCTTACTTCTAAAATATAGGTTTATTTAAAACAAGTTCCCATTTAAAATGTTTAACAGTTTTTTTTCCCCAATAGCACCTGTTATGGTAACTGTCACGCTTATATAAATATTGTAATTTAAAATCAAGGCCAACTGCATCTCTCAGACCATAATGAGGGTATCGATAGTACACAAAATGTCGGCGATCGAGGTTCAGGCATGTTACTGGTATTAAGCAGATGGGTGTATTTATTTGGTTCGTTGCAGTTACGTGGTTTAAAAATTGCAGTCCAACCTTTATTCTCTAGATTAAATACATTTCAATCGTTATTTCTTTCAAAACACTTCGTAGTATTCCATTTTTAAATTTGAGTAACATAGGCATTTTGCAATTTTCTTTTAATTTTTTTTAGGTATTTAGTAAACAAATTATCATGCATGATGTATGAAGTTAGAAGAATATATCGGCGTAAAGCAATTTACTATGGGTAGGGGTGGTGATTTTTAGTATTTTAAAATAAGAAAGTTAGCATTTTGAATTATACATTTAGCATTTTGTAGCGTTTATACATTTGCAATTTAGCATTTTGAAGAAAGGCATAGTTTGAGTTAATTCTGATACAGAAGTATGTTGAAATGACATTAATGTGTAGTAATATTTGTCAAACTTTTTAATATTGAGCTTTTAATATATACATCCCTAAGTTTAATTACATTTTCATTACTCATTTTATTTATGTTAACTCATTAATGTTTTTGCTAAAGTGTAAACGCGGAAATGACGTTCAATTTATGCTTCTCTCTACGTTTCTAAGAATAAAATAAAATTAAATATACATGTATATAACCTTTTAATAAGGTACTTTTTGACAAGTACTTCCAAAAAACTGGATTTTGTGAACAGTCTCCAAAAACATTTATACTTGTACAAAATACTTTTTTCCCGATTTTGTAATTTTTTCTTAATCGTGGATCGTTTGGGTAGAGACTCACTGCTTTATTCCACGTTGTTCCGTTTCTGGTTTACCTTTTGCATTGAAATGTCCCCGACTTTTGCTTGCCTGAAATGTCTTTATTTTGCCAATCCAGGCGCTGATTCAACAATTTACACATTAAAATTTCACCATCACTGATACAAAAACTTTTTAATATAATTTTATGCCCCTTGTTCATCGGCATTTTCGATTTCACCATCTTAGCACTTGTTGACTTGACACGCGAAGGGAATGAAAGATTCCAAACTAGATAAAACGCTTGACGGTGGAACAATGAGGTTTTGAAGAGTTGATATATCGCAGGAGGGGTTGGTGACTTTCTGCATTCCAGAACGGTGGTGGTCAAGGGCGTCATAAACATTCTAAGAACGTATAAATTGCTCACTTGAAGTTTCTTGAAAAAAATGAAAGAAAAAAAAAACATTGTAAGCTTCCATTTATATCGTCTCTTAGTACAGCCAATTTCGTATTTTATCGCGCTATATCGCATTTGCGATAAATCTCAACCCCTTACTATGGGATGAAGAATAATTTTTTTGTATAAATCTGTTAAACCTAGAGCTTATCGAAGACTTTTTGTCTATTCTCTTTTCCCTGAGACACGTTTCGCTAAAGTTAATTTTCGGATCTGATTATCCACCATTTAACACCGCGAAAAATAATAAGGAACATACCATGGTTTACACAATAATGATAATGGGGCAAATTACGAAAATGTTCCAACTCTAATCAAGCGCATACACTTTTCTCGTGTATCATTTTTTTTTTTTTTTTGCCTCCACTCGCTCAGGTTTCCCCCTGTAACTATGGTGCTGCCATCCGACGAAGGATGCTGGAATCATCTGATGAGATGATCATTGATCGGAAGGAGGCGTCGTGCATCGTCTGGTGGCGCCCCTTCACCGAACCTCCACGTCGGAGTCTGTTGCACCATAATCGATTCCCGGGAGAGGATATATCCATGAACACCGAAGTTCCTTGAAGTTGAGATATTTCATTTCATTTTATATCACTGGAAGGTCATTTTTGAAACTTTTTTTTACGAATGGTAACTTGATGAATCAGAGCAGTGTAATTTATAAATGCTAATTGGAAATTATGCAGTTTTTAAATTAGCTGTCTATAAAACTAAAGAAGATGGAGAATATGTTAACATTTTTTATCCTATCTTCAACAATTTTATGGAGTATCGGCTTTACCTTTGATAGTTTTACCTATCATTTGATCGCATTTTGTTTTTTGATAGTTACATTTTTAAAGAATATTGTACATTTTTATCTTACTTGATTTTTTTGAAAATGTCCTTCTCATTACGTGAAAAATATTGAGAAAAGCTCACAAAAGCAATCTAACATAACAGGAGTTTGAAACTATACATAATTAAAACAAGGGCACATACACTGAATTATTCATCTTAAAAAATGCCAAAGTAACTTCTGATTGAGGCCCTAAGATCTAGTTTTTTTTTTTTTTTTTTTTTTTTTTTTTTTGCTGTACTTATTTATAGCTTTGTATTTGAAAACATAGAATTTCCAGAAATAGTTTATAGTACCGGAAGGGTTACATTTATTTAAACATACAAAATGCCTTATAAAACTGATTGTAGGTGTAAAGTAGGAAAATTTGAAAATAAAATTGTTATGTGTTATGTGTGGTGTGTGTGTGTCCTTGGCTTTTAATAGGTTAAAGATTCCAAGAATTATTTTTAAACTTAATATACCTTTTGGAGTATCTTCATTTGAATATTAATATACTTTATTTATTGTAGTTTTGTAGTTTGTGAGATGAAATGTATAGGTTAAGTTATTTCCTTTTATATGCAAATGAGAAGTCAGTGCAATATAAAACCCCTCCTAACAAATTTTCATGGTTAGAAACAAAAGAAGAAGAAGAAGAAGAAGAAGAAGAAGAAGAAGAAGAAGAAGAAGCAGCAGCAGCAGAAGATGAAACGAAGAAATATGAATCTCACAAGGGCTTAATATTATTTAGTAGTGATCTATCTTTTACTGTATAATGGAAAAATAAGCTATCAGACATAATTTTGCTTCCCAGTAGGCCAGGAATGTTATCATCGAGCCCATTTGTTTTAGAATATTTTTAGACAGCCATTTCAAAATAATTATATTAGTAAAGAAAATTTAAATTATCATTACAATAGAGACGTTTGAAGTTTCTTATTGGTTGCTAGTTTCTTAGATTAGAATGTTCCATTTGATGCACTTGCCTTTAAACATGTAGCTTTGCAGTATAATATTGAAAATATTTAAGACAAATTATGAAATTAAACACAAGTTTGTAAGAGAAAAATTGTTTCCCACGAAAACTAAAGATTAAAGTGTATATATGCATTTTGTATCTAAAATCGAACGCATTTAATAATCATATAAAATTATCTTGTGTATCTGTGTCAGTTTTGCTTTTAGAATCTAAACAATTAAACTATTTATGTGCTATAAAACTAATAATAACATGAATGGATGTTACATAAAAATCTACAGGGAAGTTTTTAAATCCATTTTTCGATAATAGGGGAAGGTACTAAAATTGGTAATTGAATGATTAAATAATACCAGTGTAATTTCATTTACATTTGAAATAAAGGAGAATGTGCCATAATTATTTACATAATGCGAATCCGTCGCGCCCCCAAGGCAAGTTTCTGCATCAGTACTAATCGGTAGTGCATGCGGCCAGCAGGAAAGTCATGCGGTTGGCAGCCGTGTGGTGGAGTCCAGCGTCCTAGACACTGCTGCCTCTGTGCGGGAGTTTGGAGTATGGAGGAGCATGTCTGGGCTCGCAGCCCTCGTCTGCAACCAGGCCAGCAGGGCGGGAGAGTGAGATAGCGAGCGCACCACACGGCGCAACAGCGGATCGGGACCCAGCCACTGCTGCTGAAACCCACCAAAAAACCCTCCCTTCTCACTCTTCTTTCCCCCTCTGCCCCCTCTATCGCCCAAACTACCACTTTAGTCACCAAGATGGCGGACAATGTTCGGAAGAAGAAACGTAGCAGTAAGAGTTTTACCCGGTCCGGAAACATCTAAGTGATTGGAAAAGATTCTATTTTGACATCTGCTAAAAAACCATAGTACCCCCACACCTGTGGCCTTGTTAAAGAAGAGTGTTTTGAATTTTAAAATAATAATAAAGTGTTTGAAAGTTCTTTTTTGGGCAAAAACGCTCCGAACGTAAAAAAACCTTCGATGACGACGAAGACGACGATGATGATGTTGTTAATGATGCTGAGCTGTACGTGTGTTATTGCAGAACAAATCTCGTTGTTGGTGCTAGAGGTGATCCCAAGTTCCTTTCGCGGTGGAATTAGCAAGTTCAGTGGCAGCATCGCCCAGTGTCCTCACATGTGTGTCATGTTATAGAATATTTTTATATGTATAAAAATTGAAGTATATATATCTATACAAGGTTGGAGTGCGTGTGAAAGTTATCAGGTTCATGTAAAGCGGGAGGAGATCTAAAAAGTGCGTCTTAATGCCCTTCCTAGGGCCAGCATGAGAACGACTTGTGAACATCGGGAGACACTGCAACAAGAAAAACGGTTTTGCACCTCACCTTCGTCCTTGCTGTCGTTCTGTAGGTCTTTCCGTGGGATTGATAGGGACGATTGTTCTACTAGTGTTGCTTCCCTTGACAGTGGGACAGCAGTCGTCGGTGGTGGTGGGGTGTTCCAGAGCGTCCTTTCATTTCTCGCCCTAACCTACCGCGACATACCAACGCGTTGGACCGAAGAGGAAATAAGTGTAAAGACCCAGCTGGAGGAGGAGGAGAAGAAGGAAAGAAATACATCAGGACACGACCTTGGTGGGCGGTCAATAGTTCCGTCAACTCGAGGAGCAAGCCGCTCTTTTTCATTTTTTCTCCAGTCGGTAATTTTACGTTTTGGTGGATTTGTGCCGGTAGTGTTCGCGGCCACCGCGGCGGTACTTGCGCCACCGATCCTTTCCTCATCCAGGGCGTTCACACATTTCCCCCTATACCACCTTTTCCTCCTCCTCCTTTTTCTTCTTCTTGCGGCGGTTATTGTCAGGTTTAGTGGAAGCGGCGGCGGCATCTCTGCTGGTGGCGGAGGTGGTGGTGGTGGCGGCGGCGGTGGTGGTCCGTGGCGACAACGCGCGCAAGAGTACTACACCAAACGGCAAAATTACCAAGGTGGTACAGTAGCTACAATACTAGTTGTAGCCTTCATAGCGCTGATAGTTTTTGTTGTTGACATCAATACCCTGCTTTCTGGCCTGCAACGACCTTTCCCTTTCCACTGTATTTCGGTGACACCTTTTCAACAGTTGGTAGTCCTATTACTATTGCCATCTTTGCTGCTGGTTCCAGTCATTTTCAAGTGTCCACTGTTGTCGCCTGAAAAAGTCAAGTTATTCCACCATACTGTTGACCTGAAACAAGAAGTAGTTAGAGAAAAGGGGAAGAGTCAAAACATTGAGGAAGAAACAGACAAAGAAGTAGACCGAACAATCCCTATTTCTCTGTATCAGGCAAGATCTACGTCGTCGTTGTCGCTATCATCATCGTCGTCATCGTCTTCATCGCGGGTGAATCACTGTATCTCCGATGGGGCAGGTCAACAAGTAAGAAAGTTTGCTTCGCTGTCTTTGTCGACCGGGACTGGAGAAATCAGAGCGAGTTTAGGAACAACCATATTAATATTTCTCATTATATCTGCTTCTTTCGGAAGTGAAAGGTCTCTAAGTAATACTACACTGGTGGGAGCGTCTTCGAATGCTATCGGGAAGTCCTTTCTGCCACTATCTCGAGGTGGAGGTAAAGCACAGCTCATAGAGTTGGATGTTATTGAGCACATTCAGTGCACCATTGCATTTGCTGCGGCAACCACGCATAAACTCGCCTCCATATATCTGTACGAAGTGGACGTGGGTCACTTCGCTGTACAGTCACAACTGGTCCAGGGGAGTTCCGGGACCAATCGCAAGAAGAAGGGACTTGGTGCCAGCACCAGGAACTTCGTTGGAGGAGGTCGAGGAAGCAGCACAAGAAGCAGCAGGACTGCAGTTCTCCTGCGGACGCGATGCACTTCACACGGCGGCGACGACGTCAACTCTTAGCTCCTCTTTCTGTTGACTCTCTTATCATTATAATAATAATACTAATACTCATCAGCATCGTCAACAACAACAGCAACAACAACAAAATCACCATTATTATTGTTCTCATCGTGCTTTTACAAAAGACTGCGGTGCATTCTGCTATAGCAGGTGTAGTCGTCGGACAATGCCCGTGGCCTGCCCGGCAGCGGCTCTCATCATCAACACAAACAACACTGCTACTACTACAATTAATATCAACACTTTTCCAACATCGGGTTCTAGTAGTACCAGTACTAACGCAACAACAGCAACTACTGAAAGAACAGCTGCAGCAGCACCTCCACCACCACCACCACCACCTCCTCCTTCGACGGCATCACAGACACAACCACCACCAACACCGCCACCTCCACCCGCGTCACCTCCATCACCATCATCACCACCAAGTACCACAGCACATCAGCAACACAGTTGGCGGTTTAGCTGTTGCTATTCGATCGCTGCTACCACCAGCACCACAACTAGTTACATCAATTGCATTCTTCTGCTGCTGTTCGTCTTGATATTACCCATGACTACTGGCACCAACAGTAGCAATCACCACCAACAACAGCACCACCGCGGCAGCAGCGGAGGAGGCGGTAGCGGCAGTAGTAGTAGTACCTCATCTTCTTCGTCATCATCATCTTCGTCCTCTTCCTCCTCCTCTTCGTCGTCGTCCACCTCTTCATCCTCGCATCTGTACCGCAACGCAACAGTCGTGCCAACGCTACAGCTGTTGAATCCCTGGCTATCGGCGTGCGACCTCGCGGTAGCGGCCAATGCCCCGGACTTGCGGGGGGTCTGCAGTCGACACCTTGCTTCTTCCACCATGGTGCTCCTCTCCACCGCCCCTGTCGCCATTGATAATAACCACAAGAGTAATAATAATGTTAATAACAATAATAATATAAATAATAATGTTAAGAATATTACTAATAATAAGATTGAAAGCTCTAATAGCGATATTATCGCTAAGAACTTACACCAGAATGCGCGAACGTGTAGAGTGAACGGTGATATCTCGGAAGGGCCAGGCCCTCCATTGTTTCCGCCACCGTTGCAGCCAAGCACGTGGCAAGAAATGTGTCCATGTGCTTGCAAGAATACTAGCAAAAATTTGTTTGTTGAGGACCTCTCAGTAGTGCAACAGCTGCAGCAGCAGGAGCTAAAACCTACCGCGAATCCCCACCACCAAAATTACTACCAGCAACAACCACCACCACCACATTACACCACTACTATTACTTCTGCTACCGTGAACTCTACCAGCTCTACTAATGCTACTCACACTACTCCTACTATTACTACTACTACTCCAATTACTCCTCATCAAAATACTAATCAGTGCCTTGATTATTTGAATGAATCGCACAAAAAATCGGTGTGTGGGAGTAAAGTGCCGGCAAGCTTGAGGCTTCGCGCCCTGGGCAAGCTGCGACTAGGGTACTGCTGCGAGCACACGGTCCTGGGTTCCCTGGGTGCCGAGGCGCGCTTGCAGGTGCTGAATGACCATCAGGTGTGCGAGACGTACATGGACGCCCTCTTGGAGCTTGATGCCCTGGCCGAAAGCGTCATGTGCAAGTTCTCCGAGGTGCTAAGGCGTTACGACTGTGGTCAACCCTACTCCGTCATGTTCCACTGCTCCGACTGCAAGGTAGGCCTTGCTGTAGTTTCCTGTTAGACTAGCACATAAATCAACACACTGTATTTTGTTGATGCTGTTGACAAAATGCTGAAGCACCACAAGAAAACAAAGGCATTTGTCACAACATGGAACCATCTGTCTACAAAGATGATCTAACCTGAAATATCATTATAGTAACTGAATTTGAACAATTCCGATGTAGATTATTAATATCTGTGTTACGAAATAGCTACAAAATATTAAACAAAAATTAATGTAATGATGGAAAACCTAATTAATAAGAATAAGAAATTCCTCAATCAGTTCTTCCATCTATTTCTTACTATGTTGACATTTTTAAGTTGTTATTTGCTGTATAAAAATGCTAGCTTCTTCAGTTCCAATTAAATTTTTGCATAAAAAAGTACACATATATTTAAAAAATGAATATTCATGGTGTGTGAAAAGTTTTCGATTCTTTTAAATTGTAGAACTTCTAGCTAAAAACATTTCAAGAGAACTAGAATGAGAGAACATTTATACTAGAACAAAACCAACTCTTTTCTTATATTTAAATCGTTTTAGTAACTGATAGTTTTTCGTTTTTCCACACGAATCATAATCTCATAAATTGTGAATGGTTTAATTGATAGAAAATTTACATTAAGTGCCTCAGCGTAATTAATGTCTGCAAAATTTGCACTCTCGTTGTTTTAAGTGTATGTTATAATTAACTATAATTTTTTTTAAAGATAACCTCTCTTATAAAGCAATTTAAATATAATGTTAAATTTGTTCAAAGTAAATAATAAAATAATTTGAACTAGTACATATACTATATTATGCTGCAGACAATCAACAAAATGTTACATTACCGGTATAAGAATATAAGTTAAAATTATTTAAGCAAACAAAAGGTATGAATTTAAAAATTAGGAACTAAAGAAACTAGTATACTAATATATACAAACAAGTTGAACTATTAGTGAAGTTCTGAAAAATACATAAATATTTTATTAAACATTTTAATTATTAGTTGAAGGTCTTTGTAAGATACATACCTTAGTTTTTAAACTATTGTACTTACCCAAAAGTTCTACTAACTGCTGCATTTAAAATAATGTTAAATGATTATAAGGTTGTATCTTTAAGTTATCGCATTATTAAATGCATTTGCAGTTCTTCTAATATCGTAATCAAGGATTTCAAAACAAAACTCCACAAAGAACTAGATAAAAGTAAACTACGTGAAACATGGGGGAGTAACAGTTTTTGCAAACGCCCATTACTGAAATAAAAGGAAATTGGTCGTAAAAGACTATTACCAACAAATTTCTGGTTGCTTTTTCTTAATAGAAATTTTAGGGAATAACAATAGATGACTGTGCAAACACATTCCAAAAACAACCCACTGTACTGATATTATTTACTGAACTGGGTTGTTTTCATAAATGTTTAATACGGGCAATGAAATAAAAATGAATAAAACATAATTAGTTAATATTACCTTTTGATACAAAATTAAAATACAAAAGAAATGTTATATGTAAATACTTAGTTATTCGGAAGATTTTATAGGTTATGTCTGTCATAATATTCCCTATGACAGGCACTAAATTCTTTTTCTTATATAATACAGCCCAAAAGTAAATTTTTATATCTGTGTTACTTGATGACGACCGCTATGTTTGATTTGGAAGATTCTGTTTTTCAATATGCCTTTCTAATGTGTTCAAATGATAGTTAAAACTACTTCACAGTTTTCTTAAGTTAGACCTTGACCAAATTATAGTATTGCATTTAGCAAGCCAAGAAATCTGCTCAGTGATACTCTTTAGACTAAAATAAGACATTTGACAAGGGTTTGGACAACATTATTAAAAGAAGCTATTCCAAACCTCTTAGTTCAGTTCGAGTTTGTAGAGATTTAAGATAAAAGTCAATTTAATATAAATGGGGTTGTTCCCATACTTTCAGAGGAAATAAGAAGTTTTTGGATGTTAATTTATATTCTAGAATAGTAACGAACCTAGACTTTTATATAACAAAACCAATAGTTCTATTTTAATAGAAATATATAATTGTCAAATATAACCCTCAGCTAAACATCTTCTAGAGGGAAATATGCTTGAAGAGCTAAACAGACGAAAGTGTGCATGATTTAAAAATATTTTTACATTATTACATTAGATTACGCATATAAACCTATTTTGGAGATGAAATAATGAAAGATAAAATGTATAGTTCATAAGATTAGCTAAAGAAAACAGATTGAGGTTATGAGCGAATGAGGTTATGCAATAGAATTTTTGTACCAAAAGATATGCATTAGCAAGTAGTAGACTCTTGTTTCAGAAATAAAAACTGAATTTAAATACACACTAATCTTGCGGGATAAAAAAATATGTAGATATCTTAGACTAATTTTTTTACAATAATAAAGTTGCAGAATTATAAAACATATCATTAATAGTAGGGTAAACATCTTTTGTTTGTAAAGTGTAGCACATTTAACCTATATTATGCAGAGATTTTAAACATTCCTCAAAGATTACTCTAAAAGTTTGGAAACTAACGCATCTCGTATATATCGATTTAGCCTGCAATGCTGGAACGCAGCAAAAGGAACAATTTTGAAAAAATAAATCAAGGAAATGAGTATTTTGGGATAATGTTTATATAAAAAAAATCAAATAAAATATCCACGAACTATTGATGTACAAATTTGTTTTTCATCACTTTTCAAATTATTAATAATTGTGAACAGCTAAACAGATTTAATCTGTTCTATGTGGTTCATAAAATAAACTAATACGAACTTTTTCGATGGTGTTTTTTAAAAGAAAGATAATGTGTGCTATGTAAAGGAAGTGAAGCTACTACAAAATTCACCAGCATTTATGCAAATCTGGTGGGAATTTTCGCGAAGGCAGCTTTAATAATCCAACAGAAATCCTGTTTGGGCGGTGGAGATTAAAGTTGTATGCAGGCTTTTCCGTATATTTTAACAGCACATCTCCACATAAACACTTGCCGTATGATTGATGATAACAGTGATGTTTTCAGCGAAGACCTCTAGTAACTGCTTCTCTTGCAAGCTTAAACAAAGCGAGAGAGAACGCTAAGGGTGTGGCTTTGGACGAATTTGATGCGTCTCTGTGTTACGCTAGTAAAATTCATCTAAAATTAGGCATATGTTTTTATATATCTTCTCTCAATTCTTAAAAATTGAAATGTGGGACGAAAAAAAAAAAAAAAACAAGCATATCTCATCTGGTATCCTAACAACTTCTATTAACCTTTTCGTTTCATTATACCCATATATTTTTGTTACAGAGTGATAACTTTGGCTATTGAACTTCTATGAAGTGAAAAAAAAAAAAGGTCTTTAATTTTAGAAGAACAATAATGTTTTTTTTTATCATATTAATCAAAACATAACTTTCTTCAAATTCATCCAGGCATAATTGTTTTTGTTCTCTTTTTCAATACTGAAACATCTTTGCAATTTTAAAATCTTACAAGAAATTACAAATATAATAACCTCAAGCAATTTAGAACAAATTTCAATGCTGCCAATGTTACTCGGGTGCTTTCTTTTTTACTAAAAATAGACTACATACAACTGTCCAAACGTGAATTCACTGTCTACAGTCTTACGTAAGATAAAAACACTCTAAGTAATTAACTGTCCAAAGATAAAATGTATTTTGTAGCCCCAAACATTCGAAACACAATATTAGCAGCAATAGACACAGTAATAGAATTATCTATTATTATATAACAACTAGATGTTCAAATAAAACAAAAATAAGCACGAAACAATGATACAAAACATATTTCGGATATAGTGTTGCAGCCAACATTTAAAATACACATTTATACTAAAAATTAAAACAATCCTTAGACGGTTGAATGACCTATTTGGACATGAATTATTTTTAGTAATAGTATTAGTATTGCAGCAGCAGCAGCAGTAGTAGTAGTAGTAGTAGTAGTAGTAGTAGGAGTAGTAGTAGTGGTAGTGGTAGTGGTAGTAAGGCTTTGTGATTCCGAATGCATATATTTTACTACTCGAAGTTTATTTATTTTGGCAAGTGCATGCATGCAACATTTTCTGATTAAGTTATAATGACCTGTTTTTATGACTACGTTTTCTTCCAGTTCAAAGAAAGAAACTTAAATTTATAAACCACATTTTTAATCATATTTTCACTGTACAATTCTGATAGTTGGGATTAAAAAATATATACAAAGCTGTCTTTGCTAATAATTACCTGGGACTAAATCTCACACCTGTTCCAAGGTGTTTTCATGAAAAAATAATTGAAAAGCTTCGATCTATTTGAATTTTCTTCCCAAAATGTCATAGCTGGTTACTTAAAATGTTTCTAGAACAATGTCAACCGGTTGCTACAAGTTGGGAGGGATAAAGCAAATTTTGGGGTTCTTAAAGAGTTTGGTATTTCTAACGAAAGTATGAATTTTAAAACAAGAACAATTAAATAATGGGTAAGGATAATAGGGGGAAATCAAGCTCTTCTTCGAGCAATCTGTGTAAGGAGAAAATAAGGGAAGGGTGGAATACGGAATGGGCATAAAAATAAAGAAAGGCTTAGACAAAATTGGATGGGGTATATTTGGTTAAGGGGAGAGGACATTACACGAAATAGTTGGAAAAAAGTTAACAGACGTTTGCGAGATAGGCAAAATATTTTCTCTAAATGCGCAGAAAAAGTATCGCTTAACCTGCAGGCTCAAATACATCATATGTGGGGGAGGGGACATTATTTAGATATCTGTAGCAGGAAGAAAGAAGTTGTCTTGATTCAGATGAGGGGCTTGTAGGAAACAAACAGCTAATAATACTGGGGAAAGAATTTGTCCGCTGTACGGAGAAAGCGATACCTGGAGGTTTATTTTGGCAGAATGCAGGGAAACGGGGATTTTAAGAAATGAGCATTTATCATCGCAATTTTTGAAGTCCAATAAAAGTTTGAACATTTGCCGGGAAGTGTTGGTGCATACGAGATACACAGTTTGGGAATATTTCTGCAGAAGACTCTGCAAAACAGGTTAATGGCTATAATGAAGAGGGGGAAGCTGCAGAGGGGGTGTGAGGAAGGGGGTATCAAGAGTAAGGGTTCTATTAATGTTTATGTATTTGTATATAAAATTATTAATAGAAAACGTAACTTTATCAAAGTTTTTGTATACCTATCTGTATGTATGTATTAGGCATGTGTGTATATGTATGTGTTTTTTTTTTGAATGGTGTTTAACGCCCATTTTTACTACAGAGGCAACACAGGTGGTGAACACTGATAACATATGAGATGAAACGATATATGGAGAAAGGATTTTTTTTAAGGAAGGAAACGTTCCAGGCCTAAGTTTAGGGCACCTCCCTAGCATTTGCCACTTATGAGGATTGAGGAAAGCCTGGAAAAAAACCTCAGTCAGGGAGGACGGTCCTGGCAGGATTCGAACCCCAGACCTCCCGCTCACGAGTCCGTACCTTAACGACCTTTGCCACCCGTGGCGGTTGTGCATGTATGTATGTATGTATGTATGTATGTATGTGTATGGCCCTTTTGATTATTATAAGGACGATATTAGCATGTACGGCCGTAAGACCTACGCGACAGTTGTATTTATTTGAATGTATTCTAAAAGGTATTCAGTTGCTTCTCTTTTGCACAGACGCAACGTTGCTTGGCGTTCAGGATCTTTTGGTGTAGAACTGTAGGTAGAAGGTAAAATCTCCCCGGAAGAAGCTAAAAAAAGCGTTTTCTCTTCCTTTATTCTCGCCACTTAGGAAAGAATGTGTCATGTAACGTAATATAGATATGTTTTATCTTTATTCTAAACTCTGCATCTCTCTCCCCATACAAGCGCAGCAATGCTAAACTGGAGGGTCGGCGCCGAGGGCAAATTAAAGTGGCGCGATCGTTTGTTATGACTTTCAGAGCTACTGCTCCGGGGGTGTTTCGTGTTTTTTTTTTTTTTTTTTTTTTTTTTTTTTTTTAAGGTTACAATATTCCTCCTGTAAAAATGTCTTTTGCATCTTTTTCGATATCTTGCTAAATCATCTATCAAACTATCATCTATTGTAGATACAGGAAAACAGCATAAAACTACTATTGTTAAAGTTTTGTTTTACTTTCCTGGTGGTTGTATTATTCTTTTTTATCTTTAAAAATAACTAACCCCTTCTAGCAAATTTATTCCTCTTCTTCATAGAAAGTCATTAACAAATCAATGTATAACATTACTCTTAAACACTCACAGCCGTGTTCTTCTAAACCATTTGTTCAAAAGGATGCAATAATCACATATCATTAAATTACACTGGTCTACAAAATTTTTGCTGAAGGAAAACTGTTCATATTTTCTGATTCCTTACCACATGGAGTCTCTCAAACCAGCCTTAGTTTTGTTTCATGGGGCTACTGTTTTCCAGAAATTGGTATTACAGAAAATAACAGGTTTTATTATTTGTTCATTGAGCAGATACATAAAATAAATATCCTAAGAGATTTAAACAACATAATACATGATTCACTTTATGAACGAAACAGTAGGCTAAATTAGAGCACTGCACTATAAAAATAGCCATAAAGGAGCAATTTACTTCCTGGAGAAAAAAAATGAAGTATGAATAATTGGTTTTCCCTTCTAGTGTCCTTCCACTACTCATTAAGTTAGTCCTGATGAAGCAATTTGTTACTGCTCTGAATAAGGGTAGTGATTGTTTCAACTTTCTTGTTACAAAGTTCCAACACAAAACTGAAGCTAAGATAACAGCAGGTATTTTCGAGAGTTAAGAGAAGTCAGCATCGTTGGCATACAAAAAAAGTGACAGAAAACTTTCTTGGCAACAAGAAATTTGAGAACCATAAAGCAATTGTGGAGGAAATGTTACAATATTTTAGAAATTTAGGGTAGAGAATAAGTGAATGCATTTTCTCAACATTTATATTGATTACTTCCCTGTGAATTTTAGTGCAATGAGCAAAGAACAAGGTGACGGTTTCGTAAAGACTTTAAAACAAGGGAAACAACCATCAAGACCATTGAGATGTCAATGATGGCTGATTACTGCCGATGTTTGAAAAGGAACCCTAGCGAAGGACACGTCAGAACTTCGAAAAAAATTAACTTTTCTTCTTCCTAATAGTGAAAAAAGTTTTAAAACTCATAATTATTGACATATAGTTCTCTTTTTCAGTATATTCATAAATATTTAAGTTAAAATGAAATCTACAAAACAGTTGTGTCTTAGCTGTATGTGTTTAAGCTTAATAATATTTCATCAAAAACATAAATGCATTATTGCATTTGATGTTTAAAAACCTAGCTCGATAGAGTAAAACTGAAAATATATTTTGAATTCAGGGCATTTATATTGCATATATTCAGGTGGAACACTAAAAAGCAATATATATATATATATATATATATATATATATATATATATATAAACAGTGTAAGATGCAAACATTTCAAAGTATATGTAGCATAATTAGCAGAAACTTAAAATGTGGATATAAAAAATGGACCTTAGGAAAAAGAAACACTGCAAGTAATTAATCGGTAGAAATGAAATTTCTAAGAACAGTTAAAGGGTGCACAAGGCTGGATAAGATGAAAAATTAACTGCAGTTAATCCCTCCAAGAGGAAAAATCAAGAAATACAGAACCCATTGCTCAAACTAGCTAAAAAGACGAATGAATATCTAAACACATATTTAATTATAAACCTCAAGGGAACAGAGTTGTTGGCTTTTCGAGATTAATCTGACAAGTTGAAGATGGAAAAGAAACACTCCTAAACCGTGAAGGAAAGAAAAAGAACTTAAGGACAGCTTTACTTAAGCATTGATCTGTGGATCCAAAGAAAGGGTAGCTGCTTGTTTTATGTTTTGCCTTCAAAAGTAATTACGTTTGTTCTCCCTTTAGAATTATAAATTCCTTCAAATTTAAATAATCTGTGGTGTTCTAATATATTTATATTATTTTCTATACACTTTCTTATTACTTTTTAAGCTAAAATATAAAATGTCACCAGACGTTAAACGCCCAATTGCAGTTGTTCAAGAGATAAGATGATGAAAATATAATACATATCTAGATTCTAAGCAAAAATTTTAATCATAACTTTTGTCTATATAACATTTTATTTATTGTTGCGCCATTTTTTCTAGCATTGTAAATAGCCAAATTATGTGTTCTTACATTTTAAATTAGTTTTTTTTTTGCTACGATTAGGGCAATTATGTTAATAATACATTAAACTCTTTTTATTTAGAGGGTTAAAGTATATAGATGTACTCATTAAAACCTTGATACTTCTTCTCTAGCATATATCCCACTAATTTATATAATAATACTATCTACTTCTTGAAACACTGCAGTGTGTAGTCTTTCTTTGTTTTTCCTGCTAAAACTACCTTTAGAAAGCTGTAATCTTCCATATTAATATAATTACCAGATATAATATAATGCAAAAGAGAGTGAAAATATGCATTTTTGTTTGTATGTTTGTTTGCCCCATTACAATCCATTTTAATTGTCAATGTGCATCTTTTTTTATTCGTTATGTATTTATGTTATTCTTTTTCGTGCTTTTTCTCAATATTTTTGTTAACGTTCGAATATTTATAATCAATACATAGCTTAATACACTATTTTATGTCTTCTATGTGTTTTAAAATCTTCTTCTTTTTTAAAAGAATCTCTAGGTCCAGTTCATGTTTACTTTCTTGCCATATTTTTGTAATCCTATCTATTTTAATTGCATGAATATTTTTTTTTCTTTAAGACAGCATTAATTTAATATTTATGTTCTCTACATACAAGCAGATATACACAACCACTATTTTGTTTACTTCAGGAATGTTTGTCAACCAACCTTATCTTAGAGACGTGAACCTTCTTTTTGGTTAGACTCACTATTATTAAGTATATGGTTTTAACGAATGGAACATTCCATTCTCTTGGCTATTTAAAAGTGGAACAGCCTCGGTCTTTGCTGTAGGTGACTTTAGACATATTTATATTTTATAATTTGGGATTAGAAACTTTGTATAAACTATTTTAAAATTGGTCACACCATATCAAGAATCAACTATCTTATCACTTAACAGTTTTTGTATTCATTAATATTAATTCTTCTTTACGTCCAACCCTGAATATTTTGTTCTGAATTTTTTGATCATGCTAAAATGATAGTATTGTAGTAAAAATCCATAGATATTCCATTAGTAATTCTAGATTGCATATTTTGATGTTTTTTGATGAACTAATAATAAACTTATGTGTATCGAATTTTTGCTGCAGGTTGCAACCGGAAATCGAAATACATTTAGATATTTTCCTGAATAAATGTAGCAGAACACTCAGTGGTATTTCTGAGAGTAGCAAGTTTTGATAAAGCATATTTTTAAAAATCAAAGCACCTTATTTCAGTAACTAGTTTTGACAGTACCAGAACAGATGACTAAAGCCCTCAACTCCTCATATGACCCATTTATACATTCAATTAATACGTTTTAAGTGGAATTATATTTAATTTTCAGGAATTCCTTTCCTTTCAATAGATATCCTTAACAATAACTAAATTTTAATGCAAAAAATCCATTTTTTATCAAATTGTTACAAAATGCAATTTAATTAATAAATATAGCATTTTAAAAAACGTGTTCTTTAAAATAATGTTGTAATATGTTTTATAGTTAAACCCGCATCTGTTGTGTTTTGTCCTTCGTAAATAAATTACACAAACTTTTTGAAAACTTCATAAGCAAACCTCACTTATACAAAGAAAAAAAAGTATTAGCAGCAACTTTCAGTTGGAAGTTTTCAAGTACATTCTGAGATTAAAGAAATTATTTAATCATTTAACTCACCACGCCATCTGCTGCAGTTTGCATCGAAGTACATCTGTGACCGCAATTGCCGAGGAATATTATTCAAAAGCCACCCCATAGTACAAAGTGCAAATTTTACAATATTCCATCTTCGTTTTCGGAACATTACATACAGTTGGTTTGTTTTAGCGCAATATTTTAATTCAGCAGGGTTTTCTGTATGAAACGACTAACTGTTCTGTTGAAAGACAAGGAAAATGGCGCTATATTGTGGCAAATGATTGAAATGTAAAATAAAACAGCGTTACTATTTTTATACTCAATGCCAAGGAACAAAATGGGAATGCTGATTAAAATGTACATGCAATTGTTATATACAAAGCGAACTAATAAACATCTCTAAACGTATAAAGAGGCGAAATTTCTTCAATGATTATCATACTATGCCAAGAGTATAGGAAAACAATGAATCTATCTGCAACTTGATTTATGTTTTCCCGTTAATTTTAAGTTTAAAGGCTTAAAACTATATCGTTATAAACATGTTGATATTGAGATTATCAGAACTGGTGTTATATGAACTCAACAGACAAAACACCATCGTCTGCTGTAAACATATACAGGCATTAAATGAGTGTCATTCATTTTATTTTATTTGATCAAAGAGTCAAAAACCTCGAAATGGGCAATGCAGCTAAAATGTTATACAACATGGCTTCAGACAGAAACCATTTAACTTATTTAGAAGGAAATAAAAAATAGAAGTTTGTAAAATAGCACAAAGTGTGGAACTTTAAGTAGAAACTATTTATTTATTACAAAACAAAAGTGATACATGTCTGAAACTGCTATAGTTCAATGTAATCACCAGCATTGTAAATAACCCGTTGCCAGCGATGTGGAAGTCGTAGGATCCCAGTTACATCGTCTGTTCTTTTATGTTTCTAATGGAGCGATCCAATGCCTACAGAATTTTGGGAACAATACTGAATCAAATTCCCACGAAGTATTCCTTCATCTCTGGAAAAAGTCATAATCACAGGGGGTCCTGTGAATACGGTGGGTGGAAACAGTACAGATCAGCTACAGGGTGTGTCCCGTGTCCCCGAATATTGTTCTGCAAAATGATGGGAGGATTGGGGCCGTACGTATGATGCAGTCTTCCACCCGCGAGATAAGGAGGAGGGAGTCAATTGTTTATTTAATTTCTTGGTTGGATGCCCCTTGTGTCGGGATCAGGAATGCTTACCTCAGGGTAATTATGGAATTTTGTGACTCGTTTGAGTCAGAGGGAAGGGAAGGCTACACGGAAACGCTTAAGTTCTCTGTTGATACCATTTATTCACAGTTATTATAATAAAATATCGGACTGTTCGTGTTGGCTAGGAAATATGACGAAGATTTCAGTTGTCTCCTAGATAATGCTTACCGGTACACTGCTCTAACTGACTATTCTTCTTCTTTTCGTACAGACTTGCGCCCTTCGATTTTGCTTGTCTATTCTAACTCCTCGCCTCGACTGTTCTTTCACTGCCCTAATGCCCACTGCTCTAGTGCTCAATGCTCTAATGCTCTACAATTTTTCTACCTTCTACATATAAAATAAACAGAAATTTAAGCTCACGGCACACCACACAGCCTTACCATTCGGCCAGTGTATTTAATATAAGGTTAGATCTATTTTGTTTTGTCGTGCTATATACTTTTTGTATAAAGAAATTTTCCGTATGAAAGCTAAGAAGGGAGTTTAAAAAACTCGCTTGTGTATATAAAAAAATAACTTCGTATTGGCCTACTGCATATCCAAAATAAAACTTGGTTCACAGCCTGTGTCTTCATTAATCAACATACATCGTTGCAATGACAGATTATTAAATATTATTGATTTATACAAGGGGCATTGGAATGGGCGATAGTGTTAAAATATATTTAACAAATAAAGTGAATGAAGAGTAAAGTTTATCTATACTTTTACTATATTACAATAGAATTTTAGCGCGATACTTTCATTTAAGAGGACATGTGCGTTCAGTTTTGTAGACGTCATATTGGATTTTAGAACAGGTTTTCTAGGGCTCTATTCCACAAAACTTTGTAGTATTATTGGAAGTTTTTCTTCTACATTTTATTTCAAATGCTAGTGCATTTTTAAATATGTTAAAATAATTTAAGCAATCAGTTAACCATAAATATGAGATCCAGTGCTAGCACAAATATTAATAATGAGAATAGGTCTGGGTATAAAGAGAGAAAAAAAAAACGCAGTATTTGATTACAATACACGTTTTTAGTGAGCAATTAAATTTGGACTTCTGGCTGATAATGCCAGTGTCTGTTTCTATTTTATTTTGATTTTTAAGGTTCTGCTAAATACCACGAAAATAATTTTTTCCTTACCTCATTTTCTTTCAAAATAAATAATTGACTCTCTGTTTATCATTTTTCTTGTAATGTAAATATGATTATCAAACAAATATAAGCCAATATAACGTTTAGGAGTTTGATCAATTACGTCTGTGAAATGAAAGGGAATAAATAAAACAGTTTAAATTTACTTTCTTTTAGCAGGAGTTTGTACTACCTGTTTTTTCTTGTTAAACACAATATTCTGAAAGAAAAAAAAATATCAAGTATAGTCCCCATCGCTATCGAGGATCGTAAGCCCTCTTGATCGAAGTCTATGAACTTCATTGCAGGTAGCAAAAACCCCGCTCAGTGTGGTTTTCCTTAGGAAATCATCTAAAGAAAGGAAAAATGATAATCTGGTAGTGCAATACCTTGAGGGTGTAGTTGGTGCACTAGAGTTTCCCACCCAAAATAGATAATGACTCCTCAAGCTCCCTTAGTCGTGTGTAGTTTTGCATTATCGTACTTTTACGATTCACGAGTGCAGGAACTTTAGTTTTCAGCTTTTCATGGACACATTCCAGCTTGCTAGAGTACATAGTAACATTGGTTGATCGGCTGGTGGCTGTTCACGATGCAAAATGCCCTGCACAATACATCCAACACAGAGCATAACCTTCTTTTGGTGTAGTGGTGTTTTCGGTTGTTTGTAGATAGATTAATGAACTGTCAAACAGTAATATGGGCATCATGAAGTGTCTTAGAGAATCCACTTATCATCGCTTGTCAGCAGCCTTAGCTGACAACAATGTAAAAACTTCTGAGTAATTGTCAACTTGAATGGAATTCCAGGCACTGATGGAGATAAAGACATGGTTTCTGCACTGACGTTGAATTGCTGTTGCACGTCCTCATAAATCTCGCTGTAGTTCGCCTGAACAATCGCAGAGCCCATTTTTGTTAGTCTTTTTGTCCGTGGCTAGTCCTTGAGGGTTTCGACGACTTCCTAGAACTTAAAGAGCCATTTTGCACCATTCGTTCATTTGTAGCATCAGCACCAAAGATATGGCACATTTTCAATTTTTCCCAGCAAAGTTGCCAGATTTGTTTGACTAAAAGTAGCGAAAATACGCTACCCAAACTATACATACATATAATTATATTATTTGGAAATTAGCTACATACAAGTAATATATACAGTGTCATAAATATGAGAAACTATTATATTTTTTATTGTTATGCAAAATAATTGCAAGAAATTGACTAGGTGGAAATAGCTATGAACGTAAAATGAGTGGAAATGAGATGCTGAAAATGCATTGTATTTAGCAAACAGTAAATTAAATCGTGTGTTAAAACATTGTTACATAGTTGGACACAATTTCCCGACATCTTGCCGACTTCATTCTCTTTCAGTCTTCTCCAATTCAATGCCGGGTCAAATTTTGTTGAAGTTTGTAAAGTTCCCTGTTCCCTGTTCACGTGTTTGAAACACATCTTTTCAACTACACGTAATTAAATCCATTATTGTTAACATCCCTCCTCCTCTATGGTGCGACAGTCCAAAATCGGGCCATGGGTTGACGCAGTGCCATATGCTTCCTCTACCTCCGTCTTGCGATTTCATTGATAAAGGGCAGTATTGCAGGGGGGATGTGCATGTGCTCAGCATGTTGGCACCCCGCCGGTCACCTATCACGAGGTTTTTGAAATTGAAGGACCACCTCTTCATCAGGCAGCTCCCCAATTATCCTCAAGAGACTGGATGGAGCCTCCTTAGAAACATTTCTAAGCAGTGCTGGGAATCGATCTATTGTTAACATTACTCATTATGCTTCTTTTTGCTTCTTTTAACTTTCTAAGGTATTTTCAAGAAGTCAATAAGTCGCAAGTAGCCTAATGGTAAAATTTAGTAACCAAGCCAAGCTTTGAGTAGTCCCATTCGCTAATTTTTGCCCGATTTGGCATCGCTGTTCCCCGGTCATAGGGCATGCAAGCTCATATTATAACTCTGTGCGACCCCATTTCCAGAAATAGTGGCCTACACTGTACTGCGTTCTTCGTTACTTTATCCTGACATAAACAAAACGAGTGTATCACTCCACGGTGACTGGCTCCGATTGGTTAAGTAGCTATTGCTAGAAACAGTTGCTGCAGCGTATTTAATGGTCTGTTGAGGTTACTATTTAAAAACGTAATTTATAAAAATGTTGCACAATAATCTTTTTGTTACTTTTCAACCAATTTTCTTTATGGTGTTTTACAGGACCATCAGGACCAGCACATGACAACGCCATGACTCCTCTTTGCATTGAAAATGATTGAACAGGGAATAACATGTGTTTAAATTACTAACAATTAAAATGCATAAAAAGTATTCATGAAGGCTGGCATCTCTCAATATTATTACAGTTTTCACTAATATGGTTTTCTCAATTAAAACTAGCCGTTAATAAAGTTTAATCTGTAGTTTATTTTAGGGAGGTTTTGCGTAACATCAGGGATGTAAGTTGAAAAGATGATAACCACATGAGTATATTTATGTTAGGATAGAAGTAACAGCGAACAGATAGTTGGAAAAATTGAATATTATGCTACATTAACAATGTAACACTCGTAAATACGATTTTCCTGCCTTAACTTGAGGGGGTATGTTGGGCTGTACAGGATTCGGGCTGTATTAGGATGGCCCCAAGTTGGGTGCCAAAATTTGTGGGAGTATAATGTTGATAGTGATTAATTAGATTGATTAGAAAAGGGTCATCGATATTGAGATTGGTGGCGAAAGAGCTTTTCGTCGATCGTCAACACTTCCTCGGAGACTCCGTCTAACAGGGCTATGATTTTTTCGTTGATGGAGCTCAACGGGGATAAGAAGGGAATTAATTTATTAACTTTAGAGTCTTTCAATGTTTGATGGGGAACCTCGTCACTTAGTCTGCTGATGCGAATACAACGGCCACGAGCAATATCAATGACGAACTCAAATCTTGTTAAGCAACACCGCGTTGACTTCTATGCAGTACTGTCGAATGTTTGTTGGCTTTAGCGGAAGTTGCGGTGAAATTTTCAGCGAATACTTTGACTAGCAAGTACTGAAAGTTGAATGAATATCTTGACGTGAATGCAACTTGATTTAGACTTGAATCTGAATGCAGAAAATGGGGCAAAGGCGCCTTTATATGTGCAATACAAATCTAGATTCGTTGGCCGCTACCCACTCTAGATTTTTCATAACACTATTCGCCATTAGATGCCTTCAAAACATGTTTCTAATATCTTATTCACCAAATTCGCATATTGGCTTGACTTTTAATTTTTAAAGTGACTACTCCTCCACAAGTCGGTGTCCTCTGCCAGCTGTCAGTTAAAATTCCCACGAAGCGCTTTGTTCGCATGGCAAGGGAATGTTCTTAAGAACCCCTTTGTCCTGCCTTTTCCATTGTTACGATTTTTATGACCAAGTTTTCGCAGGACGGCTACCTAGGCAAGGTTCACCAGAAAATCTTCTGCCTCTTTCTTACATAGCAAATAAACTGAACGAACAATTACACAATTATTTACATTGATTACTTTTGACTACGCAACTGTTAAGACATATTCATATCACTAATTACATTAATATAATATTATTACTCATCGGTAATAAGATACACACAAAATAAACAAATATCACGCATATTAAATATACAAAATTCGGGCTGGTAGCTATGGACAACTACAAACGCTATTTGTTACCAACACTTGAACATTGAATATCATGGAAAAAGACATAACTTTTTTTGGTGAACTATAGGGTATTTTTCATGCATATACATCTGTATTTGAGAGTGAACAAAATCTGAGTTGTAAGAGTTGTAAGAGTGAGTGATAAAAGCAAACGAAATCACTGAACAGAATTGAATGCGCTGCTAAACCACAGCTTAAAAACACATTAAGACTTTTGTTTTCCTTTCATGAACAGGCAAGGGGGTGATAGGTTATATGGCGGAATACAACAACACTCCGTTCATATGCAGATCTGTCGTATGGAGCTACTGGTGAGAGGAATACCCTCTCCTATTCTCATCCCTCTCACAGGGAACAGAAACTCGTTGCATTGCTCTCCCGGCAGCAAATTTTCAATTACTCGTCAAAGCGCAATGATGAAGATAACGAATGTATTGCTTTCCGAGCTGCTAATTTACACGGGGTGCATCGAGAAAGAGAAAGGAAGAGGGAGAGAAACAATCGTTATCAGGAAGCGCCATTACTCTAAGAAGAGGCAGGCACGCCAACTCTGGCAGGGCAGCATATGTCATCTGCTGTTTAATTGAAAACCTACCATCTGGAATTCAACGCCTTCTGAACGCTACTGCATTTCCGTAACTACTGGCTAATCCACTTAGTGGAAAGAGCTACTCTAATTGAAACAGAGTTTGGAATTAATAACTAAGATTAGAAGGAGAAAGGTTTTTAATAACTTACAGTAAACAATGCTGGCCATTGGTTGCAAATAGAAGAAATAAACCAATTCTTATTCTCATTTAAGCCTTTAGACCTCTCTTCTTTACATTTTTACGTTCTATCAATGAAATGCTTACTCCATATATACAGTCCTGAAAGTTCCTTTGAGCTGCACGGAGGCCTATTCATCCTTTGGCTTCCACTCACAGCGCACTGGTAGCAGTAAATAGGATTAAAGTTAGACATAGCATAAGTTTTATATCACTCGTCCAAAGCTTTTGGGCTTAGAAACGAAAAAATATAAAAAATTAACGAACTTTAATAACTTTAAGTAGCAAAAACTATTTATGATATTTATCTTGATGTTCTAAAATATAGTTACAGCATAATAAGGCAATTTTTGAAAATAGAAATACGTGGAATGATAAATGTAAGAAACATAGTCGGAAGAAATGCTGAAATAGGCCATTTGAAACAGAAGCGTTAACTAAACGTATGTATAGAATGATTAGTTTGACATTTGAGCTGTCGGCGTGCGCGCCAGCAGTTATAGGTAATGAAAAGTGAATGAAAATAAATATTCAGGATCATATCTGCAGGAAATGCCAACAAACTTAAGGACCAACGAGAAATTTGATTTAGGTTTAATATTAATGAAGGTCAATGCTTAAAGAGACTTTGTTTGTCCAATTGCAAAACGTCTGTTACTATGGCGTGAAGTTGTTCGATAACTTTGTGCAAAAATAAAGAGGATAACTTTTTCTCTATTTAAATCTATGCATTCATTTCAGCGGTTTTCTAATTTATTTACCTAAATCATTAAATGCGACATGAAAATGCTCATGTGTTTCAGCGACAACCTCCTCATTCGAAGCGAATTTCCTTCTTTCTAGCCATTTCTTCATGTTGGAGAACAAGGAAGTCAAATCCGGAGCGTAGGGGGGATGAGGAAGACTTTTGAGGCCGGAATCGCAGACTTGTGCGTTGGCGCGTTATCGTGATGCAACAACACCATTTTCTTTGACAAATGAAGACGATTCTTCTTGATCGCGTTGTTTAATTGCTGCAGCTGCATAACGTAACATACGTATTATGATTTTGTGATTTTCCAAAAAGTCAATCATCAGTCATTTATCCTCTTTCTTACTCAGAGGCTTTCTCCGGTTTCAACGCTATCATACACTGTCTTCAAAATTACTTGAATTCCATTTAAACAGAACACGCGATCCCCAAAAATGCTCACAACTTCAGTAATCTCTTCCGTACCTGAAGTGTGATCGCCAGATACCATGTCATGGATTTTTTCAATCGTTTCGGGAATCCTTAACTCGATAACATTCTAAGCTAAGGTGCAGATTTTCTGTAATGTCTGTTCAGCTTTGTTTGAATTTGCATAGCCCTCGTAGGTTTTACAACAGTAAAATGTAATAGTATTAATTGGCTTGCTGGTTATAAGACAAGTGAAAGCGTGTTACATAAATGCGTTTAGAACAAACTAAAACGATTCGGTTTAATATTCCCTTTTCATGTACGATTCATATGCAAATGGAATACTTGCTCGAAAATGACAGAAAAATACGTAAAAATGTACTTGGAAAATACACCTCACATCATATTACGCTACAGACACTAATAATAAACAATGTCGCAAGTAATATCCCCTTTTTGGAAGTCAATTATAGTGAATAGTGCTTACTTTTTACAGGAAAGATCAAAAATGCTTCAATAGTATTAGACAGCATTAGTATATTTTGCTTCGTTGCGATAAACTGGGTTTGTTAGCCCACATTTTTCTAATGAGGGGCTTGCAATTGCAGGAAACAGAAGGGCTAATATCTTGGTGCCTTGGCTATAGGAATTAGATTGGCAAGAGTTTAAAAGAAAATAGGCATTTATTAATGAAGCTGGAAGATCATTCGAAAAAAATTAAAATCAAGGGAAAGAAAATAAAGGGAAGAAAAACATTTTGAAGAAAAAGGAAGTTAAGTGAAGAAAAACAAAAAGTAGTAAAGTAAGGAAGTGAAAAAAAGAAAAACGAAGGAAAAGAAAGAAAGACTGAAAATTGTTAAAAAATTGGAGCTGAATAAAGGAAAGTAAAGACTGAGATGAGAGAAAGATAAAGACATGAGGATAAAGGTGAGAGCAAGGAAGAAGTGGAAGGGAAGAACCATAACACGGGGAAAATAAATGTGAAATGGAGGGAAAAAGGAGAGAAAAATATTGGGTAAAAAGAAAACTAAACGAAAGGAATAAAAACACTAAAAATATGAAAGAATTATGTGAAAGAAAATACTGAAGAACAAAGTCAATTATACGTAAGAAAATGAAGGAAAAAACAACAGTGAGAAAGCACGAAAGAAATATAAGAAGGACAAAAAGAAAGAAAATCATTGAAATTAACGATTAGTTAAACACACAAGGGAAACTTGAAATTTAAAATATTCTGAGACTCGATTACTTCACCTGCTACTAAATTCCTCACAAAGGGCTTTTCTGCTCACTTCTTGGTTAAAAACTATCGCGTTCCACGTTTTAATTATTTGTTTTCAGTACAGCTCTGGGTAACATCTTGGCGGCTGGAAAGAAGTGACATCTGCCAGGATTCTGCATGTATATGCTTACTTACTTTTAATGAAATCACGAGGAAGTAAAACCGTATAAGACAAACAAGCTTGCACAAATTTCCTTTCAAAAATAAACAAATAATAATAATAACCATTACTAACTTCATCGTTGATTGATTGATTTATTTATGGACGCTCTTTAACATCTCAGGTCATCAGCGTCCCATTCAACCCAGGGCGTGAAATGGCCGACAAATTTTGTTCAGAGGCCTCTCTTTCAGGCTTGAGGTTCTTTTTCGTGCCGTAAATGTACGACACGGGACACACGGCTTTACTTCCCTTCCGAAGGAAGCCATACTTAGGATTTTTACGCCCGAAAAAATCCATCGGTCCTGGCCGGGTTCGGTTTAGGAGGCAATTATGGTAACCACTACATCACCAGGACCGACAACTTCATCGTGATTTGGAACATATTTTTAGTTTTTAATACACTGGCTTAGCGACTATTAATGAGTATTAACATAATATTGCCTAACAGTACTTTCTTGGAACCATCTTTGTACGTCAGCTATTCATTTCCCGTTATTTATTTTTCATATTAAAGTTTTTTGCTGTTTAACATTTAAATTGCATTCTTCATCTATTAACGTAACCGCTATACCTACAATATGGGTATTTTATATGCAATAAGAAAAAGGAAGCAAAGAAAAACACATACAAACTTTGGTTACGGATTTTTAAAGTTATATCATGTTTTTGTTTCATTGTTGAGAGTATCAATGTAATAATGCGGATAACAGAGCTAAAAATGTTAACAAGTGATAACACTTATTTTAGTTGACTTATATAAGTACAATTGTTACGATACACTTTCCATATCATCAATTATTTGTTTAATATCTCTCCAAAAGCGTCTTTCTTTACTTCCTTTATCATGCCACACCATACCCAAGCCACTTTTTTATATAACCTCATTGATTGTAGTAACCCAAGTAGTTCCTCTCCTCAGTTTATCTTGCATCACTAGACAGTGTTTCAAAATGCAACTCTTTTCTAAATTCCTAATTCTAAACCAATATTTCAGAGTTCTTGTTGTTATTTTTCCTTTACTCCCTTCTATGCCTAATTCGGCTTGTGCAACCCCGTTTGGTGAGCTTTCTGATAGGCCCATAATTTATTTGCAGGAATTCCTGTGAATCAAGTCTACATTTAGCCAACCCTCATCACTACCTCAAACATAATTTTAACCTCTACTACTACCACTTTATAATGCATTTCTGGTACTTTATACCTACGTGCAGTAATAGCTTTCATAGCTAGTCTACCTTTTGCTAGAACCTTTCTGTTTTGTTCCTTCCACCCTCCATTCTTGTTAAGCCTAATACCCAAATAGTCAAATTTATTAACCAGCTCAATTTCTGTCCCTTTCCAATACCATTTATCGTTCTTGCGTAGCTTCTTTCTATTCTTTAATACCATGATTTTTGATTTTCGAATTTTTATTCTTAGTCCCCACTTCTTAAGAATTTAACGTTTACTTCGATTGATTTCGCTATACCAATATTATAATTGACTCCACTACCAAAGACATCCTTATTAAGGAAATATGTCCTCGTAACTTGCTTATGCTTAACTTTAGGACACTAGTGTGTAATGTGTGGCTGGGAAATATATATAATATTATATCGAATATTTAAAAACATGAAAAATAAATTAATGTAAACATTTCTACACATGTATCTCGTAGAAATATATATTATTTTCTATATAATATATATACATAATATATAATATTATATATAATATATAATATAATATATAATACATAATATATAATATATATACATGGTATTAAAATATGCATTTACATAAAACCCAAACTGCAATAATGTTGTGTTTGAGACAAGACTAGCTGGTACATGAAGACAAATTGCTTCTTATTACTAAAATACGTTGTTTGTTCCTTACCAGTAACACGATGCTATTAAAATAAACACTTGGTATCTGTATATGATCAAATGTATACATTAAGGTGCTGTAACTGGGTTACGGTCGAACGACATGATAATTGGTACTTTTGACAGACACAATATGTCAGCGCGAATTGCATTTGGGCAATTTGGAGTTATTTTTAACCCCACCGCACTCTTTTTGTCATCCGCATTTTACATTATAACAGTCATAATTAGAAAGCCAGGGGTCCATTCCCATTTTTGTATCGGTGATATTGCAACATTTCTCAGCTCATGGCATATATTCACTTCCCCCATTGCTCAAGCATAAAGGCTGCACTTCAAATAATGTTTTATGTTAGCAGTCGCGGATTTAATCAAAGCTATAATCTCCCATACCCAATGTGGAACTCTCAACTGGCAAAATGAATTGAAATTTTAGTCATAAAAAGGGAGGGGAAAACGCAAGTTGCGGTTGGGAATCGAAGCGGGGTTTATTTTACATTGCAGTCATATGACCTCACGATTAGAACGTTTTATTTTAATGGTTAGCTTCTAAACGGCCTCCGGGTTCATTGCAGAATATCAGAGGATTTTGATATTAATTGAAGAGAGTCAAATTAAAACTTCATCTCTACAAGAGCTGACCCCTATGCGTCACTCCTGACCCATTTCTAGATTATCTATGTTTTTTTTTTTTTAAGTGTTGTCTCACTTTCAACATGACTGAAACAATTTTTTCAGACCGGATTGCATTGAGCTATTAGGGACGGTGGAGAATACTTCAGCTTGTCTCAACGGCTGGCCGTTTGTGCCTATGTCCCCGGTGGGAGTTCTTCCGGTAGGAAGGAACAAGGTTGCCAGACTTACGGTTTTTTAAATGAACAGTTCCCAATATGTTGTTTTCTATTATTAATTCTTTATAACCAACACGATACCTTCTCTCTCTTGTCGGTCCTGATGGTGTAGTGGTAGCCATACTTGCCTTCTAAACCCAAGATCGCGGGTTCAAACCCGGCCAGGATCGATGGATTTTTTTCGGGTGTAAAAATCCTAACTATGGCTTCCTTCGGAAGGGAAGTAAAGCTGTGGGGCCCTTGTCGTACATTTACGACACGATAAAGAACCTCAAGCCTGAAAGAAGAGGCCTCTGAGCAAAATTTGTGCAAAAGAGAATCAATGGAGTGGCGTAAACCTGGCGAAGCACCGCCTCTAAAAGCCAAGGTCACTCAGTCAATCAAGAAGATCATGGCCACAATCTTTTGGGACTTTAAAGGAATACTTTTCATTGACTTCAAGGAGAGGAACACCACAGTAAATGGGGAGTACTATGCTGGCCTACTGCACAGACTAAGTGCTTCCATCAAAGAGAAAAGGCGAGGAAAGGTGGTGTGAGCCTTCTACACCACAAGAGCACAGCTCTTGTTGCAAAGTAAGCTGTGAAGAAATGTGACTTCAAGAAGATCGACCATCCCCCTATAGCCCAGATTTAGCTCGCATTAACTATTTCCTCTTCTCAAAATTCAAGAAGGACCTTAGAGGAAGGAAATTTAAGTGTGACGAAGAAGTGATGAATTTTGTTTATGCCCATTTTGCAGACAAGATTATTTTGGGGAGATTGAAATGTTAATTCAAAGCTATGAGGAGTGCATTGCTTTAAAGGTAACTATATTGAAAAGCGAAATGTAGTTTTTGTCTTTATCATGCCTAGAAAATGGTTAGGCCGGAAACTTATGGACCTTCCTCGTAAACCTTTCCACGACCAAATCTGGGGCCTTATCATATCAGTATGCTTTCTAAAAGTTGAAGGCATGGTGTGGGAGAGTGTAAATTATCCGCTACAGTATTTGAAGTGTGCCTGGATGCCACTTTTCTATGCTTTCAGTAGAAAATCTTTGTACGTATTTTTGAGGGGGGGGGGGCTATTTGCTAATTATTTCACTTGTGTCAACTTCTTTTTTCCACGAGTTTGCAGTAGTGTAACTTTTATGGTTGCAATTAATTTACATCTTGTGACAATTTTCTATGGTTACGATATGTTCTTCTCTCGTCTAAGTTGCTCTTGAGCGTTATCTAAAGATTTATCTTGTCATAAAAAGTAACAGTGACAGTAACATTCCACCATAAACAGTTGCATTTTCAGATGTAGACTTTTAGAGCACTCTGTGTTGCTTAAATGTTTTATTATATACTCAAATATAAGGATATATATAAATATAAATTAACAGTAATTATGATAGCAGAAAAAGATAAAACACAAAGAAAAAGTCACACTTGAGATCGCTATACTTCGGATCGTGGAGTCCTTCTACGGCAAGAAGAGTCACTAGAAGGACTCCAAGAGTCCGAAATATAGCGATCTCAAGTGTGACTTTGTGTTTTATCTTTTTCTGTTATCATAATTACTGTTAATTTGTTACATTGTTGATAGTGTTGCTTTATTTTTATTTTTCTTATATTATATATATAATATATATATTAAAAATACCTTTCTTCGAGCAGAAAGAGACCTTATAGACCGTGGAAAACAGAAGAAAGGAAGAAGGGAAAAAATAAAAACTGGGAGAATATGAATGCTTGTTTTAAATGGTAGCAAAACAGCCACTTTCAGGGAAAATATACATATATCCGGGACGTAGCGAAAAAAAAAAAAAAAAAAAGAGAAAATCTTGTTTTGCATTTGTGTGGCCAATCGTAGAAACTACATATGTATGAACTCCGCTTGTGTGACAACAAAAATGATGTATGTTGAAATTATTAAAGGAGGTTATGATGAAAACAAAACAAGGAAATGCTTTTGTTTGTTTGCTTTTGGCCACGGCTGTACGTAAAATGGTCTGTTGATATTAAAAACAAACATGCTTTTCGTATTAATTCCAATATCCCCACGGTAATGATAACGTAACAGACCGCTAACTTCGTCAGCATCTTGCATGTGAGGATAGAAAAGTTATTGGCGAAATAAACGTGTAACCAATTCTAAAGGACAGAATTTCACTTCTGCTACTGTTACTATTTCTGCCATCATATGGTATATTTTCTCTGTTGTAGCGACTCGTTATCTTATACCTAACCTAGTGACTTTTTAAAAACGAATATAAGTTTAGGTTAGGTTAGCCTTCGTATGAATGAATAGTGTTTAACTTCCGTATTATACTACAGAGGCACCACAGGCGACCTGCATTGATGATACATGAGATGAAATTTTATTTTGGGAAAGGATTTATTTTTAAGGAAGGAATCGTTCCAGGCATAAGTTTTAGGGTACCTCGCCGGCATTTGCCATTTTTGAGGACTGAGGAAAACCTGGAAAAACCTTAGTCAGGGAGGACGATCCTGGCAGGATTCGAACCCCAGACCTCCCGCTCACGAGTTCGCGCCTTAACGACCTCGGCCACCCGTGGGGGTTTAGCCTTCGTGCATAGGCGGTTCTAGCATAAAGCCGCCGTCCAATTTTTTGAATTATTTAAAAATTCCCTGATTATTGTATAATAAATTGGTAATTGAATGTACTTAATTAATTTGACATGCATTTTAAAATGTTATTTATATGCTGTACGAATAACATTCGTAAAATATAGGCGAATGTAGTTAAAAACTACAACCAACACACTAAAACACTAAGAAATAAAAGCATTTTAAAGTTTTGGTCCCGCGATAAGAGCAAGTATGATACTAATAGCAGCAATGGAACTAAAAACGAAGTCTAAAAATAATATTAGCGAAGTTAGAGAACATTACATGACAGAGAGCGTGAACGGAAAAGTCTCAAGCTCTCTCCCTAAGGAAAAAGAAACCAAATGTCACATTTTTGTTTAAATATTTATTCCTTTTTATTCTCTTTCAGGACTTTAATCAAAAGTTAGCTACTGTAAAGATAATGTAACTGCTCAGTCTTACCTCGTACTGCATATATGTGGGTCTTTTTGTTAGGTCATTGTTGTGGTGTGATATCTGCACTGCTGTAACTGACTTATGATTCCCAGTTCATAGTTTTAAATACATTAAATGTTCTTAATAAGACAATACCATGTAATAATATATACGTCTACCTGAACACATTTTCATAAAAATGGTTGTGTTAATACTGCTCACTATATTTTAATTAATTCCTTAAAAACTAGTTGTCATTTACCATGCCATTCATTACGTATTTAATTCATCATGTTCATTTTCTATCTAATCGCTATTTTTGTTCTTTTTATGTGGCTGTAACCTATATTTCTCTAATACTCCTATTTCGGTGCAATCGCATTACAAAATGCATATATATATAAAACGCTTCTCATTTAACCATTACAATCTGATTTTTACTGATTCACATTTAGCTATGTGCACCTACAGAGCTTTCACGTAAAAACTATCCAGTACACGTATATTTTAAATCCGGTTGTGCGAGCGGCGCCCCTAGCTCTTTCCTCTACAAGTCTCCCCTCCCGTCTTTGAACGTCGCTTCGAAGCAGTGCAGTAGTTGGTCTTCGCCAAGATGGGACAGTTGACTCCAGAGCAGCGCATTTTCGTGTGTAAATGTTACCACAGGGTCATCTCGTCATGTTCGTGCAGAATTTCGTTTAGAGTTTTCTGGACAATAGTCTCCTCCCAGAAAAGAAATTCGCGATATTGCGAATAAATTTAATTATACTGCATCAGTGCACAACAATAAACAAGCGAAAACGTTTTAAAATGAACAATACTACTACCAAAAACTATACAAGCAGGCGAATAAAAAATAACAGGATTGGTGTCATTCTGTTCTTAGTGCATGCTCAGTTGTTATAGT
Source organism: Metallyticus violacea (assembly GCA_030762175.1). Classification (NCBI taxonomy): domain Eukaryota; kingdom Metazoa; phylum Arthropoda; class Insecta; order Mantodea; family Metallyticidae; genus Metallyticus; species Metallyticus violacea. The sequence goes on along the minus strand of CM060844.1, from coordinate 49,899,054 downwards.
GAGATGCTGTTGTTGTCCTGTACCCTCTTAGTTGATAAGAGGCAGCCATTCCTTTAGAACGCGTTTCTGTTATGCAGCATGGACCTGCAGTTAGAACACAGGAAGGTGATATTTTGAACAACTGTGCATTTGAAACTTTGGATATGGGAAGCCTATAAAGAGTAATTTTAACTAGACGAAATTGATGCAAATCACTCTCGAAATTAGCACAACACGGGGGAGTTTCATTGGGTTCTACACGTAAAGCAACAACATGATTAAACCTCAAACTGTGCAAGTGTATACGTGTCCATTGTTTAAAACAAGGCGGCCCTGTAGCAAGCTGCTTACTTTATAGAACACATGTTTTAGAGTGAAATACATGGTTTAAGGAAGGTAAAGAATACATTTGTCCCAGAATAACATTCACATTAATAACTGAGATGCATGTGAATATCATTGATGCCGGCAATTACAGCAGATTGTTAACTGTGGCAAATAGGAAAAATGTGAGAAAATGGATTATCTCAGACAAGTGGAAATAAAAAGCCGTCGATCAGTTAGATATTGATTCATGGCATACCAAGCTATTTGCCAGACCTTACATCTGTTTAAAAATATGAAGTGCTTCAAAGAGGCCATTTTCAGTCAGAAAATGAATTTAAATGTTGTTTCAAGTATGCTAACCAGACTGTCAAAAAAGGGTTTCATTGAGTATTCTGAAAAGTGGAATGAATATCTGAATAGTAGTGGGTTTAGGAATTTTGGGGCTGGAGAGGAAAACAGTGAACTGTGGAATTGAGAGAAAAGTTGGGGCCCACAGCGAGATCATATAGTGTAAAATTAGAGTAGTGAAGTGCTGGCTGCGAATTATTCATGGAAACCAAACTTTAATTAGGGCATTGTGCTATCAGAAATAGCTGGGGATGGGAGCAAACAAGACATGGACATATAAATTAAGAAAGAGACTAGAAACGATAGTAATGGCTTCCATTTAAATGGTGGGTCAAGAGAATAGAAAGAGCGCATGGAGGAAGATTAGGAACCTCTTGAGGGATATGGATAGGCAGCAGGCAATTGTGCAATACAGAAAGATTACTTTGCTGGAAGTACAATCGGGGCTAAAACGTGGGATGGAGTAGCACATCAAAACAGAGACTAAACTCATTAGACAGGAATTCGCGTATTTCAGTCTAGGGACATGGCAGGTGTTTAACGTCACTGACGAATATGAGTAGAAAATTAGCCCATTTGTGAAGAGGGGGAATCATGGACATTTAGTATGGTTGAATGTAAGGACGAAAGAATAGAGCGAAAAGTGTGTATCGCACTCCTTTACAGAATAGAACAGAGGCAAGAAAGGTAAATGTGTGATGAAAGTGAGACGCTCAGGTCTGAAAAGACTGATAACTGGTAGGGAATTGGAGGAAAACAAATTGACTGAATGCAACTTTATGTCATCCATAAATGACCTTTCTGTATATTTTTATATGTAGTTATAAAAGTTTTAAAATATTCTTCTAGTATTTTTATCTTATTTTTATTTATTTTTCATTGCTGAATGTACATGTTTTGTATCTTATTGTGAATATCTAATATATTATCTTGTGCTACATCAAACATACCAAGTGTGTCATAAAAGCAATACGGTCTCTGTACCGTACCGGTGGCCTTGTTGAAGTTGTTTTGTATTATATTCATGCCACTGTAATAAATATACTCCTTCTCCTCCTCCTCCTCCTCCTCCTCCTACTACTACTACTACTATTACTACTACTATTACTACTACTACTACTACTACTACTGCTACTACTGCTACTACTACTACTGCTACTACTACTACTACTACTATTACTACTGCTACTACTACTACTACTGCTACTACTACAACTACTATTACTGCTACTACTGCTGCTACTGCTACTACTATTACTACTACTATTACTACTGCTACTACTATTACTACTACTATTACTACTACTACTACTACTACTACTACTATTACTACTACTACCACTACTACTACCACTACTACTACTACTACTACTACTACTACTACTACTTCTACCGCTACTATTACTACTATTACTACTACTATAACTACTACTACTACTACTACTATTACTGCTACTACTGCTGGTACTATTACTACTACTAGTACTACTACTACTATTACTGCTACTACTGCTGGTACTATTACTACTACTATTACTACTACTAATACTACTACTACTACTGCTACTATTACTACTACTATTACTACCACTACTATTACTACTACTACTACTATTACTACTTCTACTACTACTACTACTACTGCTACTACTATTACTACTACTACTGCTACTACTACTATCACCACCACTATATATGACATTCTTTGACAGTTATAATCCCTTTATAAGGATATCTTAATAGCAGGTGATGAAAAATTAGTATTTTAAAGAAAACAACCCTCGCACATAACAATAGATCTGATAATGTCTGAATGTTATTGTCGCTGTTTTATAGAGTTATTGTAGGAAGGGGGTATAAAAACAGGATGTCAATATTAAGACTATTTACTTTCATTGTTGAAATCTGATTTGAAATTTCACAAATTGCCTCTTTTGATGTGCCACAAGCTGTTATCAGTCTTGTGTTACCTGATGACTCATGGAAAAAAAAACTAATCCAATCTGAGAGAAGTCTAAATAACGAAAACGAAATATAATTTACCTTCCATTAAGGAGAGTTGGAGGAAGAAAACATTTTAAATTTTTTGGCATAAAAGTTCGAATACCTTTCTGACTTTTCTTAATTGTGTGGTACAATTTTTGTTATATGTGACTTATGAACATCATTTTTAATATTGAAAATACGTCTCCATATGTAAAAACTGTTGATTTTGACGCAGTCTATTTAAAAATTATATACATTTCGAACCAACTGAGCTAAAAGATTATTTTTTTTTACCATTAGCTGGAGAAATGTTTGTTTTTACTGTTAGCTATTCTGACGTAAACGTCTAGAGAAAACGCTACAGCATCAATTGCCTTGAATTGTCCTTTGGTGTTTCTAGACATAACAATGAAGCTATTGCAGCTGAATTATTTAGAAAATTTATGAATATCATTTATGACAAAAATAGATTTCAAATAAAAAAAATAATTCTTGTTTCAATGCTTAAATTCTATATTTATGCTTCAGTACAAAGATAAAACATGCAAAATAAATGATAAGCTACGGCCTTCAGATTTCCCTTAACACCCAAACATTTTCTTAAAACTGAAATGCATCCTTCAAGAAACAGAAATCAAATAAATGGGACTGTAAAACATTGCAACGGTTGAAGCTCATTAACACTCAAAAGACAACTGTGGACATTGAACATAATTGTGAGAAACATTATTTCAATGCCCAAAGTTGGAGGAAAAGAAGAGTAAATAGAAATATGGAAAATTTTGATGCAACATTTACTAAATTTCAATTTTACTACTAGGGATTTAACTGCAATTAAAACACAGTTTTTCATTATGAATCAGTACAACGGTATCCTCGTTAACTACCGGCAGGTCAAAGAAAGGCCCAACAAGACTGATAAACTCTCCCGCACCTGTACGTAAGCTGCCATTTGTCACCACTCCATAAGTAGTTTTACACCAACCCTACGAAACCCTCTTTTAAAGTTCCTGTCTTCTACAATACTTTTACGCCCTTTCATTGGAAAATAATAATTTATTTTCAAGATTTGACCCCTCTTCTATTAACAACATAACATTAAATTGATTAAGAATTAATTTAGGAGTTTTCGTATCCCACTATCTTTGTCTGCTGTTAAACTCTAGACAGATCAACTGAAAATAAACAAACTCAATGTTAAAAATCAGGTCTCGCACCTCTCTTCCGGCTATCAGAGCGCCCTTCCACCTTCACAGCGGCTTCGAGGAGAAAAGACGCATGCTTCGGTGGCTCAGTCACTGCAACAGGATTCGTTCTACCCCCATGTTATTATTTCCTATTTGTGCCATGTTACTTATATGAAATAAACTTATTTTTTCTCTGGAAGTATATACGATAGCAGAATGAAATGTTGCACACTTTTAGATGAAGTCATTATTTGTGAGTGCTGAATTGACCAAAGTATTTTTAAACACAGTTTTAAAATAGTTTTCAATTAGAGTCTGATTTTGCACAGTTTTGAACTTAAAATGTTTTCTAAAGTGCTGCTTTTTCTGATAGAAGTATAACTACTCCTAATCCTATAGGCAAAAACCTAAGTTAAAAGTTAAATGTTATATTATTATTAGTTTTGAGGAATGCAAATTTATGAGGCTGATTGGAAACATTAAAAAAAAGAAAAAAAGCACTTTTAAAAATAATATGGTCAAAAATTCAGCAACCACAGTCATGTATATATATAAATTAACACTAATAATAAAAGTAGATAAAGATAAAACACTGAGAAAGAGTCACACTTAAAATTGCTATATTTTGAACTACTGCGAGTTCTTCAATGGCAAGAAGCTAGACATTTATATATATAAATTAACACTAATAATAAAAGTAGATAAAGATAAAACACTGAGAAAGAGTCACACTTAAAATTGCTATATTTTGAACTACTGCGAGTTCTTCAATGGCAAGAAGCTAGACATTTATATATATAAATATGTGCAAAGCTTCATTCTCCTAGCTTACACTCCCAGGGGCAAAGGACACAACTTTATGTGACGAGATAGCAAATATAAATCCTTACAGTTTTCCCTTAAAATTGCTGTTCACAAGCCTTTATCAGATCATAAATCTTATAGCATTAAAAGCTTTATTTGTAAAGCCTGTACCACACAAGATTTGAGTCTGAAATCAGTTAATATTTTGCTGCTTAAAATTTTTAAAAGTCTTTTCTATAGACCTTTTTCCTTTCTGCAGAGCTATCAAATGCAGGTTGAAAAGTTAGCTAATCTTGAGATTTTCACAGTTCTTTTAGGTCATAAATGGACATTTCTGGTACCAAACATTGATTCATTTATCTTTATGGTTAACATTTTAACTACTGCAGAACTTCAACAATAACATATTATTGCAGTAGTTTATAGTTGGAAGTAAATCAGCAGTAGCATCTTACTTCTTTTGTTTTTATTAAGTTAATATTAACTTAGTGAAATCACACTGGAAACTTGTGTAATAGAAAGTATTTAGTACGACATGGGCTGCTCTTGCATGACTTAATTATTGCAGTGCACCGTATAATACTGCATGTACATTTCCTAAATAACAGATTTAAAGAGTGGATAAACAGTTTACACCATGCAAATATTGAAGTTAATGATGAAGGTGTAATGTGTATTGAGTATCTCGTACCAACATTTGTGGTTAGGGAGGACATTTCCTTGGTAAAATTTTTGCTAATCTACCAGCATATGTGGCTGTGAGGGTTAGCAATAAAAGGGCAGTTCCTTACGAACGTACGAAGCAGGTTTTGGAGCGAGATGAAGAGCTTTTTAATGAAAGGTGTGAGCAGAGTGTTATGTTTCGACTCCTTTGCAAGTGAAATTAAGACAAGACATATAATAGATAATATCTATTGCCAAGGAAGACTGTTCTTCTCATCAAAATATAATGATAAATGTGCTTCTGTTTCATCTATATCTATTAATTTTAAGGTGGTAATTTGGAAGTTCATGTATTTTATAAAGATTTGTGCCTACCTGTTGAGAAGTTTATAATACATATTATTTTATATTTCGCTACGTATGAAAAAGATTGTTTGTAAATAATTTCAGATTCTTAAAAACCATCGAAATATTTTCTAATGACAAATCATGCCGTAAACGTAAAACTGCATAAAAATTTCGTATTTGCTATTGGCAATAGTACGGCGACTTTGGCCGCCGTTTTTTCCGTATCCCTGGGGTCTGGTGTATGTATATATTCACTCTTGGTTGAATTTCTTTCTCAATATTAGCTCATTCTGAAATATTTTGGAAAGTTACCTAAAGTAACCTATTTTCTTTTGATGTTCGTTTAGCTCTGCATTTCCATTTCATGTCAAATGAACTGTAGCTTTGATTTTATATTAATTATATTTATTTATATTGATTTATATTAATTATCTGATTCCAAGTGCCATTAAAAGAAAGTTTTTGTTTTCATAATGTTCTACTAGTAACATTAATTAACTTTTTAAAATCTCCTTATTTTTTCTCACTTCTTTATTATGCTAATTTGAACAATTTATTGTGTTCGTAAGCAAGTCGCACATGTTGAAAATTTATTTAAACCAAGATTTAATTGGAAGATAAAACTTTCACGTGAGCTTTGCTTGCTTTCTGTCTACTCACTGACTTGGATAACTGTGCTTAGCAGCATGCAGGGCCAGAAAAATAATTATTCTTCAAGATGCTTCTACAGAATCATTTATGGTTATTATATCAAGTGCATTGAAATGATCTATCCTTCAATGATAATTGATGTAGGCCGTTTAGATATTAAAATTTTATTTATTATACATTCCATTCTTTACGAAAAGGGAATATCCAATGAAGTAGTTAATATCTTCATTAGTAAATGCCTTAGTACTAAACCTGGGTTTGTTCATTTTCGCTAATGGTATAGATACACTATGAACTTAAAACTTAACACACGCACCACATTAAAAGTCCGATAAATCCGCTGTTTATAGTTACAGCACGATTAAGTTTCTGTATTGAGAGCTCACTTTGAGACCTGCTTTTACTGGCCGCAAGATCAAACTTCACAAGCTGGGAACAGGTGAATGACCTTCACTCATAACCATGGCGACCTATTCGCGCGAAGAATCTCGCCTTCGGTACGAGGTAAACTGAAATGGTCTCAACCACAATTGTAAAACTCCCTGTGAAACACAACTCTTTGGAGGGAATAACAAATATATAACAGCAGCTTTAATTAAACGAATGAAGGTATAGATCCTGGCTTCCCCTACCTTCCTAAAAAATGACTCCTTGTTGGTGGATAGCATTTTGAAGGTGTAGCTGGCACGAAAGTAATGCTGTTGCGTGGGGATTATAATATGCATTCATATTTATTTTCTGGGTAGTCTATGCAATTTCAAACGATGATAGAAGTATTAGAAGAACTAAATAGTGTTTTTCCCCTCGTAACTCGTTAACGGAACAGCATTCTCTACATTAATTTTGTACTACAAATACCTATCGATTAGCGCTTGTTTTCAAAGAACGAATCGAACAACTAAACGAAGAGATGCAGTATTTACGAAAGGAATACCGTCACCTCATAAATGGAACACAATGTGAATAAGCTTTCTCTTTGAAATGCTGTTTAGGTTATGTCAACAGACAGAGCCATGTCGTTAAATGAAATGGCTTTGTGACGCTAGAATCCAATAAACGGATTGCTCGTCAAGTTAATCCCTATCAACACGAAATATTAAATCGATTTCCATTCTCGATATTGACTAATGTCAACGGGATTGGCACGCATATTCAGGGGGTTTAAAATTAAGAATTGAGTTACCCAACGGTTTAGAGTTAACAAAAAAAAAAAAAAAAAACCCTTGGGCTGTTGCCTGCCGTTTTGAGAACATGCCTTTTGTCGCCACAAGAGACAACAGCAAAGTTCAAGAAGGAAAAAGAAAGACGTTTCAAACTAGGAAAGGCTTCTTCCCTTTACCCCCTCGCCTTCCCCACCCCTACCTTTCAAACCTTTTCTCTTGACGTCAGCAGACATCAGGGTATATGACATGACTCCACGAAAGAAAAATAAGGCGGAAAAAAAAAAAAAAAAACGAAAAGAAAGTTTGAAGAGTTAGGAAAGCTATCATGCTTGTATTACAGATGTTATGGTTTTAACCGTGAATACATTCGTGTACAGCACAATTTCAGGGAGCTTTAGCTTTCTTTCGTAACAAAAGAAACAGTAACGAAATATGGCGTGTATTCTTTCAGACGCACTAGAAGCCACACATAGCAACATTATTGTTAATAGAATTCCATAAAACATCAAGAGAAACGTGCTAGAAAGTAAAGAAGGTCAACAAAGTCATCTCATTCCTTTATTAAAATAAAAATAAAAACACAAGCCTTCAGATTTTTTTTTTTTTTTTTTTGACATTGCAGTTAAAATTTGAAGCGCCGTGGAACTGAAGAAACATAAGAATTTTAAGTACTAACAATATCTGACAAACGCTAAGAGACATATATCGGCCCCGTTTGTTAAGAGGGGAGCGGACGGTGCAGGGCTGGACTTTGCTGGCAGATAGGAAGGAGGAGGAGGGAATAGGTAAATTTTAAACAAAGTGGGACAACTCATACCGAAAGAGTCAGACAACCGAGAAAGGAGGTAGGGGAACATAAGTGACAATATTTTTTGGATACCTTGGGCTGGCCATCTTGACTTTGGGGTTTTTCGTACTGTCTCCTGGTCGCTTAGGCAAATGTTGAGATGGATATTTAATTTCGCTCTTCCACATAATATCATTTCTGCTGCAATGTCAAAAGTGACAGATGGTGCGGTGTGGCGGCTGCTAGCGCTCAGAACTGCCCTTCTGAATGAGGCTTCGCCGACGTCGGGGTGTACAATCTGGAAAAATGTTATGAACCGCATCTATATTGGGTTATGACTGCCTGGTATATCTCTTATCTCATCCCTTCCTACCGTAGGTGCTTCCACCGGGGGCATAGACACAAACGGCCAGCCCTTGAGGAAGGCTGAAGTACCGAAATATCCCCTTCCTTCCCTAACAATCCAATAGCTCTCAGCTACTTCAGACTGTTTCCACTCTAAAAGATATCTTTGAGAGAGAAAATTTTCATCAGCTGTAGAAACATTAGAGCAATCGCTGAGAGAAGTGCATCAGTTTTTAAGGAGAATTGAAAATTCAAGTAAAAATAATTTCAAAGCATAGGGTTCTTGTACAGACTCCTCAGTCAATGAAATCTGACATTTCCTTCACAACAGCTCAACTTAATATTGCAACTTTTCCTTTGTTGACACATTTATATCCTAAATTTGTATGTAGAGCATCCGGCGCGCAATGAAAAAAAGACATTTGGGTTTAGAGGTTTGTAATTCTAAAACTATGAGTTTAAAACTAGTACAATTTTAGAATAAGTAGTATAAAATTGATATAGAGTCTCTGATAACAACCCCAATGTAACATACCATGTGGCTGGTAAGATATTTAAAGATAAATTTATTTATCAATATAATTTTAATATACTTTTACTGTCAACGCAACAAAAACAAGAATTGAAATTAAAAGTAATTTTAAAATTTCATATCCGTCATATTAGATTTCCTCGCCATCATTATCGCAAATTTATACTACAGTTTTTAAAATTTAAGTGTTGCACCAACAATCGTGTTTGATTTTTTCATAGTTTCAAAATCACAGACTTTTAAAGTAAATTGTCTTTTTACATCACTGAAATCTTATTACTTGGAGAAAAGTATTTTTGAATCAAATTTGCATTTGTCTCCTGTATAGAAGTATAAGGCGATAACTGACTATCAAAACCTTTAGTGGTTAGTGGTGAGTCAGTTCACCATGTTGCAGCTGCCATAGTAGAACTCACGTTTCACCCTTCCAGCTCTTGCCTGCAATTTCAACTAAGTGGGGTGGTTAACTAAAATCCCGCACCTAAAGTAATTTTAGAGTTGTCTCTTAGGATTTAAATATATCACAGAGATATCCTTTGAGATTTCGAGGATATACGGACTCAGACACAAGGAAATTAGGTCACACCTCGTGAGGTTGTGTTAAATTAACGGACAGTGCGATTGTAAACCGGAGTTTTGTGCTTCGATTCCCGATCGTGGTTGTTTCTCTTTGATTAATCCTTAATCCCCCCTTCTATCGTGCCGTTTGGCTCAAAATATGACGCTGTATCTATTGATATGCTCGTACAAATCTCAGAAAGTAAACAAAAGGCTCATCTCAAATATTAAACGTCTAAATAATCTCGATATTTGAAGTTTATTGTAACACATTTATAAAAACATTTAATTTAATTAATAAACAGTAAAAAATACACCCATCATTGTACATGCTACATAAAATTACTAAGGTTGAAATTAGCTTTAATACAATTGTAGAATTAAAAAAATGCAAATGCATTTAAAAGTGTCCTCATTTGTGACGAGTTTCAGAGAAAATAATATGTGCGGAATTTCTGGAGGAATCCCCTTTCCTGAACGCACTGAAGTCCGTTGCTATCGGTCTGTCACCAGTAACTCTGTGATCGTTGACGCGTTGTATTGATCAACCAATGTATCATACTTTACAGGTTTCCAAAGAGGGCATATTGTTGTTGCCTGATTGTTTGGGACATTCGTAACAACGGTAGCAAAGCTAGTAAAGGTATTTACTATCATGACAGCACACAAACTTCAAGAGGAAACATTCTACTAAGCATAATAGTGGGAAACTGACGGATGATTGTTGCTTCTCCGCAACCTAAGTGACTGCTGAGATCAGTATGCATATAGAGAACGCAGTGTCGATTAAAACAGTGCGCAGGGGACGAATTAAGCAAGCTATTCATTATAGAACTGCTATGTGGTTCAAGGATCACAAGATTGGGGTCATGTGTTCCGACGATTCAACCTTTATACTCTTCCTCATTGCTAGATGGGAAATACCGGTAGAAACATACAATCCAGACAGTCCTCTCCCAAGGTGAAGCTTCTGTCATGGTGTGGATGGAAGATACGATCTATGAAATGCTTTCAATGGCAACTGCTGTCATTAGGGGATGTCATCTTCCAAAATGACAATGCCTCCATTCACATAGCTGGAATTGTTCAAGATTGACTTCAGGAGCACAAGGATGAAATTACACATGTTCCTTAGTCAGATTTGAAAGTTATAGAACCATTGTGGTCTGTATTAGAAAATAAAGAAAGAGTCCTTTACCTCCTCCACCAAATCTAAGAAATTGAAGAAGTTTATTTTTTGAGGAAGGGTTCATAATCATCCAGTATTTCATGCACCAATTTCCAGGAGGGTTGAGCCCGTTATCAAAGTCAAATATGGTTATTTGGCGGAAGTTTATTCAACTTTGTTTAACCCTGTGTTTTCCTATTGCTATTTCTTTTAATTTAATTGTTTAGCATTGCTGTAAACAAAAAATCATTAGTTGTGAAGTAGATTAGTTAAAAGTTACTAGGAATATAATAATTAAATTAATAAACTTTAAACTGTTAGATAAGAGAAACATCTTAACTTAGAAGTTTCATTGAAAGAAGTTATTTTTCTCTTCCATAAAATGTATACGAATGCCATTTTAAAAGATATCGAACTTAAGAATAAAATGAAATTATTCTTATTTTTCAAATAGTCTCCCGTGACACTAGGGCACTTTGTCCAGGCTTTATTCCTTCATTTGAACGAACATTTCTTTCAACCATGAAATTTTCTCAGTCCGATGGAACCAATTCAGGTGAATAAGGCGGATGTGGAAGCAAAGCATACCCAAATTCATTGATTTTTGCTATTGTAACGACACATGTATGAGGGCAAGCATTGTCTTGATGCAAGACAACTTTTATCTTTGATAAACTTGGCCTTTTCTCGCGTATTTTTGTCTTCAGTAGGTTAAAATGTGAGTGCCATAAGCTCAAGTGAAAAGATAATAAATTAGAAGTACACACTTGGCATCCTAGAGAACCGACGCCATGATCTTTCCGGCCGACTGTTCTTTTGTTTCAGGTGTGTAGTAGCTCACCAATGTTTCATCATTGATCACAAATCTAACATAAAATAGACGGAATCTCTCTAAAAACGGACTAAACTTTGCTGCGAAATTTGCATTCTTACCCACTTTTGATCTTGAGTCAGCAGTTGCGACACACATCTTACCGGTGGTTTTTTTCAAGCACAATTCTTCCCCCAAAATGTGAGTTACGCTTTCTCCTGATATGCCTAGAGCTTCAGCCATTTCGGACATCTTCGATAGGCGATCCTCCAGAGCCAAGTTGTTCACCTTATCGATAGTTTCTAATGTCGTGACGGATTTTGGGCCATCTTTAAGCTCCGTGGTCCACTTGGAAACGGTTGAAAATGATGCTGCTGAGTCCCCTAGAGAGTTTGTCATGTATGTACGAATTTTTGTTGCATATCTTTCGTTACCAAGTACTTGATAACCGCATGATGTTCGATATTTGCCATTTTTCCCGTGTACATACATCTGCACTGCAACAAACAGCTGTAGTTACTACGATTCTTGACCAATCCACATATTATCGCACAAATGTTTCAACTGCTTTAATGCTGCTGCTGCAACCTGAGGGTAATTCCGAGAGCTTTTCAAATGACCTTAGTATATTTTGGATCTACTTATTAAAATGTAGAAATTCTTTGGAAAATACCCTTTGTTTATCTATCGAGTCTACGGTTTAGATGGTGTATAAACATCAAAGACAAACGCTCATCTGTTTGGATGATATACTCATATCAAATGGACATTTCACTGTACTTTTTGGGACTTTTCTGAGCAATGTTGTATGTATAGTTTTAAAAATACTAAAGTCACATAATAAATGAATTTCCCTATTGCGAGAATTTTTTTTATTTTGAATAGGTCAGTTATATTATAAAGTTCCTAAGCTATTTATATTTTTTGCATAATACCCATCTTTTTCAAGCGTTTTAATATAGTACTAACAATATTTTGATACCTTGTTTGATTTGAAATCGCTGGCCTCCTAGGTACTCAATTCTGGTAAGATGGAAATCATGGGTTAGATAAGGTAGGTAGCAGAAACTTTTTTATTTAAAATTCCTAACCAGGTCCTGGGTCCTTTCTGAATGAGGGTGGGCGAGGTTGTCATGCAGTAGCAGAATTTGTGAGTCAAAAGTTCGGGTCGTTTCCCTTTGATTGCAACTCAAAGTTGCATCCGAATCTCACACTGTCTTTTAGCATTCATTGCAATTCTTTGAGCCAAGTAAGGCACCAGAAAAACACCTAGCGGTCCTAAAACACCTTCACTTTGTTCGTCATGTATTTTTCACCTCTTTCAATGAACTAAGCACGCCAACATTCAATCACGTGAATGTTCGTGCATCCCTATTTATAAACAAATGTTATTTTGGCAGCAGTTATATTATTATTATTATTATTATTATTATTATTATTATTATTATTATTATTATTATTATTTTTTTTTTTTTTTTGCACTGAAATAGCGTGTGACTGAACGTAATTCACACTCGGAGACGCTTTTTAATAATACCTCCATGATGCACTGTGGTTAACTATGCCAAAGTAATGTGCGCTGTTTAATGAAGCTCCTTCAGGGCTGCCAAAATATTTAATAAATTTTATTATAAAAAAAAAACTTCATATTTGGTGTTTGTTTTCCAGAACCCACTTACTGGATGACTCACGCACATGGACAGAAAACTTCGAAATACTTGGTGCCCACGTGTTGCTCTTAGCAGCCATATTTACATAAAACAAGTGACATTAGAATGAGAAACTAGTGCCTACATCACAGATATTGCAGACATCATGCGATATTCCCACTCATACTACACGTTCCAACGCAGCAATGCTACAAAGTCACAGCTCTTGAAATAATAGGGGCACGAGGACAATATCTTTTATGTAACTGCATAAACGTTAAAAACAGGTGATCTCGGTGGCCATCTTGGTCTTCAGCGCGCTCAATCCAGTCATTTGTTCATTTAGATTGAAGCTGTCCTTAGTTCCCCCGTTGAAATAATTAATATTTGTAACTTGAGAGTCAGCAACTTAGTAATTATGTGCATTTTCTTTCAGCGAAGGAACTTTAACGACATAACTCGTATATGTAGAATTAAGAATGTATATTGTTTAAATGCGTTTGTAATGTGTAATTTTTGGTAATATTTAAAGTAATATAGCAAGGTAAGGAAAAACTCATGTCTTTTTCCAAACCCAGTAAGACATGGCTAAAGTCAGACAATGTAAGGGAATTCCTTCTGGTATGCAGCTAGAATTGGAAATGCCCCAGAGACACCAACCAGCTTGTTCGGTAGCAAAGTCGCAGATGTCGAGTAGAAGGGTCAGTGACAGTAAAGTATGAAATCTGTTTAAATTCATCTTATTGCCGAATAGTGGACCATTTGCCTTGGCCAAAATAATCCAGCGAATAGAAATGGAATTCAATAAGGTAAGCACTAGCCTATGAGTGACGTTAACAAGAAACTGGCGGGAATATTTCGCATCGCTGTTCGTGGTTAGCGTCATTTTATACTGAGTATAAAAGGGATACATTTTGCTCAAATGTTGCCGCACAGTCTCAGAATTTTCCGGGCCCAGATACGTGTGGCTGCCGTCGCCTGCAGTTCAGCGAAAGAGTGGCCTAAATACCAAGGGCCAGTTCCGGCAATGGCGAGACTTGACTGCCAATCACCACGCGAGATGCCGGTATAATATTACTGAGCTGCATTAAGAATACTGTTGAAATAACAGTCTCTTCGCATTCGGCACCATTTGACACCACCTGTTTGCCAAGATTATCTTGCCTGTGGTTCGATGTGATAGGTGAGTTGGCCTTAATATTAATGTAATAGGGAGAATAAACAACTTCAGAAACTAATTCATGAGAGATTATTTTTCGGCGTTTCATATCGGAATCCCGTTCACAGTCCTGGCTAGCTCACAGCAGCCAAAATCCAGCGAAACGCCCTCGAGAGAGTTTCATTGAAAAAGAGCGGGGTAGTCTTCAGCAACCGTGGCGAAACCTGTGATCATCGGGCTGAAATTAATCAACACAGCTACTTTACAGCCCAATTCCCATTCCCCGCCTATTAAATTTGTTTCAAGATTAACCTCTTAATAACCATTAACTCACTAAATAGCTGCAGAATTCAAACTGAAACCAAATGTAATCAACCTAACATTGCAGTGAATGAACGGCAACCTATATAAATACTACTTTATTGATTATGACACCATTTATTGTTTTCATTAGTCTTTGCACATTCCACGATATTTAAAACAGGATTTCTTTGAGCTGTTCTTTCTAATGGCGTCAATATAAATTTCAAAATACACATTGTTCCGAAAATATAACAGTTTATAATCACTGGACAGATTGTATATTTTATCGGACATGCAACGAATTGCACAGCGAATGAATGCCGTAATCAAAATCAAAGTGAGATGAAAATAAAGTATATTTCTAAATTGTATGAGATGAAAGACGCTCCTCTGCTGTTCATATGTCAAAAGTTAATGAGTATCTGAACGAGAAAGAGAACATCTGCAGCACAGAAAGGAGTCTCCAGCCGTAAGCATGTGCCTCGTTGTGTAAATGATTTTCTTGAAGTAGCGGCTGATCTGGACTGTTGCCATGACTACTCTCTCCTAATCTCCATGGAGACAGACTGGCGAGAATCGGTCCCACTCCCTCTACAACAAGATTCACCTGAGCCGTGCTATCGGCAACAACTGCACGTGTAAGGACATGTTTCACGTCACGATGCTTGTTTAAACAAAGTCCAATAACACGTGACCAAACAGTCTTGTGTTTGCTTCCTCTACTAACGTCAACATCAGATATTTAACGGGATATCATCAAGAAAAGAGTTTTACGTTGATGGAGGATGTTTGATCAGCAAGTGTCCAAACATACAGTAAACAAATAAATTCATATGCAGTCTGTTCATTGCGCTACGCAAGCAGAATTGATTTTGCCAACAGGAAGTTACACAGTGCCAACCACATACCGAGGGAAGTGATATCGCACAGTCGGAACTTATAGCAAGCATTTTTGTTTCTTTTATTATTTATTAGTAGTATATAGTAATTAATATTGTATTAATAGTGGATATTTTGTTTCATCGCCCCCACTAGTTTTATTTCAGGGACAGCAGTAGTTTTGCATGGATGAAAGTGCAGAAGCTGAGTGGCTTTATACGCACTGCCGAAAGATACACCAATTTGCTGGACTATTTGTGTTAAAGATTTTCGAGAGAAATATTCTATTTCATCCTGCTTCTCCTTCTTAAAATTCTATTTTTTGGTCTCACCCTCTTGTCAATGAAAACGCCTTGGGTTCAGATTGTTTACCAATCTGAAAATCATACAGTTCCTGATCCACATTTTTCTCTATCTTCTCGTTTTCAAAATTTATGTTCTTCTCATAACCTTAACACGCGCTCTGAAACCGTCACGTACTATTATTACATTGCACCGAGCATAACTTTGATCATCATTCACAGTAACCATAGCCCATCTCTGGAATGCATTGCCACGAGCTCTCAGAGACTGTCAAACTTTAGGAACATTTCATAAGAAATTGTTTAGAAATAATGGATTACCCTAGATTTAGATTCTTTATGTTACAGTATATACTTGTATTTGTTTTATCCTTGCTGTAGCATTATTCATTCTATTACTGTTATTGTTATCATAAATGTTTCTATCTCCTTCATAGTATTGTTGGGGCTTTTAATGTTAGTATTGGTCGTATATTTATTTCTACTTTCATTTTTTTTTTTTTTGAGTAGTGTTTAACGCCCGTTTTTACTACAGAGGCACCACAGGCGGTTTCTACTTTCATGATTTACATAGGTTAATGTGCGTATAAATTGTCATTTTTCATGCTTGTTGTATTACTATTGTTCTTTTTATTTTTTTCCTTATTCTTTTTTTCCTTATTCATCCATATATATGCATTAGCATACATTTATTTATCTACTTCATGTTTTATTGTCCTAGTTACTGTAAATGTTATGATTGTAATATTGCTGTTGTAAACTTAGTTTAATTATTATTAGATTGGTGGAGCGTAAGAGAAGACCTAATGGCCTTAGCTCTCTCAGATAAATAAATAAATAAATGCAGATATTACTCTGTAAATTTAGCATGATGTTCTATTCTACAGTACTTTTACAATTTCTTTTATATGTAACAATTATAAATAAATATTCTTTGTTGTACGTTACTCTAGCTACACCATACACATTATAAAGTTTAACATTACAAAAATTCAACTGAAATAGTTGGGACGATAAACGCGACTGAGCAAGTTAATAGCCTGCGTCAACGGAAGATTTTAATACAGTCTAACCAGGAGTCACTTGTCAATTGAAACTCAATGGGTTTTCACTAAGCTTTCACTGCTTAGCGGCATAAGGACAGAGTAGGTATATAATACGTCACAATTAGTTTTTTCCTGTGTTCAATTTTTATTTTACCTTGTCATTCGTTTGTTAATGCAGTATAGTGGTCCTATCCACATCACACCGGCCTTGAACACGGCTCTATAGGCTATCGATAGATAAAAACCATACACATGTTCTTATAAATTATGCAATATATCGTATCGTTTAACGCGTCAATGGACCTGGCTAAAGAATCCAACTTAAAAAGTGTAAATATGGCTGAAAACTTTTAACTTAGTCTCATCAAATACCTCAGTTATCTTCAAATCCTGTACAATCCTTGCTCATTGCCTGATAATTATTTGAAGTTTTGCCTTGCATGGTTTTAAAATTATAAAAGATCATTGCCACCTGTAATGGGCTATACAAGACAACTCTCATTTGTCTTGTATACTAAATATCTTCTAATGTTTAAATCTGTGAAAAGACAATATAAATATATGTGTTATAAGAGATTAAAATAGGATTGCCTAAGGCGATACTTTCCACGGGGGCGTAAAGGCTGTTTACTCTCGTGTGATATACACTATTTTTTCCATTGTTGAAACCAAAGTAATATAATTAATATATAATTTTAATGAAATATGTACATCTATCATGGCTTAAACGAGAGTTCAATTATAGCGGTGCATAATGTTGGTCGTTAAAATGATAGAATTTAAAATTTTCAATTTGTTTATAGGCATGTAAGTACTGTAAATTGAAATGGTATAAGAATAGTTTATTGTAAACGAGTTTCATATGCTGATTATGAAATGGTAACATAACAATATTCATGTAGATTTTTAATGAAACATTCTGAAGTCAATGTTTTCATTTACTGTACTTACGACATCATTGCAAATTATTTAGTTCGTTTGTCTATTGTTATTGTTGTTAGCGAAGATGGATTATCACAAGAAATTTAGCCGAAGCTGAAAAGGCTGAATTTCCACTAATATCGACCTAAGTAATTATTGGAATAATAGTAAAAATATTAAGGATTTTTCAGAGCAGGTTAGAAATATCAAATTTTTATTCATTGGGTACCAAGCAGTGTTTGGTAGCACAAGAAAAAATTAAGGGGACAGAAACTTGGATATCTAAAATCCAAAATATTCTACAAGAAGTGGGCATGATCAACATGGTATGAAGGGGAAAGGTTAGGAAAGGATTTTGGAACAATAAGAATTCAGGATATTGAAAATCAGGAATATGGACAAATCTTAATGCCAAAAATTTCTGAAATTACATAGCACACTAAAATGTGTGGGGAAGAAAAAAACATTGAAATCTGTGATAAAGCAGGCAGGGAAGGACTGGATTGGTTTAGAACAGAAATGAAATACAAAAAAAAAAAGTATATTAAAGGGATATGTCCTATGTGCGAAGAACCAGGTAGTTCTTGGCATTGTATATTAGAATGAAAGCAAACTAAGTTTTGGAGAGAACAGTTTCTATATTACGAAAGTGGGAAAATTTACCAAATGAAATAAGAGACAGAAGTTTTTTTGAAAATATTAAGAAACTGGGAAAATACATAGGCAAGATGAGACGAAAATGATTATGGAAAATGGATTTGATAAATGGAAATAACAATGAATTGCACTATATAGCATTGAATATAGATCCCTATTACATACTCAACCTGGGGTTAATTGTAATGGGGTACGGAAGGAGTATAACTCCATAAAGTGAGGGTCAGCAAATGGAACATTTAAAAGTTTATTAACAGTAGTAAGTTTACATGTACTGAGAACATGGAAAGGGAATTTGTGTATTTTGTTTTTAATGTGTTTACTTATTTTGTAATTGTATGAAATTCGTTTTATTTATATGCTAAAATACTTTACTTTATTTGAATGCAAATTAGAAAAAAATATTATTACTTTTGTTTACATATGTTGTCTTCATTTACGAAAGCTAGATTCATAATTATACACAATGGTGACATTATTTTTGTTTATGGCATGCAAACTGTGTATTAAACTTCAATTCCGATAATTCCAACTGCTGATGAGCCGAAAACAAAGTTCAATAATCACTTAAATCAGCAAAACTAAATGAAAATGTATTGAAATGTATAATTTTTTTGATTGATATAAATTATGAAATTATGAAATTAGTTCTAAAGGTAGGGGGGATGTAAATTTCATTGTAATGTTATTTGTTGAAATAAAATGCATTCATTCATTCTATTAGGTAGTTCATATTAACTTATATATTTTATTAGCTCTTTAATGATATAATTTGTTATGAAGATGATTCCGTTTTTAGTAAAATTTAAATAATGTTTCCTTAATATTACCGAAACCGGGCTGACAAATCATCTTATAAATGAAAACAGTTTAATTAAGTAATTGTTACTATTGCAATTTTATGCAACTAGAGTCATAATACAGGATTTTATTAATGATTCTGACCAATATTAAAAACTTTTTACAGATATATAAAACTATAATATATTTATTCCCGAAAATTTTTCTCTTTCTTTCTTTCTTTCTTTCTTTCTTTTTGAAGTCAGAGGTACTGTAACTATAATTTCACCTCAGTATAAATATCTACATATTATCTTAAAAACGTACTTATTTCACTTTACTTCTTAATCATGTATCTATACTTTAGGAATTAATAACAATCCGTACAGTGAATGTTTCATTAAGTTACTATTTCTTATGAACCCACTGTATTAAAACCAGGTTAAATACTGGTTATGGATAAAAAATATAACTCTAAACTTATTCTATTTTTTTTCAAATATTAATAATTCATGTACACTGCATAATAAAACACCAAAAACTTCGGATAAATGCTTATGTTTCATAAACCAGCAATGATTAATTGAGCATCGCATTAACTTATTAGTTAATGTTCTATCGCAATAGTACGTTCGTACTTATAAAGAAGAATACCCAGTTATGTAATTAATTAAAATTCGGAAGTATTTCTTATGAAAAACAGGAAAAATATCTCCTATGCATTTACCGTGTATTTTGTAGTCATGAGCTTTCTAACTATAATCCTTCCTAGGTCTGTTATTTTTTGCAATTGCAGCGTCACAACATGGTAGATCTAAGAATCAAATACGCTGTGTTTCTGGGTCTTAATAGGTATCCTCAACTGTTGTTGTGTTACGTATGTTTTAATTTCTCTAACTTCAACTGTTCGTTTATTGAAACAAACGACGTAAGATGTCACAGTTTAGCAATGCGGAGTGTTTCGAAATCAATATAACGAGTTATAGCCGCACGAATCTGTAGACAAATAGAAGAGTGCCATATTTTAGAAACTTCTGTCAGCTATCTATGTAAGTAATTGTAAACAATTCTATTAAATGATCTCATTTCATTTCCTTGTTTTTATAGTACATTATGCTTAATTTTCACCACAGATTCTCTCTTGATGTTTATCCATCTTTTTTTCGTTGTTATGGCAACTGTCTGAAATCAACAGCAAATAGTTGAATCCTGAGTTCAAATTCCGTCACTTGAATTTATTGAATATTCTATTACAACCCATGAATATTTTGTATATTATTAGTAAGTACACGTTTTCATTTTCTTTTGAATATTTTGTAAACTTCATATTAAAAAGTATTAATGCGTGTTTGAAAGTATTACCGCGTATTTCTATAGTACATGTTGCATTGTTGAGTTTCTATCGTAAATAATGTATAAATTGAGTGCAAGCATAGCGGAAGTATTTGGAGATAGAGAAACAGCATACACCAATATATTTCAAGGGAGTGGCTTTAATCAGCCGGTAGTAGTAGGCGGCTATTTCCCATGATGCAACTGTAGTTCGGTGGAGTTCAGTCAGCTGTTGTATATGTCTGAAAGGGGATTTATTGTAATTTGCGTTCGAAGTGTAATTTAATGTTGAAATATTTTAGCCCACTAATTTTCTGTTGTATATTTGATGGTAAATGTGCTTTGTTTTGCTGTTTTATGGAGTTTGAAAAAGTTTCGTAATGTTTGTAGCTATGAAGCGTTAATAAATACATATAGATAATAATTTAAGGCTTTATATACACAGTATGGTCTGTTACTTATTGAAAAGCGTCAGCAATGAAACATTTATTTATATTTTTCGTAGTGTACTGTTTATAAATTTCTTCTGCATGTGATAAACTGTTTTCAAATTCAGCTCAGATATGGTTGTAAGCTTTGGCAGTGAAGAATTTATAGTTAATATACATTTTATAGTTACCCCTGGACATTTACAAGGTAAATAAAAAGTGTCTATTATAAGGTGACCAAAATACTCTGCCGTTTCGGTTAAAACGGTATAATTAGAATTAAATAGCTATAGAGGACCTTCTACCAAAGCGACGGAAGATTGAATTCTGTGTCATTGAAAAACTTAGGGCTGGAAGCAAAATGATCCAACCAAGAGCAGTTTTCAGGTCGACAAAGGCTAGGAATAGCTGTCCTTGGAGATGATTATTCAAAGAAAGAAAAAGACGATAATCTGATGTAAAATCTGGAAACTGTGGGGGTGCACTATAGCCTTCCAATCAAGATGGATAGTGGTTTCACGAACTATCTCAGCCGTATGCGGTTTTGCATTACCATGCAAAAGATAAGACCTTTGCGATTCACGAATGCAGAACCTTTATTTTTCAACTTTTCATAGGCATGTTATAACTGGCTGGAGTAAATAATATCGTTGATTGTTTGGTCAATCGATAGCAGTTCGCACTAAACAAAGGGACTAACCTTCTTTTGGTGTAGTGGTGGTTACGGTCGTTTGGGAATATATTCAATGATGGCAGGGGTTTTTAGTGTCATAGATGGTTCTCTTCTCATCGCATGTTAGTAACGATTAAGATAGGAGTTAATCTCCTGAAATAATAACAATGCAAAACAGTATCAGCTCGTACTGCCTTCTGAGCCATAAGGCAACTCGTGTGAAACCCAAAAGCGGAATTTATATCTTTTTCCTAGCTGATGGAAATGGATCCATAAGGACGACGCTGACGTTGAATTGCTGCGCCACGTTCTCACAGGATTGTTCGCCTCAATAGTGGATCATCCGCAAGAGTTTTGTCACCTTCCCAGAGCTTCATGATCCATCTTTGCACCGTCCGTTCATTCAACACATCAGCTCCAAAGACGTGACACATTTTCCACGCATTGTTTCAATTTATACAGCATATAAGATTCTATAATCATCCTCGAGGTGCTCATTTTTGACTGCGCTTCTCATAATACTGGCTAACACTAGGGCAAATTGAACTTACCAGCTCCATAGTGTAGCTCTAGGCAACAATTTATTCCACATTTAATTTTAATTGTTACCAATGCTTGAAAATTGGGGATCGCGAAAAAAAAAACGCACAGACCCTTTTGGTCACTGTATAATTTATTGTTTTCTATAAACTGTGGATGTCACCTATTTCGACTGACTTTCTCCAAACAATATTTTGATCTACTGTTATAACTTTGGTATTTACCTTAAGAATGGTTAAGTTGTTACATATTCAAGACAAATACTTGTTAACCAAAGGATAAATACCGACATGTTTCAGTCCTTATACCTTCATCTTTTCAAACTTCAATACGTAACCCTTTCGGGTTTTCTGTATTATAAATCGAACCTAGAAAATTAAGAAGAATAGAAACAGGATGAATATTAATAACGAGTAGAAAATGTGAAATGCTGCAATTTAATAAATAAATAGGAGTGAAATTTCGGACGTCATCTAGAAATGTTAAAAGACGAGTTTGAAATTGCTCTCTTTCTTTCTTTCTTTCTTTCTTTCTTTCTTTCTTTCTTTCTTTCTTTCTTTCTTTCTTTCTTTCTTTCTTTCTTTCTTTCTTTCTTTCTTTCTTTCTTTCTTTATTTCTTTCTTTCTTTCTTTCTTTCTTTCTTTCTTTCTTTCTCTCTTTCTCTCTTTCTTTCTTTCTCTCTTTCTTTTTTTCTTTTCTTTTTTCTTTTTTACTTGAAAGAGATATTGCAAAATAAAATGGTCTAGTTATGGAATATTTATGAGACTCAGGAGTAAGGAAAATGAGAGTAAACACATCATCCTGGAAAAAAATCCATAAAATGAGGTCGAAACAAATGGATGATACAAAAGATAGTGCTAAAGCAAGCTAAGTTACACAAATCAAAACAATAGCTTATTCAGAGCTAATATAACATTCTTGTTGTGAATTTCAGACATATTTGTGTTTAATAATTTGAGAAACTTATGAAATTTGTAAGTAATACTGTTATGCTGTTCTATCATTCAAACACGCTTCTTATGACGCTATAAATCGTGTACAATTAGCTTAATTCTGTTACTGGCGCTAGAAAAAAGTTACCCTAGCAACTAGTATTCCATGAAGCCATCGCCGCCTTCACAACACAATTTCAAACAACGTACACGTAAGAAAAAGCTAAAATCGTCGTACTAACAAGCATACCAACATTCAAACACCAGAATCATTTTTATTAAACGAATGTTTTGGAACTACAACCATGCAAGTTATTAATTATCATAAATTAACTTCTAATATGTCCGAAATATTGAAAATGCAATTAATTAATCACATTACAGTTTCTTTCATTTCAAAGTCGGTCCTGGTGGTGTAGTGGTTACTATACTTGACTCCTAAAACCAAGATCGCGGGTTCGAACCCGGCCAGGACCGGTGGATTTTTTCGGGCGTAAAAATCCTAAGTATGGCTTCCTTCGAAAGGGAAGTAAAGCCGTGGGTCCCGTGTCGTACATTTACGGCACGATAAGAACCTCAAGCCTGAAAGAGAGGCCTCTGAGCAAAATTAGTCGGCCGTTTCACGCCCTGAGTTGAATGGGATGCTGATGACCTGAACTGTTAAAGAGCGTCCATAAATAAATAAATCAATTCATTTCAAAACGTTAATCTTGAACCATTAGTTCAACTAACAGAAAAAATCCTTAACCTGACTATATTGATTTTACAGTTGCCTTGCTTGGTAAATATTAAATTTTGCAATCAATTGCATTAGAAAACATTATTCCTGAGCCACTACTGATATCTTCTGCATTAACATTTCGCCTTCCTACCATTAATTAACGTTATATTATATTATATTGTACCAGCTCTGAAAAATATGCCAATAAACTTTTACATTATTTGAATTGACACATTTTTCTTTTCTCCATATGCAGAACTTGTCATATTCCTTTTAGTATAAACTTTTAGACGTTTGAAGAATTAACAAACCCTCAGCTGTTTCATCTTCTTTTATAAATTCTTCTGGAATGATATACATGTTATAAATAACAAGCTTTGCGAAATTATCATCCATTTCCATTTGAATTCAAAATAAAATAATATCATAGAAACGAATACTAAGAAACCATGCAATACAACAGAGGAAGTGAAGGCGTTAAATATTCAATTATATCACAATTACCAAGATTATACACTGCTAAGAGGTTTTAAAGTTCTTCTCAAGGTAATTTACTCATTTCAAACTCAGCACTTCCATGTGCAAATACGGTCTAGTTCTCGTGTTGAAAGCTAATCGTTGTATTGGAGAGATCTCCTAAATAAAGATTTGTTATTGTGTGTTGATAGCTGTAGTATTCACTTGAGGATTCTGCCCAGATCATTTTGTGAGATTCGTAATATAATTTCACAAGTGGTTGCTTGCTGCCGTACGAACACTTCGTTAGCCCTAATCGAAATATGGTCGCGTGATGTGGCAGGAAATAACCAGAGTGCACTTGGCGTACAGCCCAGTTATTATAGCCTTCTACCTCACGGATTTGCCGACAACTCTGCCTGGTTACCTCTAGAGACCTATTACTATAAAGTGCAGACCAGTAGGGTCTTAAGTGTTTAGTATTTATTTACATGTAAACTGTACCAACAAATACACAATATTCTTTCTTGAACTTTACCTTTGTTCATCTCATATTCCATTTATTCTTTTTCCATTCTAAGGAGTTAAAATTTACTTTTAACCACTTCGTTTATTTTTATACACTCGGTGTATTTATAATAAATGTTAGTTTAGCAAAAGTATAAAATACAAATTGAATTTAATGAAACAAAATAAAAATCCAAATAGAAAAATGAAGCTCAAATAAAAATAATAGGTGTTCATTTGTTGTTTAAAAGTAAAGTGAACAAACATGTTTCTACAGAGAGCTATTTTTGGCCTGCGCCCGCAAATGATCGCAAAACGCTCGGGCCAAGTCACTCTAGATGCTGGCTCTCTCCGCCACATTTTAAATTCCCCCAACTTGCATAAATTATTTCTGATATTTTTGAAAGAAATTTGCATCTCAATAGTTCTACTTCGTTATTTCATGTAATCCATATTGTTTTAGTAAATTATGGCTGACCCGCAAAAGTTCCCACAACTAATTCAACTAAATTGGTATAAAATATTTATTTTCAGTTCCTCCGGTGTGTTAGAGCTAATTTAACATACTCCATTTTTGTCCCTCAAAGATAAAAATGACAAACCGTCAGACCTGGGGAACCACAAAGGTGTTATTGAAATGTCTTATTTCATTATGTTTTTCTTCTGTGAGCACATTACCTCTTTAATTTTCTTTTCGTTCAGTCACACAGCCTGTTTCATTAAATTTATACTACCTTTAATATTGATTTTTTGGGGGGCATGTGTTGGAACCGAGCTTTCAGGCAATATACCTGTATCGTTCTGTCACTCGACTTTCTGTACCTGAAATATGCCTTGAAGATGAATATACGACGACGCAGTGAATATCTAACAATTGCAAAACATTACTGCACTACTTAACGAAATCTCACTCTATACTGCGCAACACAACTGCCCGACCCTGTAGAAATCCCGCTCGCAACTGACGGAAAGAGAGAATGGCGTCGCGCATGCTGCATGGGGAATCTCAGCGACTGATCGGCCGATATAAGTTGTGGGACTGTCCTCGTTGCGTTACTGTCAAATTTACTTCAGCAACTTACCGTAACTCTGGCGCACCAACAGCCTGTAATATCACAAACGGTTAAATTATTTTGATCTCTTAACCGCAAGTGGAGTGAAATCAATACAAAGGTAGACATGTAGAAATGTTGCTTCCTCCTGTAGTAGGAAACTGAACTGAAACTGCGACTAGCTGTCCACGTTCTGCCATCAGCAGCCCAGGAATTGAGGTTTCACCTTGGCCCAGCGCGCTGCGCTTAGCTGCAGACGTAGGGCAAAAATAATTTTTTTAAACAATGCGTGTTTTTGGGTAGCATAATCGCTTTTTAAAAAGGAATTAAAAATGCAATGTTGATGCAAATGCTATTAATTCAATATTTGAGAAAGTTGTCGTTTTTAATTGGTAATATATCAGTTTATAATAATTACTTATTATTAATGCGAAGACGCAATTCATAATAATTTGAGCTATAGCAAAGCTACAGTGAAGTTTGTGCTCATTGGACAAGGTGACACAAGTAGAATCAGTCAGTTAGGCATTAACACGATGACATACAACCTGCTGGCCAGATCTGAACGTCTTGTGACTTACGTCTATTTTGGCACGTGCAAAGCAGAAGTTCGTAAAGGTCATTTTCGGTCAGATAAGCGGTTTCGACGTGTTAAAAATAAAAGTGCTTCAGTGAGGGCTTTGAAAAGGGTATTTAACATTGGAATTAATATATCATATAAGAAGGAAAATTTTAAAGGGTGTAACTGACTTCCAATAGAGAAAGTCAATAGATTTAGTACTATACTCATAGTCCGGCTATTTTTTGATACCACATCATATGCTTTGGGTTAGGCTGTCATTTTGAAATGAAACGCCGTTATGCTTTATGAATACCGTTTTGGCAAAGACCATAACTGTTCATTTCTTCATCTAACTTACCCCTCTAGAACTCAGATTTCTGAGCCTGGGACATTTTACATTTTGTATATTTAAAGGAAAGAACTTTCAGACTGTGAACGAGGAACTGATGTAACGTATGAGCAATTTTGCGAACTCTTTGAAAAGTGGAAAATAATTTGGTAGAGATTTATGGTCAAATATTGATTTTTTGGCTTTATGAATTATATGAAAGTGCATAGTTTGCAGAATTTTAATGTATTTAAACGGACATTCTCTTTTCGTCTGTTTTCAAATTTAGGTCAAAAAAATTAAAATTTAAATATGGGTACGATTTTGCTACACCACACATAACATATATATTTTGGCCATTTGCCATAACTTGCATATCTTTAACTTTAGGTACATTTTTCTTGAAAATGAAAAATAGATCTATGAATTCTTTTATGCATTTATAAAACACATATAACTATGAGAACTTTTAACTTATTCACTGCATGAGAGTTCTGGGATTAAAAAAAAATTCGACAATTTCATAAAATAACACCATATGCAACTATTTTCAAAAATTAAACTTATGCTTTAAGTTAGCAATACACCAGCAATGTTAAGTAGCACATTTTCAAGCTGATTTTAAAAACTAGCGATGCTGAGATTGATATTAGACGGGAAAAGTACATCTAAAGCAGTAAAATTGTTATACAAAAATTTTCTGGTTTAATTGAGCAATTATAATATAACAATACACGTTAGCCAAAATTTAAAAAAATATATTATCAACAATAGTTTTAGAAATAATTTATTTATAAGCGGTGAACTTTTCATTTGTGTATACAGTGTAGTTTTTCAGAAAATTCATCTTGTATTCTGTTGAGATTGAGCGCGGAAATGCCAGTATGTCTTTACTATTTGTCCTTAATATTACCTCTGTCCAAAAATAATAAACGCATTTCTTCAAACCGCCACGGGTGGCCGAGGTCGTTAAGGCGCGAACTCGTGAGCGGGAGGTCTGGGGTTCGATATCTTCCAGGACCGTTCTCCCTGACTGGGTTTTTTTTTTCCAGGTTTTCCTCAGTCCTCATAAATGGCAAATGCCGGGGAGGTACCCTAAACTTAGGCCTGAAACGTTTCCTTCCTTATAAATCCTTTCCCAATATATCATTTCATCTCATGTATCATCAGTGTTCACCACCTATGGTGCCTCAGTAGCAAAAACCGGCGTTAAACACTATTCCAGCAGCAGCATTTCCTCAACGGCAGAAAGGAAAGTCAAGACCCAGTATGCATTGAACTGGAAACATGCTTGGAAAGTTTTAGAAGTTATTATCTAACTGAGTGTTCATCATTAGGCAAGTGCAGTGGTTCTTTCATAAATCTGAAGGTTTTCCCAGAAATGGTGCTAATTCGATATACCTTTTCACATGCTTTTACTCCTCTAAGGCGCGAGAGCCCGAGATCGGGCTATGGCTTGCCGCAGTGTTTCCTCTACCCACGTGTTACGACTTCATTAATAGAGGGAAGTATTGCAGGAAGAGGAGACATGTGATCAGCATGCCGGTAGCCCGCCGCCTGTCATGCGGTTTTCCAGAACGGAGACCGCCACCTCTCTACCAGGCAGCTCCTCTATTATCCTCACGAGGCTTGGTAGACCTCGTTCCAGACCTTTTCTAAGTTGTATCTGAAAGTTACCTAATGCTACAGATAGGTTATGACATTTGTATGTCAAAAAGCATATCTTAGTGCATTTAATTTATTGCCAAATGTTGAATAAATTCAACTATTTAAGTTTAAAATACCAAAAACAAATATTGCATTAGATGTTTTGTTGTTAAAGAGACATGCTTCCTAACAGGTGTAGCGTAGAAAAAACAAGCATAAGAATTGTGCAAGATTAACACCTTCATTCTACACTTTTACCTGAAATACTTGTCGTCAATTTAGAACGTTTAATTTGCTTTTCCCTAAAAGTATATTAGAACAGAACTTTAGTATTTTTATTTTACTTTAATGTATATCGCTGACTTGTTTCAGGTTTCATGACAGAATTTTAGAAGAAAAATGTTCGCTCTGTTTAATATTTTGGTACGAATATTTATTATTTGTAAGTGGTTCTAGGGTAATTTCATTCTCATTCACAACCTTGCTAAATAAACTGAAAATGAAGAAATGAAAAGCAATGAAACGCATATAGCAATTCGCTTGTACTGACGGACCAAGACTCAAGAGAGATTTTGCACCGGCGGATATACTAATCACACGACCAGTCTTACTACAGTTATTTGCTATTTTTTTTAACTATAAACTAGTTTTGCTTTGCTCTTATGGTGACATCTGTGGAGAGCTGAGGCAATGACCAGTTCAGTTATTGCCGAACAGGTGGCCTTAATTGCTTACAATTTTCTTTCGTAGTTTGTTGACGTTTTGTTATTATTGCTTTTTAACTGTAAATTAGTTCTTATGTAGTTTGAGGAGGAAGAAACCAATTCAACGTGCCTTCTTGACTAAAGAAATCAAGGATACACAAAGAATGTCCAATTCAGGATGTTTAGAATGTAAATCATAGATCATATTGAAGTTGTTTTGTATTGCAATGCATTAGTGTTACTCTTTTTATTTATTAAGTTAACTTATAAGATTGATATGGTGTTCTCGAGTCCGAAAAGTGATGCATAACATTTCTAACAAATGGAAGTCTTCTTTGCCCTTTGTTTTGACTGATATTTTCAATTTCAACCCCTGTAGACGCATAAATTTAACTCTATTGTTGTTAAAACGATTCAGACACTGTTGCAATTTTTTAATCTATTAGCAAGTTCGACCTCCATATTGTGCAAAGCATTTTCATTTCCAATTCTTCATGTAAATATAGCCTGCAATGTTCCTTTGAAATGCCTATAGTCTCAACAATGTCACACACTTTAACTCGCCAGTTATCTAATAGTTTATCAAGTATTTACTCAATGAATTTTGCTGTTGTACTTTATGACCATCCTTCATGTAGACCATACTGAAGGCTGATACGTCCATATTTAAATTCAGCAGTCCATTTTTAGTCTGAAAATGGAGAAAAGATATCCCGCAAAGAAGCCCTAAACTATCTTTTACAAAGAACTTAATCACTCCATCCATTTTATGGAATACCCACAACGAAAAGAAGTATTAAAATTGCCATTTGGCACAATTACTTGATATTTCAAAAGAGTACTTGACAGGTGTATCAGCGTAAACATGAATTATCTTGGCATAATAGTTAACCATGTTTAAGGCATCGTCAATGTGAAGATTAAAAAAGTGGGTTGAGAGGACACCGTAATTTGTAACTAATAGTTTTTGACATATCGACATTGTTCTGGCTGAAGTTACTAAGTTCAAAACTGGCTGTTGTGAAATAATAACACGATTGTACTAGGGGAAGAGAGCTTTATAGTCTGGCAGAATTCCTGAAGATAACGTCTTTCTTAAGTCCAGATTTTACATCTTTTAGTCGAGCAGAAATCACTAATATCTTAAAAACACAGTTTTGAGCTTAGTGATTTATGCCAGGAGGACGATTTAGCACTTGTTGTTTCTATTTGCACTGTGGTATTTGTGTATAAATTATTATTACATTTATGAGGTTTGTTCCAAAGACCATATCATGAAATGTTATTTATTGTTTTGTTTGCATTTTTCTAATCACTGCATTAATGAAACTATGCAAATATGTAAAATCTTCATTTTAAAATTCATATTGCCCTTCTGACAGACAACATTCCATTACTCTTCGATAATTGTCACAGTTGTTAAATATTGGAATGATTGCAAACTCATGTTTATATGTCTAAAACATTGCTTTGGTTCGGCAATTTTACATTCATCCTGTACACCGAGAGGATTTATAGTTTTTAAAAATGTAGAACTAACTATAGCTCATTTAATGCAATTAAAACTATGGTGTTTTCTTTTTGCTCTACAATGATCATACCTTTTTATGTCTTCAAAATTATATATCTTCCCTAAAAGTATTATATCTCTAGGTATATTAATTTTGTTTAGCACTTATACAAGTTTAACCTTCATTTTGTCTTCCATGTAATTCTATTTTGGGAATGTATTTGACCTAGTTTTGTCAATTAAATCCTCTAACTTCTTGTTGGGCCTTTTTGTTTGTGCTCTTTGAATGGTTTATATTAAAGAGGACTTTATTGTACAACAAATATCCAATTGTTTGGGGTCTAATAAAATGTTTAAATACTTTTTATTTACAAATGAAGAAGAACAACTTCAAACTTGTGAACTTATCAAAGGAATATTTTTGAGATTTGATTGTCCACTTCATGCTTCTATGTTCCATTCTGTATGTATATTTATAGCTATACATTTAAATACAAACTAGAGTATTTTGTCGAACATTTACTAATGTTCAAATGCTAATTCACAAGGAGCATGCTAAAAATTGACTTAACAGCAATTATTTAATAATTATGCATTTAGGTTTTAATAGCGAATCCTATTTCCTGTGTAGAACGTTTTATGAAGACAGGGTCAAATTAAAAGGTTCAACGTATATTCGAGAGCATGGCAGGAAACAATTCACAACTCAAATGCAAAGACATAACAGTTTAAAATAAACCTCGTTCACTTCAGCTGCCATTAAGAGTGCTTGGAATTATAGTCTCCCACATTTGATATATCCTAAAATTAATAGTAATATTCATGTTCCAGCCCTAGTGGTTACGTTTTATAGAATTGTTTATGCTAGTATCAGTGAGACTACGAAAATGATAGTGAGCCTACGTTATTAAAAACTAATACGGTATCTATTTAGAAATAAAAATAGATGAAAATTATTAATGCAGTGAATAATTAATATATTAGAAACTAGAAATTAGAGCTAAGTTTGCAAACCACATGGTGCCATATGTAGATCATAATCCGTTTGAGACCGTTCTTGAAAACATAATTGGAAACAAGACAAATAAACTTCAGAACATGCAGACGACATTCGATTTCACTGATTGTAAGGATTACACAGACCGCTTCCTTAGTCTGATGGGGAGATAGCGACCTTGCCTGCTCACATGCCCTCCTGCAATACTGCACACTATCAATGATGTCGCAAGACGGAGATAGGGGACGCAATGGTCGTGCGGTAAGCATATGCTGTCGTGCACAAATAAGGAATGATAACACATTTCAGGAGGAGTATAGTGATACTAAACGTGAAGATGAAAGAAATAAAACATGGATGTTCCAGTAGTTTTGTTACATTTCTGCAGAAACGCCCTAAAAGACAGAGATAGAACTTGAGGGAGAAAAGAACTGAAATCACGTGCACAGATTGTTTAACGAATTAGGGTTCTAATACTTCATATTGTTTGTAATGAAAGTTAATTTTATTGCTGGAGTAGTACGAAATACACGGTATTTCTCTCGCTAGAGGTCCCAAATTGTTTTCTATAAATAGTTTGAAATAATAACTCTCTATAAACTTGTTAAAAATAAAATATTTATTATCAGAGTCCTGTTCTATATTAAGCATCTCATTGGCCGGTGTTCTAGGTCCAGTTGGTTCTAGTGGGTGCCGCTGGAGACACATTTGGCGCCCATATGATCATTCCATTAATGTTCAGGATGCTACTTGATAACTCTACAATGCTTTATTGTTATCGATATGGTCCAAACGAATCAGTTCCCTTATTGCTGGCTTAATATTGAGACTAAGTTTTATTTGTTAGGTTTTATTAGCAGGTAGGACTGGGCAGCCTAAAACTTTGGAGGGATTCATGAACTTATAAATAATTTATCTTATTAAATGACGTGTGGAATAATAATAATAATAATGTTCGGAATCTTTTGACCTTGAATTGAAGTTAAATAATCTATCACAATAAAGGAGGATAAGCATATTTCATTCAAGTCTCCATGTATTTTATAACTATCATACCAACTTTACCTTGTTCCAAAAAAACACGATATGTATCGAGGTTTCCTTTTTCTACAGCATTTGGAATTTTCATTTAGATTTAGATGTTTATTGAGCTTAGTAACAAATCTAAGCTTGTCACTATTAGGAGACAAAATATCTCTCTTCTTGGTCTATTCAAGAAGGCTATTTCAGCGTGTAAGTGTTGAGTTGTTACTCACAGGTTAACTGCATGACTTTCTTTGACCAAGGCGCCTGCTTTCTCATTCTCACTAATACCAACATGCCCGTTTACCCACCCCAAGGGGATCGATCACAGGATTGAGTAGTTAGAAACGGAGAAGGGTATGTCAGCACATTAGCCTTGCTCAACAGCTAGCCGGAGGAAAGAATAAGGTGAGGAAGACTCCGCGCGGCCTCTATCTCAAAGGAGTTCAAACCCCCCAGAAGGGTCGCTTCCATACCACCACACAAACCTTTCCAAAACGCAAGCAACTGTCACTCTGTACCAGAATTGAACTCTGGACTCTCCTAATGCGAGTCCTAAGCGTTATCACATACCTCCTCAGAGGGAATGGAAGAGTTCCTCCAGCCCCTAGACCCCAGCCCAGAACTCTTACGATCATTTGACCTTACTTTTTGAAACTCTTGTGGAGAAACTATAGCATAGAGTGGCATATACCTTTTCCCTGTTCACACATTATAAGATCAAGCTCGAATCTTACCAGCAGAATTAAAAACTGCTCAAAACACTCATCGTGCATACTTTGTGCAGGTGCTTCCTTGACCTACCTTCTCCTTATTTGCTATCTGTGAGGTGGGGAGGGGGAATCGTGGACACACATTCTGCCTGATGTAAAGGTACAGCAGAATGGAGGGAAAAGTATCTACCATACTACTTTACAGGATCGAGCAGAGCGAGATGATCATGTTGGGCTCTACTGGCAGGCAATGAGGGAGGGGAGAGATTAGGTAAATTTCAGAGACAGCTCAGGTCTGAAAAGGCTGATAACACGGGAGGGGGTTTGGGGAAGGGACAAATTGATTGAATCCAGCTGTGTATCATTAATTATGGGATTTATTTATATTGTGTATTATTTTTTTTAAATATTTTTAAAGATTAATCTCTTTGTACGTCTTTCCTTCTTATTTATTTACTTCAGACCTAGTATATTATAACAGCAAGTCCGTGCGCCGTTGAAGTTGTATTGTATTGGTGTCACTAATAAATACACCACCACTACCCCCCCACCACCACCACAATGCTCTCCGGAATCTCGCATGTTCTTGAGAAGTAAGTGAACGTCATATTTTTTCTTATGGAAGTATTTGAAATAGATGGATACTCTTAGTAATTATATATTCGTATGGAGGATATTTTGGTGGATATATCCAATAATGTGTATTGCAAGTGGAGGAAGTCATCTGAAGAATGCTATTTTTAAACATGCTAATATGTAAATATATATTAAGAAGTTTAAATGTCGAACTTGCTGAAAGAGTATCTGATTAAATTCTTGTAATATGAAATACAGCTTCCATATACCCAAAGAGATATAGACTTGGGTTTGAGCGTTCGTTATTCAATAAATGAATGGATATATTTATTTATTTACGTAACATATTTCAAAACATTGATATTGAAGGAAACAATTCTATATCAGTTTTTATTCCTATTTCTATTTGGATCCATCTATGACCCTTTCTTTTGTACGTGTTGTTTTGTACCTTTTTTCTCTTTTCAGAAGTTGCCTGTCTTCATTTTTATTCCAAGTGTTTCGTTGCCGCAGTTTCTGCTCCGCATGGAACTTTTCTGTTTCTCTCTCTGCCATTCTCCTTGCATCTCTGTCTTTCCCTTCATCCTTGTTTTTAAGTGCTGTACCGTGTCCCATTTTCTTCTCGCTCTAATCATTTCTCATCCATAAGAGACAGATCGATCGGAACACCAAATAGATGTTGCTGGTACTCTAAGGTTGTATTCTCGCATTTGCCCGGGTTCTGCAGAATCAGCTTGATGCTGCAGTAAAATTTCGTGGGGATTCTCGACAGATTTTGGGTTTACGAAATCTCTTACGATATAACGTAATCTAATATGGATTAGGGATCTTTAATTTTTGTTTTTAACACTGGAATTGCATGGCATGATTAAATATTTATTATTTATTTATTATTACAGAGCAAAAACCATTAGGCATTTTCTTCCGTTCTACCAATCTATTAATAATTACACTAAGTTTTAGTGACAATTGCACAATTATAATATAAGCAGTAACAAGGACAACAAGTACACAGATGGGGAAGATTTGGATCGCAGCAGGAAAACAGGAGGGAGGTTTGGAGAAAAATTAAGAAACCCTTGAGAGATATTAATAGGTAACTGACTCTTTCGCTGTGGGCAGAAAAACTTTCGCTGGAGATACAATCGGAGATGAATATTGATTGGATGGGGGGGGGGGTTTAAACATTGCATCTAAACAGCGGCCAAACTTTGCAATCAGAGGCTCACATGGTTTACGTTAGGCTCGTAGCGGATGACTAAAGTAAGAGACAGAGAGGGTGCGAAAATCTGCCCTATATGTGCGGATAAAGAATCTTGGGAGCATATTCCGACATACTGCGATCTAACGGGGGGAGAGGGCAATGGCAGTGCTGGGCTTCGCTGGAAGAAAGGAAGGAGGAAGAGGGAGTAAGTAAAATTTTAAATAAAGGGAGACAGCTCAGATTTGAAGAAACAGACAACCGGAAGGGATGTATGGGAATATGTTACAATATTATTTTGTACGTATATGTGAGAGAGTGTAAATTATTTACTTTTTATTTTTTATTTTCTGTTTATTTTATTTAGGTATTTATAATTTTATTACACATTCCTTCTTCTTCTTCCATTTTTTATTTATATAATTATATATATTATTTATCTCTTAAGAGTTAAATATTTATTTGTGCAGTTTTATGTTTTTCCAGTGTATTGGGAACGCACATACGGTCCCAGGACCTGTGTGGGAAGAGTTATATTTTAAAAAATATATTTTGTAAATAAATACATCACTACTACTACTACTACTACTACTACTACTACTACTACTACTACTACTACTACTTCTACTTCTACTGCTATAAATCTATGTAAAATACGAAATAGCGTAAAGATGCGCTAATAAACAGAAATAATGAAAAATATTTAGCAATAATAAGAATATGAATAAGAATAACAATAATAGTACAAACAGTAACAATGACAACTCATACACATTTAAAATCTATGTAAGTCACGAAAAAGAGTGATAATAAAAGAACTAGTAAAACATATAGAATGAAAAAACCAAGTCATTATGAAATGATGGGAAAATTAACGATAATAATAATAATAATAATAATAATAATAATAATAATAATAATAGTGTGAAATCCTACCTCAAATGTAACAAATAAATTTATAGTTTATTATATTAAAAAGCATGAAATTGTAAATCATAGAACGAAACATACCAGGCTACTGATATAGGTAGCAGATATAACCATTTTCTAAAGATTTTCAAAATGCATTTCGGATCATGTTTCGCAGCCATGATGCAAATAAACTAAAATAAAAATAATCACAGTATGTCGTAATCTGATATAGATGAAGGATCTTTAGTTTTTTTGTCTTTATCGCTCGAACTGCACAGTATAATAAATATTAATTATTTATTTAGATCGCAGAGCTAAAACCATTAGGTCTTCTCTCCGCGTTACCAATCTAATAGTAATTACACTAAGTTTTAGTGACAATAACACAATTTAGTAAGGAGAACGATAATCATATACATATAAACCTATGTAAAACGTGTGTATAGATGTACTAATAAACAGAAATATTGAAAAATATTTATGTAATAATAAGAATATGAATAACAATAATAATGCTACAAGCAATAAGAATAATAACTCATGCACATGAAATCTATGTAAATAATGAAAGAAGTTGGTAATAAATGTGGTAAGTAGTTTCATTTTCATCACAGTCCACCCAAGGCAATTTTTCCCCGCTTTGCAGCCTTTCCCTACTCTGCCCGGTTCCCTCTCGCAGTAACGCAGCGACAACATCTATATTTCTGTTAAGTGAACAGTGTATGCTTCAAATATGAGTGTAGTCGAAAGCCAATGATTCAATTCTTGCAAATGGACAATGCTCCCCTACTTCTCCATCAAGCAGCATTTTCTATGGGAGTGGTGGTGGTGTTGTGTTCCCTCGTATTAATATAAGAAATATATCATCCAATTTCTAACCAAATGTTATATAAGTCTGTAGGTGTATATCAAACTTCGAAAAAAAAAAAAAAATTGTACATCATGTTAGCGTTCCTTTTAAGTTCAGAAACCTCCAACCCCTTAACAGTATGGACATATTAATAAAACGATACTTATACACGTATCTTAAATAGTACAAGATTAATTTTAAATGCTATATGAATACATTTTTAAACAAAATTTCTCTATGATTATAGCTTCACGGGGTACCAACCTGAGCTATGTAACTCTGGTCTCAAGCAAGAAGGGACATATATTTAGATCGAGAGTAGGTATTTACATGTGTGACCTTGACTGGGCTGTCGGTCCTGGTGGTGTAGTGGTTACCATACTTGCCTCCTATACCCAAGATCGCGGGTTCGAACCCGGCCAGGACCGATGAATTTTTTCGGGCGTAAAAATTCGAAGTATGGCTTCTTTCGGAAGGGAAGTATAGCCGTGGGTCCCGTGTCGTACATTTACGGCACGAAAAAGAACCTCAAGCCTGAAAGAGAGGCCTCTGAGCAAAATTTGTCGGCCGTTTCAAGTCCTGAGTTGAATGGGACGCTGATGACCTGAGATGTTAAAGAGCGTCCATAAATAAATAAATAAAAAAAAAATGACTGGGCTGTCCAGAGGGAAACCACTGTAGTAAATGTATAGTCATTTTGAAGGTAATGGGAAAATTAATAATAATAGGATGAAATTCTACCTCAAAATTCAACAAATACATTTATAGTTTACTGTACTAAAATATTAGACTGCTAATCATGGAATAAGTTATATCAGTCTACTGGTTTAGATAGCAAATTTAATAATTTTCTAAAGATTTTCAAAATGAACTTCGAAACATGCCTCGCAGTTAGAACCCCCCCCCCCAAAAGCCATATTCATAATAATTACAACCGAATTACTGTAGGAATTAAAACTTCTTGTAAACAGCAAGAAAAACTTTACAATAAAATAAAACGTAGCTATAACTTAAACTTAAAAGAACATTATAAACTATATTTTAAATTACTTGGGAAAAAGCAGAAAAAACCTTTACTTACAAAAAACTCATTGAGAAGTCTGATTATAAAATAAAAACTACCTGCAGTGCTAAATATCGTCTGCCATTTTAGAATTAACTATTATTATTCCACAATATCCCTTCATTTAGGATTGTTCTAGAAAGAGTATATAATTATTAAGAGATATAGTACTTGGTAATTTTTCTGATATATATTATGGCGCTAAATTTTTTTTCATAATTTTCCTTATTGATTACGTTTGAGAAACTATCATTGTCTTGCCTATCTATTGGGAACTTATTCATTTCTGCAGAAATATTAAATGTTACTATGTAAGTATCTGGAAAACTATTACTACTTTTTAAAATTATTTCTCATTTGAAAAATGGGAAACTAAAGTTAATAGATCATAAACTAATTAAATTTCAATTATGTTCGTGAAATATAATTATGACACCCCTTTACTGATTCGCATTTTCTCCACTTGTGGTGAGTGGTAGATCTCAGCATACGTGCATTAGATTATTTTAAAGAATTTTTTTTTTCCTTTTCCTGAAATGTCCCAAAGTCAAGAAATAGCTTTTCTCTTAACCGCAAAAAGGCCCTCATAATTTGAAATATGTTGCTTAATAAATTGTACCATCACGCTGATCATTCCTAAAATATCCCTGTTTAATTTTGTAAGGTGTTACAGTGCAGATAATTTAACTACTTGTTATTAATCCCTTATTTTTTTGTAGCTGCCATAGTAGAGAATGAAAAGTCATTAACAAACTCTGGGTAAATATTTAGGGATTCTTCACCGTATAGCAACATGTAAAATTAAGAGCTTGAGATCGTTATATAACGGAACTGTTCACAAATATTTAGACACACAGTCGATGGAGGTTAATAAACTTCCTACTTTAGGGCGGTCTTCTTACTGGGAAATTTTCTCGATGGATTTCGTGCCACTGCAACTCCTATAAAAGAGCAAAGTTTCAAAATGAAATGTGCAATCTTGCAAATTTACCTTTGTTTCACATTAAAAGAGAAATTAACTCGTATTTGATTCTTGGATCTGTAGTATTGTGACGCTGGAGTTGACGCAAAAAAAAAAAAAAAAAAAAAAAAAAAAAAAAAAAAAAACGTACTTTACAACTCTGATTATCGGAAGATAGTTAAACTTGTGACTGCAAAATAAGTAGACATTTCCTAAAATTCATTTCTCTAAATTTCGCTGAATTATATACAGGATGTATTTAAAAAGCAGTGATTTGGGTTACGGGTCGTCTGAGCTGTAAACTACCGCAACCGGAGAGAGAGAGCGAGATTCACCTCGCTCAAAGTTAGTATTTTTATCGGAAGTATAAAATGATACTGTATTTAAAACGTATAGTAGTAAAAACTAACTTGTGTTGTAATAAATGTTGAATATGTTGCCCCTAAGCGGCAATACATTGCTGACATGTGCGTAGAAAAAGACCGAATTTCATCTAACGTTTCTTGCGCAAGAACATCCTGTCTCTAGTTAACTTTTTTAACAAGTTGGCGTTCAGTTTCTCTACCTGGAACACGATTGTCAGAATACTTTCTTGTGAATCACTTCTATGTGAGAATCCCTTTTCACACATGTACTCATAGCATATACTTATTTAATAGCATAACTAACGAAAAATAATTAGCACACAGTTTACACATAATAAATGCACCAAGTAAGACAGTCACTCTAAATTGGGAATTCTTTCGGGACATGTAAATATTCTGCATTAAACACGTTTTTAAATAAAAATAGCCAAGTGATTAACCAGCGCCTTAAGAACGCTGAACAATGAGACTGAAAGTATACAATCGGTAATGTAAAATTCCTATGAATCGCTTCTCGACGTTTGAAACTTATCTTCCTGGCTTCTGTCCAAACATTTTGACCAATATATATTATTTATTTAGTTTTTTTTGTATAATAATTTACATTAATCTTTTTTTTTAAAAAAAATGTTTGTCCTCTGCTACAAATTTAACTGTTTTCATATTTTACTGTGTCTTTCTTTATATAGTATAGCTCTCAACGAACGTATGTGATATAAAAGTAATGGCAGTCACTTTTGCTATAAGTCTTTAAAAAGTAAACACTTTTCAGTCAGAACTTCCAGGTCACGACTAGGAGATGGGTATTTCATTACTTTCAATACTATCAGGGGAAATTAAGCCTTGCAGTATCTTTTGAACTGTTCACATTTCTGTGTTTAAACACCGTCGGTCACATTATCGCTAGCGAGTGTATTAAATTGCGACATCCGGCACAAATCACAGGATCTCGGAAGTGTAATTTATCAGCTGCGAGAGAGGGCGTGGCTTCCAATAAAGGGTAATGTCACTTGGTGCACGCGATTGGTAGCACGCTGTCTGGACATTCACAAGCCAAGAATACGCTCTCTCCTCCTGGGATAGGCTTATAGTAGATGACCCTATTACGATCTTCAGGATTAGATATACTTCCAGATGAGCCTTTTAAAAGTGGTGAGCTTTAATAAA
Organism: Metallyticus violacea; assembly: GCA_030762175.1. NCBI lineage: Eukaryota > Metazoa > Arthropoda > Insecta > Mantodea > Metallyticidae > Metallyticus > Metallyticus violacea. Next base: position 49,858,481 of record CM060844.1, on the reverse strand, counting down.
GCTTTACACTATTACACTTACTTTATTAATTGATGAAATTAACAAAAGCACGACATTAGAATGTTTAGTAGCCAAAGAAGTTACAAAATTTAAAAAAGTCCTTAACGCAGGAGGTGCATAAACAAATGAATTCCTCAGCAAGTAGAGTACCTTTAAAAAGGAATAAGAAATGCAAATTATAGCTTTGCTAATTAGTGAAATAAGTTATGGCATTACTGTGTGTTAATAGCATGACAAACTGTAAAGCTAACTAATAAAGGAGAAACTGAGCTATAATACATTACTTAACTGGACTTTTCTGGTTTTTTCCCCCTTCAAAATCACTTGGAAATAAACGTATATAGTGAAATTACTGTACTTTTCAAAAGTAATGAAACAGAATTAGAATTATTGCAATCTATAAATGTCACAAAAGAGAAATCACATTTTTAGAATTATACTTAATACTGAGATAAATAGTATAATAATAATTAAATGAAATATATGACCAGTAACAGCTAAAGCTATATTGTGTGACTTTTTAAACATTTTTAAATGTAATCATGTTTATTATGAACTCAGCCCTTGGTATCATCTTTACATTCACTAACATAGAGAGAAATAGCGAAAGGGAACCTTGAGTATTTATAAAACAAAAGCATGTTACTATTTAAAAACTACTACAAGGTACTGAGCAAATATACACAACAAATAATAAAAAGTTCTATCGATTTTCAATGACTTTGAAACTTACTTTATATTTTATTGTTGTAAAACATATAACGCCAACGTTTTCTGAATGCTATTACAGAGCACACAAATATAATTCTGACACACATATTAGATTAATATTTCACATTTTCTATGTTCACGATGATGCTTTTTTTAAATATAAAACATACATAATTAAAAATACAGTTTATATGATGAGTTAATTTGTTTTATTTTGAAACAATATAGAGAAAATTAAACGCTAGATCGCTACTTAATTTTAGGTTTTCAGGTATACCCCTTCTCCTAATGGTCCGATTTCTCTGATTTTCAGAAACTATTTTTTTAATTTATTAAATGCATACACAGAGTTTCGTTGCAAAGAAATAAAAAATGCGATTTTCAAAATTTCGCTTCAGGTTACCCCACCCCCCAATGGTCCCATTTTCCTGATTAATTCGTTTTGGGAAATCCTTTCCTGATTATTTATTACAATTTTTAATAGTAATTTCTGTGAAATCGATGTATCATTTGTTAATTGATGGCTATAAGCGAATTTTGTTAAGAAAAAAAATTGCGACCACTAAAGAGTTAATACACATACACCCATATACATAATTCCTTTGGAATTTGCTAAAACGGGACAGCCTGTGGTATTTATTAATGCTATGAAATTACTGTAAGAATGAAATAAATTGTACTGCAACACAATTATTTCAGAATTAGAATATTATTTCTTCACAATAAATACAAACACCAAGAAAAAAATAGAATTTGGGGAAGCCTTGGGCTTCACAGATTATCTAGGAGCGTTTAATTAAATACCTGCTTAGGTACTCAAATGTAAAGTTTATTTTCAGTCACGATGCATCCTGGGATAAGCTAGTATCAAGAACATATAATGCAGCTAGTAGCTTGTAGTTATCTTTCAGCGAGTGGTTGTGCGCTAGTGTGTTACCCGTGTGCTAACTTAGCTATGCCAGCCACTACATAAATATGTGTACAAGAACAGGGTTTATGTACGATACACATAAACGGATATTGCAGAGAAAGCGACTCGCCAGAAATCATGTCAATCTGTTTCAGGTAGAAAAATTGTTCCCCAACTTAAACCCGAGTTACCGCCTGAGTCACTGCGCTCGGTCCTATAGTCTAGGCTTCTATAATTTGTCTCACCATACCGTATGCTCGTCGGATTAGCTAGTGTTAATGCTCTAACAATTTTAACTTTTCAAAGGGTATGTTCTGCGCCTGTTTATAAAACTTTATGGAGGCTCATTGTTTTATTTAATATTAACACTATGTGCTAATGATAAATAAAAAGCATTCTGTTATCTGAGCGCAGTGACTGAGGCGATAACGCTAGGGAATCGCATTTCAGAAGTCCCGAGCTAAAATCTTTGAAGCCCACCCTCCTGGAAACTCTCCTTGGGTTACTTCGTGGTTTCCCTGGTCACTTAGGGTAATGATGAGATAATATTTCCTTTTCGCGTCAAATGAAGTGGATTCTCTTTCAAATTGACGGACTGAAATGGGCTGCTACTTGATGATTTAATTAATCCTGACGATAAGTAAAAAGTAAACATTTCACAGGCTCTTCAGAACGTTATGAGCAATAACTGGAAGATAGTTAACAGACTTTGTACGATATAGACAGACAAGATGCTGAAGCACAATGCGCAGAAAAGGGCTCACGTAACCTGCATCCTGAAATAAGTCGGGTAGAGAGGGGGGTAGCGTTTTAACGCCCGTTTTTACTTCTGATGCACCACAGGCGGTGGACACAGATGATACATGAGATGATGGTGATGATTATGGTTTATAAGGCGCAAAACTACTAAGGTCATTAGCGCCCAAACACACTAAAAACGGATCTAATAATAAAATATTTACACCGAAGTCCAATGCAGCAAAGGGCTTTAAGCACATTGGGCAATAACAATAAGAAACCCAAAACAAATAACAGGGTTGAAATTGTCAACAAACTAAAGACTGTTACTAAAAACAGCTGCAAGAGCGGAAAAATCATAACAATCTTATAACGGTCTAAAATTGTAACAATAAAACCCCAAATCAAACAATACGGGCATTTTTATCACAACAAATAAAGACTGATACTAAAACGCATCAGCAATAACTGAAAAACAAGTCTTAAAATAATCTCTAAAATGACGTCATAAATGAAATGATATAAAGTCACACCTTGCTCCAAAAACCACAAACACGGGTAAAACGGAGCATTCGCTTCACAGCAACCACATCATCAGCAAGTATGTCCTCAATAGAGGAAGGCCAACCTATTGAAAGTCTAAAAGCTGCTAGATGATGGCATTCAAATAAAATGTGACGCACTGTAAAGGGGTGGTGACAGCGAGGGCAAGCTGGAGCGGGTTGACCATTACAAAGGTGACAGTGACTAAAACGGCAATGCCCAATTCTCAGACGAGCTAAAATTACTTCTTCGCGACGAACTGCGCGAGAAGAAGTCGACCAGATAAAAAGGGCGGATTTACATTCGCGAAGCTTATTGGCGGGTATTAAATTCCACTCATCGCGCCAGCGCGAGAGAATGCCTCGACATAAAGAATGTTGAAAATCCCCCAAGTAAAAACGATGGTCTAAAAGGGCGGATTTAGCTGCGACATCTGCGGCCTCATTACCTGGGAGTCCCACATGTCCAGGTGCCCATAGTAGTGTCACCCTGACGCCAGCGTCGAAAAGAGTTAACACTACATCCTGGATCCATACATGAGATGAAATGATAAATTGGGAAAGGATTTTAAGGAAAGAAACGTTCCAGGCCTAAGTTTAGGGTACCTCCCCGGCATATGCCATTTATGAGGACTGAGGAAAACCTGGAAAAACCCTCAGTCATGGGATTCGAACCCCAGACCTCCCGCTCCCACCTTAACGATCTCGGCCATCCATGGCTGTAATTAAGAAAGTAATATAGTAATATGAAATCAAGTTCAGCATCTATCATAACATTCTCTTTTTGTGCAACTCAAAAAGTAACTTGATGTTGATTACAGCTCGGATTTTACGTAATTAAATATTTATACATGCCACATGTTTAGGTATAATGAAAAATGTTGACAAGATACACAAGTGGAAATTTTTTCTATACATTTTATTTGTCTTTATTTAATTTCACACGAAATTGCCTACTTTTTTAAAAATATTATTACAGAATTTGTGTTAATTTCTGGTATACTATATATTCCAGACTTTTTTTTTTGATTGATTTATTTATGGACGCTCTTTAACATCTCAGGTCATCAGCGTCCCATTCAACTCAGGGTGTGAAACGGCCGACAAATTTTGCTCGGAGGCCTCTCTTTCAGGCTTGAGGTTCTTTTTCGTGCCGTAAATGTACGACACGGGACCCACGGCTTTACTTCCCTTCCGAAGGAAGCCATACTTAGGATTTTTACGCCCGAAAAAATCCATCGGTCCTGACCGGGTTCGAATCAATATTCTAGACCGTACTACTGCACTTTCAGTTTTAACATTATTACGTTACTTACTGTCGATTCATTTAACCCAGAATTACTGGAGTTCGTTGTCGCCATTAGCGAATAGTTTAAAAATATTTTCCCTTCTTCTTCTGAAAACACACCAGAAATTATAACAGTAACTGTTAACAACTAGTCGTATCTTTATTATCGTCCAAGATGAAAATGTGCATTTGTATTTATAGTGCTTTCACAAAACTCTTATCGGTATCGATAATTAGTCCATTTACTTTACCGGCTCATGCTTTGCAAGTAAGAGAGGCCAATTCCAGGTAGTGAATACGCGACGAAAAATATGTGCACAATGCTACAAGCCGCAGCGAGATTACAAGGTAGGCAACCTGGATGTTTTCTACAGTGAGCTTACTTCGGATTCACTGCAGTCAGACGGACATTTGTCTTCTGATTCTGCACAGTTTTGAGCAATTCTTTGCCGGTATTGAGCCTTTCCAAAATGCGCAGTTTCGTTTCGCACATCATCTAATTTAAGTTGCATTCCGGACAATGTGAAGGAATTGGAAACTTCAGGTATGTCTCTCCAAGAAGTCATAGGAGTAATGCAATATACAGTTCAAAAGATTAATGCTATTCCAAGTGAAACGAGTGGTGTAGTTTTCATTGAAATGTAAGCTGTCCTGAAAAAGAATTGTGGATATTCAAATTTACGTTTGATATGACTTTGCAGAGTTTTCAGGCTATCTCTGTTTTTAATAAGCCAGCTACAGTCGTGTGTGTGTGTGTGTGTGTGTGTGTGTGTGTGTGTGCGCGCGCGCGCAGTACGACATGCTGGTATACCATTTCTTGAATATCGAAAAATGAGATGTTCACAGAGCTATGACTTTTACTTTTATTTGTTTAATTGAGTTTGATTTTGGAGATTTCCACACAAAGCTTTGCCATTTGCTCTCAGCATCGAAGTGATGTAGCCACGTGTTATGTAATTACCAGAGCCGGGAAATTCAGGTATTTATTTTGGTTAAAATGGGCAGATAAAAAGCACTTAAAACACTGAAATTAGGTAACAATATAATTAAAATAGGCATTTATTAAAACTGAAAACAGAGCAATATCTCCATTATTAATGAAAATAGGCATTTAAGACACTTAATACTTTCTTTATCATACAATTGAAATACTTAAGCCTACTTTTCTTGGCTACAAGCATCAATAAGATGTTTTTTTCAAGATATCAAAGAAGCGCAATGGTTCCTGGTTGAATTTATTTTGTGTTTGTGCATTTATTGGGGAATCTCTCTTACTTCCGTACTGAACACATTGTAGGGAGGTTTATTGCACAGCTTTACTGATCTCATCTTTCTCGCTTGCAGTTGTTTGTTACATTTATGCAGCTGAGAAGTTACCTCCACAATAAATTTCCTAGAATTGTCTCGCGAAGTTCGATACAAGGTCATTCGCCAGGACTATTCAAAAGTACAGTACTTCCCTCATCTTTTCTATTTCCTGGTATTCGTATGCCCGAGGCAGCCCTGCGTTCTCTTCACTATTGAAGATTCTACTATATAAAGAGCTTAAGTGAATGGACAGAATTAACTGCTTAAAAAGAAATAAATGTATAACAAGATTCTCTGTAGATTTTTTTTTGAAAGGTGAACATGTAATTTAATTTGTATAACTATTTTCACTTCGATATATTAAATTCTTTATGTGCTTTATAAAATGCGCAAATAACCTTGGAAAAAATGCATAACGATGCAAAACAGACGGGGAAAAAAAAAAGGTTTGAACTTTAAAAATAGGTAACAGAAGTCAAAATAAGCAAATAAATAAATGCAAAATAAAAACTGGCTCTGCTGATCCTAAATGTACGGAAACATACATCTGTCTGACTCTTAAATATATCCAGATAGAAAAGACGTTTTTCCTAACTTCCCGGCCTTAGTAATTATCTTTGAAAGAAACTCCACCTCTTCCTGTAATATGCATACAAACCTACACAAACGCGTTTTTGTTCGGAAATCAGCAGCGTGCCAAATACACTTCATAAGCAGCTTTTCATTTACTAACGTGTGGACGACACAAAGTGAACTTTTCAGAATCTCACATGGAACACTAACAGCAGCTCTGGTGCACCTTCCTTTGAGCATTTTACATCATGTTCAAGCTGTGTTACAAATTCTTCATAGGCCTCCTGTAGCATTCCATAGGCCTCAGCTGAAGATTTGTTGAGACTAAAGCAGAATTTCAGAGTAGCTTATTGTTTCGTCGCGTATTACCTCCATTTTACTATGGGCCGAACTGAATATATCTCAACTTGTATACCTCTCACAGGTGGGAGTCGGAAGAAACAACAATGAAAGTACCATGTGTACATTATGCATTAAGCTAATAAAAAATCGTAAAGTTAACTTCTGGCGCTAGAAATCTGCCTGTAAAACTATGACCGTTCTTTATTAAACAGTGCTTGTATAAATAACCACTGGCGTCTGTCTAGTGATCTTTTTCGAGTATAAAAATATGTGTTTGACACCAGAACATTTACGTATTTCCTTACAATGTAAACGGGTAACAATTATATTCCAGCAGATGTAATTTGTTGATTAACATTTTCTAAAATTACATGCGCAAATTTCTCAATTTAACGTTGAAGAAAATTGAAAAATAAAAATATTTATAGCATGGACACATATTTAGTTTATATAGAAACTAAATATTTGATGCTAATATAATTTATTCATTACATATTTTTATATTTTGGCTACTTATTTCGCACTTTGATATTACATAAAATCAGAGCTCTAGGTGTTGTTGGCTTTTCTACTTTTAATGTCCTTACAGTGTGAATGGCTTCTAACTTGCATTGTGATCGGATGAAGGCTTTGCAGCATCTATGGAAAAAGAATGTACACTTATATGAAGAAATAATAACGTAAATTTGACGCCTGGCATAATATGCTTGAGCTCAGCGTTTATTATACAAGCTGGTAGTCCTAATATGTAGATATATGCTTCCAATATCCGTATGAGATTTCTTACAAGAGGGTCAGGCTAGCTTGACAAGTGAATGCAGAAGATATCCTATTTCCCCTGGGTTGTTTGGGCGTAGCACCATAATCATTCTCTGTCATGCCTTGTTACCGAAGGCCTTATGGGAGCAGGTTCCACATCCTGCATGTGAATCATTCGAGAAAGAACTTCATTTTTCGGGTTCCGAAGGTGGTTACTATTCCCAGCATAACTACTTTACATCAGTAACGTCGCCTTTCTTGACTTTCCTGCATTTGTTAGTGTAAATATCCCACTGCAAACATAGTTCGCAACTTTTTCTGATTATTGTTTTACTATAGAAACGGAAGTATGAAAGGCCTATCCTTGTAATGTTAAATGTATCGATTTCAGTTCCCATTTTCTCATAGACTATCAAAGATAATAAAATTAAACTTTTGCACTATGTAGATGCACATAATTAAAATTTGCTGACCTATTTTCACTACCATTTCATGACTCTGTAGCAAATTATAAATTATTTTCAATTGTTTGCTTTTTTCTACTTCTTTTCCCAATATTTTATTTTTTTACTTTGACGCATCCCTTTTGAACAAGTCGGAAAGAATTCCTAGTTGTCTACCTAGATCAGCTGGCGTGGCCTGCTTTAGACTTGCTACGGATCATATTTACAGAGTCACGTGTATAGAATTGTACAGACGCATGCCCACTTTGCGACCTTGGCGTATCCATGTCAGTCATGGCACCTCAGCATTTGCCCTGCTGTTCTTAACAGTTGCTCTTTGTATGTTATTGACAATACCTTTGGTTATTTTTACCATCCTTTTTTGTACTGAGCTGTTCGTCGACTTATGACCGAGAGGTCGGAGACGGGCATAGGATAAAAATAATAGGTCACACCATGACAATAATATCACGAATAAGTGGTAAAAGTTTGCAAGTGATCGCGTATACAGATCCTAAAAGCTGAAAAACTTTGCAAAAAATGTAGTTTTTCAATAATTGCAGCCAAAATAAGTTTTTACATAAAAATGAACTTTTTGAGAGACACCAGCTAAACCCTTCCAAAATTGTAAAACAACAAGGATGATATCATGAAAACAAACGCTATCAATTTATGAAATGCAATTTTTTCTATCGTTCAACATAAACCGCAGAATTCTAGACCAAATAGTTCCTGAGATATAGAATTTTAACTTTTAAAGTGCTTGCAAAATCAAAATAAAAAAAAAATGACTTCTACAGTGACATAATAAAAAAAAATTATTAACATATTTATAACCAAGGAACATTGAATCAAAATAAACAGAAAATTTCAAATATTAAAATGGTACAAAAAACAAAAATACGATTATGACCCCTCCCCCCCGTTTTCCCTTTAATACTTCCCTTAAAGTCACTGTAATAGCAATTAAATGAGATGGCATGCAGGAGTTAACACTTCTAGTGTAGTTCGTTGAACAACTGGACGAGTAGAGCTGGGTCCTAGATATTTTCAACAAGATGGAGCTACATACCATGCTCAAACTTATCCATGGCTTTAATTGAATATTTCTTTGACGACCTGATAACCACCAAGAACCTATGGTCATCAAAAACCCCTGAGGTGAACAGAGGTGAATATGGCATTTAATTTTTACAACTTTTTTCACTTCGATATATTGAAATTCTTTATTTGCTTATTAAAACGCATAAATAATCGCACAAAATCTGCAAAGATAAAAACTGGCCCTACCGAACCCAAATATACGGAAACATGTTCATTTTTTTTTCGGGCTCTTAATATATCCACCCAGATAGAAAAGGCATTTGTGCCTAACTTCCGTGCTCTGCTTATTAGATTATGAGATTAATTATTTTGTCGTCTTATGTATGTATGTGTTTTTTTGTTGCATATTTTGGCACAGCATAATGTAAAAACTGTTTTTTTTTTATTTTTAAGTTCAATTATTTTCATATTATTTTTATCCTGAATTTCAGTTTGTACAGTTATATTTTTTATTATTTTGTATTTATTAATATAATTTTTATTTACCGTACTTAGAACAACTGAAGCTAAGATCTATAATCAGATTGAAAGCAGTTATAAAATATAATTGTGGAGTATTGTGTCTGATCATTGATTGGTTAATTTTTTTTAAGTACACCTACTAAATTAACTAGAGTAGTAAATTTTGCATAAGTACAGGTCACTGAATGTAACTTATGCGCGAGTAAACGAGAATTAGCTCGTAAAATATCGGCCAGTATGAAGTTACACTGGAGTTAATTTGATGATCTAGTTTAAACATTTGCATTCGTTTCTTTTACTGCCGACACTTACGTTGATAAGTATCATGGCAAGAAATACGCACAAGGAACGTCCTTTCCAATTCGTTTAAGCGCTGATTTATTCAGAACACGGAAAAAAGGGGTTCTTCAAGTATTCAGCACTCCGGTCTGATAGCATCTTATAAGGCGCAGACATTAAAACCTAGGGGGGCGGAGAGCTTCTTGTGTCGTCTTTTTCTTCTACTGTCACGATCGATAACAGTTGAAAGTCGCGCAGCGAAGACCTTACGCCAGCTACTTATATTGCTCAGGGCGAAACAGTTCACAGATGCTGTCGAGAAGATAAAAGGAAACACACACGCTAAAGCCAATAAAATCTAACTTTACGTTTATAACTGCAGTTTTGGATTTAGTGTTGTATATCTTATCTGTGAATATGAATCGCTGCAATGAATTCCGTCTTCATTAGCACTTTTACGGTATGCACTAAACTGAAATATGATCGTGCCTTTGTGTAGTAAGTAGGTATGGATTTTTGAAATAAGCACCTTGTCTTGCTGAAGAGAGAGGAGGAGAGATTTAAAGGCTTTTTCTTTATGGAATACCATGGATATGGGTAAACAGAGTGTCCCATTACCTCTAGGACAGTACAATCTCTAACATTATTACACTGACATAATAATAATAATAATAATAATAATAATAATAATAATAATAATAATAATAATAATAATAATAATAATAATAATAATAATAATAATAATCCTGAATGTCCCTAAGAAGGTCAAAGGTCTTCTATAAAAGGGTAGCTCTTATTCACTAATACAATGAGCTAATTCGCATTAGAGATGTGTACAGTAATATTATCCTGTATGCTACATTTTGTTACAATTTTGTTCATCAGATTTCACACGTTTCGAAGTTGATGTTCGATGGTTTTCTACCTATTCCTACTTCTTGCCATTCTGAACCATTGTGGACTTGCCTATGCCGCGCAGAAGACTTCCCATCTCCATCTTTACCTATCTGTGTGTAGTTTGTCTAAGTGTGTGTCCAACATGGTGATCTTATACGTCCATCTGTCGTCCTGCATCCTCGATCTATGTGGCTTCCCCATTTCCACTTTAGTTTGGCGGCTGTATCTGCAATGTCTGTTGTTGATGTTTTTGGGCTAACGCTTCGTTAGAGATTTTGTCCCTTATTATTCGCAATAAAAATAATACTACAGCAAAATGTTTTGTAATGGAACCACATTAATTTGCTGCTATTAATAACATGGTTCAAATTATCTACGTCTATAACTTTTTGGATCTGTCGAAAAGCTTTCGTTTTAAACTACTACTACTACACTTGGTTTCCGGTGAAAGCAGAGTCTTGTCGTGACTTAAAAACTGATGTTTCCCCGAACATATTGTGAGCTGCTTTTGTGTTGTTATTCGCTGTCAGTTTTTTTAAACAACTAAACTTATAACAATTGTGGGGCATATAGAATATTCTGTCGTGATTCTATTTGTTTATTCATTGGTAAAAATGTGGACATTAGACGCTTAATTATGGTGTGCAAATATGGTGCAAAGTAATAATTCAAAGTACAAGTATCTTTTAGATCCTTTCTGCAAATTCGTGTTGCATAATAATAAGATGTATGTTAGACTGCTGATTTTGGTGCTTCCAGAGTGGTGGTCATGTCCCAGTTGTATGGAGAGATTTGTCCAATCAATTTGTCCATCCTGTTAATCAACTTGTTGACTGTTATTTTAGAATGGTGAAGTTTGTGAATCAGCTGTATGAACTTGTAGTGTACATGTAGCTGTCTTGTGTTGAACCTTACCATATTTCATAATCGATCTTGAGTTTTGCCGAATGTTTCCTCCAAGGTAGGGCGCTCAGAGGCTGTTCGCTGCAGCAATTTAAACTGTTTGTCACTTCGGTGGTGAATTTCATAATGGCATATTTTAGTTATTGTAGCCTTATCGCCTTAAGAAAATTCTCTGGAAATAGCCAGTGGGTACATCCGGCCTGAATATGTATCCATTCTTCATCCGCTCTACAAAAATTGACAGACTCTCCTACTAAAATTGTCTATTCTTCCAAACTCCCCATCTAAACCATACCATTCCTGATCTTGCCTTTCTCTGTAGAACCAGCACATATACCTCTTTACCCTTGGTTAATTTAATTTCATTCAATAGGCTGAAGAAGATTTTCGTGTTTCATTCTGCCTCGATTTCCTGCCTGCTGATACCCTCTAGTTTTGTTCTAACCGTGTTCCATTGCGCTTTTATTATTTTCACTACCCCGTTGTCAAAGCGAACCCGAAGTGAAAGTTGTTGATCATAGATAACCAACATTTTTCGAATTATTACAGAAAAAATGGATAAAATGTTGGCAATGGGCACAATTTGGCAGACAATAAATTTCTTCATCGCGGAAATTTCTAATATTAATTATTTACGAGGAGATCTGAACTATTTTCTTGATTTTTCTCGACCTATCTCCTTCAAGACTATTGCTAGAGTGGCAGAGTGGTAGAGTGTTAGAATGGCAAATATGAGTGGCAATGCTTCTTTATATGGTCTGATATTAAGTTTAAACTCCTAATTCCATACTGCGTAACTTTTAATCCACCAAACAAGGCACACTTGTAAACACAAGCTGAATACTATTGTATATTGTTTTGAAATAACATGAACATAAAAGCCTTGCGTTTGCATGCCATGCAAAGCCATCGAAAGCATGCCATGCATGATGTATAAATACATTTATTCAAGTCAGAGGGGCTAACTCCCGTTATTAAAATGCGTTTTAATGTTTCAAGGACCGAAAAATGTACTCACAGTTAAAATAAAACTTGTCATTGTTTTACGTCATTTGTAACTTTTCTCACCAGAGTTAAGTTTTTTGTTTCTATTGTTGTAATTTAAGGTGCTTAATCAAATAAGCTTTTATTTAAAGGTTATCCTTGCATTTTAAAATAATTAAGAACAACATGTATGAATTAAGAACAAAATATAATCAAATATAAAAGTGTCCGGTTTTTTTTTGTCCCTAAGTGTACGTTGTGTGCACTAAAATACAAAATTGTGAAAAGCAGAAGAAACAAAGTTATACTCCTTTTGCCTCAATAACTGTTTCCTTTGCTGGATACCACATGAACTAAACGGCAGGCGTAGTACACTTTCCTACTCACATGGCCCTTCCACGTGCCATAGCACGCCCTACTACCACGAGACTAAAACAGTTGACAGGAGCTGTCCGGCATCCCCTTCCAATATCTTGCATTGATATTCGTCCCTTCCCTTCACGCGTCTCCCCTTCTAACGACTTGATAATTTGTATCAGATCAGCTAGAGGGCTGGTAGGGAGCTAATTAGAGCAGACTCTCAGCAACTGGGGAACCCACAAACAAAATTGAATTCAATCACGCGAAGAAAATTGGAAAGCGGTGGCAGCGTCTTCAGGCTTAGCTTCTCTGGAGAATCTATCTCATCTTCTAAACTTCATTGCGCTCGCGGCATCTTTCCTCTTACAGCAAATCAGAGGACAAAGTTGCTTCAGGCGTAAAACTTGTCACGTTATTATCATATCAACGGTTCACTGTGCAAACCTTCACTTTTAGAAAACACGCTAATCTTGCACTACTTTCTCATTCCGTATTTATGTGCTATTTTTTAAACACGTACAAAACAAAAAGAACAATGATAGCTCTTACATTTTCCTTTATTTTTTTTCCTTTCTATACTACTTTAGACTTTCCACGAGCTACTGTAAAAAGAATCTCTAGAGCTGTTAAGACAGGTTTCCTATTGCGACGGACAGTGAATGGCTCTCTAAAAGAATTCCTTGGGTGGCTGCCAAGTGTCTTTTAGCTCATCGTCTGAATGGAATCTTTGGCACTTTAAGAGTTTTATAGCTGGCCCACAACGTGGAAATCGCAGTGGGACAAGTTCGGAATGTACGGTAGATGAGGTAAAGTGGGCTAACCAGATTTCTGTGTGGTTTTGCAGGGTAGAGATAGCTCTCACAATGCCCCTAACAGAT
>CM060844.1:49695000-49840000 GCA_030762175.1 Metallyticus violacea | reverse complement strand
CACCAGTGATGGATTTCGATAAAGTTTTTTTTGTCTGATTTATTTATGGACGCTCTTTAACATCTCAGGTCATCAGCGTCCCATTCAATTTAGGGCGTGAAACGGCCGATAAATTTTGCTTAGAGGCCTCTCTTTCAGGCTTAACGTTTTTTTTCGTGCCGTAAATGTACGACACGGGACCCACGGCTTTTGTTCCTTTCCGAAGGAAGCCATACTTAGGATTTTTACGCCCGAAAAAAATCCATCTATCCTGACCGGGTTTGAACCCGTGATCTTGGGTTTAGGAGGCAAGTGTGGTTACCACTACACCACCAGGACTGACCTATTTCGATGACGAGTACATACTCGTTCGGTGAGCTAAGAATCCTAAAATTAGAGGATTACAAGGTAATATTGGCTTACATGATTTCGTACGCTTTGCTCTTCTGTATTTTTAATGTTTGCTGTTTTCTTTTACGCTTCTCTCTTTTGCTCATCCCCTCCCCCTCCGACCCCAAATTTACGAAAATGCGCAAAGTAATATATCTTAGAGTTTCTGAGCCTATCCTATATTTAATGCATCTGAGCACGTGAACTGTGTTTTGATCTTAGTATTTTTATGTTCTGGAGGAAATAAAACTATTCTTGTATTCCGTTTTGTACTTTCCTAGCATATTACCACTGCTAATGTGACCTGTGAATTGATACAATTGCATATGAACGCTGGAGGTATTGAAAAACTGACATCATCAATATGTCATTCGCCCCTTCAACAGGAGGTATCTGAGATGTTCAAGAAAATCTCACTGTGTATTACAATAAATTACAAGACTTCACTTAAGTCTCGATTATTTGTTTCAATCTTCAAATGGCTCGAATTGCCTGACCCCGGCGACAGTCCACAGACCTCTATACAGCTGCAAACGATAGCTGGTTTATTAATGAAAAATACACAAAGTGTTAGAAGTGTATAATTGGACAATATTATTTTTTGTATAATTTTATGTTCGTTTTGGAGAAAATAAATCAGTATGTTTATTCATATGATCGCTTTTAGTTTCTTTCTTATGCCCACGTCAATCATTACAATCCTTTTGTAATGTAAAGGCGCACAATTAACTTCTTTTGTGCAGCGCGTTCGCGCTAGATCTTGCCCTTTACTGCATCTAGCGATTGGGTTATATTTTTATTCAGCTGAAAAAAGCTGGCGCTTTTTGTTCCATTCTATCAAGGTTGGTACCACCAAAGGTCGCCTTTGAGTCGAACATGACAAGTGACGAGCGTGTGTATTACATGTTTGTGTAACGGAAAAGTAGGAGCGTATCATTACCGTGAATCAGTTATGTGCTGACTGTGATGTTTAGGCGAAAGGACTCTTGTTATTAAAGCTTGCACATTTACAGGTTAACCAATACCCAGGCGTTGTAGAAGCAATACAGTAGATTCAAGGAATCTTTCTTCAAAACAAGCTTTACTGCTTTGTTTCGTGTACTTAGAGAAGTGTGAATATTTAACTCGCAAACGTTAATGACAGTTTTCAGTGCAAATCAGAAGCATTTCAGTGCATATTTGGTGTTGGAAAATAAGTCAAGGCCGCCGATTTCATCTGGTTCACGCATGATGCCGGCAGCTACAGAACACAGAATGTTTACTTTCAGCTGGTAAGTGGCTAAGATTTGACCTAATTCCAGAAGAAGCGTTTGTTTACTTTTTGAAACAAGTGAACATTCTATAGGCTATTCCCATTTTTCAAATTTTTACTGAATTCACATAACATAACACAGGATAACATTTTAAGAGATATTTGAAAGTATAAAAACGCCGAAGAAGTACAAAGCACGTAGTAGACAAAGATCCGTAAGAATATATTATTTTCTAATGTACCGCAATGAAATACTTGGTGATATTACCGTTAGAACTTTCCTATTTCCGGCAATAGTTTTCAAATCTTCATCCGTTGCTTCTTGTTACATAGGCGAGGCTGTTAATTCTATATAGGCATTTTGATAGACAACCCTGGCCTGGCAATGCAGAACACGAAACATTTTCTTAATTTGTTGTAAGGAATATGATGTTTATACGTTTTATATAAACTTTCTTATGGGTACACAATTAAACCAACATTTATAAAGTTATATGTAACTTAAGTTAAAGTTAGTATACATATTGTTAAAACAAGTTTAATTATAAGAGATTGAGTGTAGATATCTTCTTCTTCTTCTTCTTCTTCTTCTTCTTCTTCTTACTATTATTATTATTATTATTATTATTATTATTATTATTATTATTTAATATTTATGCGTTTTATGCAAACTGTTTTATGGGCACACTATTAAGCCTACATTTATAACTTACGATAAAGTTAGTATACACATTATTAAAACAAATTTAATTACAAGAGATTGAGCATGGATATTATTATTATTATTATTATTATTATTATTTGTCAGAATTTGTGGTCGCACATATCCAGTGATAATCTTAGATGAATGAAGCACATTTCTACATTATATATTCCGCGTGCTAGTTTTTCATTTTTGCGAACTATTTTCAGTGGATCATCCTTTATTTTAAAGAATTGTCAACACCCATAAACTTTTATTATGTGGTACTGTTCTGATGTTATGTCTTTTATTTTTCACCTGTTCCTCAGCTTCAGATTTTTCTCAATGTTGTGCATGTCCTTGAGTGATCCACTAATGTGCAAAGTATGTATGTATGTATGTATGTATGTATGTATGTATGTATATACATACATATGAATGAAAAGTATGTATGAATGAAAAGTATAGGGTAGGGAAGAACATGTTGAATGTTGTAAAAAGAATGACGGAAGGGTTTGTATGGGTCAGAACTGGTGTTGTAACATTGAAAGGAATAGGTGGAAGGATCAGTTAAGAGTCATGTCCATTTGTGAAGAGAACAGTAATATCTGGCATATTGCATTAGAATGTAAAGAGGTTATTGGGGGGGGGGGGGATCCCATGCCGGGGAAATGGAATAATCTTCCAACAGAAGTTGGGAATAAGTTAATTTTAACATAGATAAGAAAAAAAGGTAATAAAATAGGAAATTGTTTATGGAAAGAGAGCAGGAAATAGTTTAAGAGGCTTAAGAAACAAGCAAATGAAATAAATGAGCGGTCAATTACTAGAGACATGATTTTTAATTCTAATGAATACCATATCCTAATAATCACAGTGTTGTGCTTTTGGATCAATAAGGCAGCCAACAAGTAAATTGAGATAATATTAATTGTATATATTATATTTTACTTTCCATTTAATACATTCCACTTAATTTAAGAAATTATTTCAAACTGGTTTATGCTATGTTTGAGTCATTCAATTTTAGGATGAAAGACGAGTTTTAGAGTGTTTATTTTTAATTATTTCTTGTTTATATGCATCGATTTTAGTCCGATATGTAAAGATAGTTCATGTTATTCAAAGCGTGAGTTGTTGTGGTACTTTGAAAGTAAAAACCGTGTCATGATGACATAATACAGTATGTTATGTCATCATATAATTAAGAATCACATGGATTATCCAATTTTTAGGAAATAAACTTGCTTTGAATAGGGAAACTTTAAACTTTTCGTTGTGACGTGTACTATTCAATATACGCAAAAAAAAAAAAAAAAAAAAAAAACCCAAGATTAAGTGTTCGTTTTATAAATCTAATTCGTTCTAGAACTTTCTTTGGCAGGGCAAAAGCGACGTTGAGGATGTTTTCCGTTATGTTCCTATTATCGCCTCACCAACAACTTTTGTATGAAGATTTGCGGGTTAGATCAACAACCGGTGTACCGCTACGGGTGGCCGAGGCTGTTAAGGCGCGGACTCATGAACGGGAGAGTCTGGGGTTCGAATTCTACCAGGATCGTACTCACTGATAACGTTTTTTTACGTTTTCCTCTATGGCAAATGACGGGGAGGTACCCAAAAATTAAGCCTGGAATGCTCCCTTCCTTAAAAAAATCCTTTCCCAGTGTATCATTTCACCTCGTATATCATCAGTGTCCACCGCCTGTGGCTCCTAAACCCAAGATCGCGAGTTCGAACCCGGCCAGGACCGATGGATTTATTCGGGGCGTAAAAATGGCTTCCTTCGGAAGGGAAGAAATGCCGTGGGTCCCGTGTCGTACATTTACGGCACGAGAAAGAACCTCAAGCCTGAAATAGAGGCCTCTGAGCAATTTGTCGGCCGTTTCGCGCCCTGAGTGGAATGGAACGCCGATGACCTGAACTGTTAAAGAGCGTCCATAAATAAACCATTCAAAAAAAAAAACCGCCTGTGATGCCTCATTATTTAAAACACTATTAAAAAACTGGTGGGATTTGTTGAAAGGAGGTTTTATCGACCATGCGTCACAGCATTGATCTACTGTTTTATTTTGGTCATCATTGTTTCGTGCTATCTTTAAAATTGATTAACTTAAGTGTAGATTAGCCATTTTAGTTTTCTGAAAGCTATCATCTTAAAAACAAATCTCCATGATCTAGCTCTTCTAAATTATTTTAATGATATTTTTGAGATTGAGCATAATTGATGCTTTATTACATTATACAAGCATTTATGCCAGGGTTATTTAAATATTTAATAATTATCATCTTACCGAGAGTTGCTAATTTACTTACTTTTGAAAATTAACATATTCACTTATTAAGTAATTTTTATTCTTTCGACACTACAGGTCAAACGCATAGAAAAAATGGATTTTATTTCTTTACTTTGTGTTGATGATTATGTTAGTTTTTTTAATTTTGGGAAATTAAATATTTTATTTTTGTAATTGCATAATTCCTGTTTTATTTTCGGTTTAATTTTGTTTTTTATTTAAAACTACATTTCTAATACGATAGAGAGCAAGCGAGTTATATTTCTGTATATCAATTACTTTGGGGTTGTAATTTATGTAATTTAGTAGTATACATTTAGAACAGGAACAGATAACACATTTATCAATACTAACAGCGTGGTTTTAGTACTCATCTCATTTGTCCAAAGTAATTGTATAAAAATAGAACCTATAACAAATAAAATTTATCGAAGACCTAGGTCAGTAATAAAGAAAGTGCTACTGAAACAAATCCCCTGGAAACTTACTTATTCTTCCATGTTAAAACCGAATATAATAATGTCTTACTCATCTTTAAACTCAGTTTAATGTTGAAATAACGAAGTGTGTCCATTCTCAAGAATAACAAGGGTTGATTTAACATTCATTAGAAGAAACTTCATCTAAACTCTAAAAATCGTAAATGTATATCCATAATAGAGAATAAATTTTGTAGCCATACAAAACAAGAGCATTAAAAGTGTCTGAATTAAAAAAAAAAAAAACAAAAAAAAAACAAAACAACCTGGTTCTGACTTGTGATCAACATATTAAAAAGGGAATTATTTCAAAACAACATAAACACTGTGATCCAGAATCAGTTGCTGTACCAGTGATATAAAAAGAATATATATTATCAACTTTGAATAAAAAGATTCATGTAGAAGGCATTCTCTGTGATTTGGCTAAGGCATGTGAATTATATCCTTTTTGCAACACTAAAATTCAATGAAGTAAACAGCAAACTATTTTTTTTTTGCACCCTGAAAAAAATTGAAATAAATAGCTCATCTTCCTGATCGGAATGGGAAACAATAAATCACGGAGTCCCTCAAAGATTTTTTGACTGTCTTTAATTTCTTATTTTATTAATAATTTAACATCATTAATTAATGACCTAGTTAACGTAATTACGTTTTCTGATGATATTAGTGTATTAGTAACCAGCAACATTTTGGCGGATTGGTCTGAATGTTAAACAAAGTGTTTGATAAACAATTCACAGTTTAAAGCAAACAAACTCTAGCTCTTCATTTTTACAAAACAAGTATAAGTACATTGTGTGAAAGTAGTTTAACAAACGCCATTTTATTTTCAAATTTGTGTTTTTAATTTGACATGCACTTAATAAGCGTTACATGTTATTTTGCTTCATTTGTTTTTAATTTGTTACAAATGAGTTAAATGAAGTAATAAATCATTATTTCGCGTAAACAGTTTTAATTTCCTCTTTCGTTTGCTGTATTGTTAGTAGAAATTAAAATGCCAAATTAGACATTTATAGCTGTAAGCGCATTTAATGGATATATTACTTGAATTTTATAATTTTATTCGCTAAATAGTAAAAATAAATGCAAACAATTCTCTCAAGATTAATCCTAGAGCTGTTGTTATATTTCTACAGATAAATGTTTTTAATTTTAGAGAATTCAACGAATTTTTCCAAGAAAATGGCTAATAATATATGAATAAAGTAATCGGAATAATATGTCACTATTTAACTTTATATAAACATTGTGGAGGCATGTTATATAAAAACACGAACATACTAATATCACAGTAGGAAATGTAGTTCAAACTCACAGTGCTTACATTATGATTGAAATACAACTATGAGAGGGTGATATTGCTTTTTTGCTGCAGTGGCGAGGGAAATGCGCCCTCTGAGACTGTTTCCGTGATCACATTTCTAGTGGGTCAGCCCAGCAGGCAAGATATACATTATCGATAAGACTGGCATCTGGTTTACGTATTAACCTCCATTTATCCGGTAGCGATAAAATCTTTTCCGGCAGTCCATACAACCTAAGCCTTATTTAACGTTTATATTGCAGAACAATCCTTTCTTTATAATGAGATAACAGAAAGTAGTCCTAATGTGTGATTTGTTCTTTTAACTGCTTAGAGAATACAGATCATGTTTATATATTGCTAAAAGACAGGTTAGACTCAGAGATGGCAAATAAAAAAAAAACTGTTGAACGATTATAACTTGGTTATTCCGAGGTGCACAACTTCAATACTGCTACTGATACTGCTGAATATACAGAGGGTACCAAAAATATACCTAAACTTCAAGAAAAGAAAAAATACTGTTTTAACATAACAAAACAGAAAACGATGAGCACTAATCATCTTAGATTTTTACAGTTACAACAGCTGCTCAAAATGCCCACCATTGGCGTCGACACACTTCTGAATACGTTAAACTACTGATTGAGCAACGTTTGTAAAAGTGTCCTCAGCGATTACAGCACATGCCGTTTCAATTTCTTCCCGAAGTGCTGTCAGTGTAACTGAACATCCTTAAGAATTCCCCATAGGTAGAAATCCAACTGCGGCTCTGTTCTGTACCACGTCTCCATTACCTTTGAACTTCAACATTCTTGGTTTTCCAACACCACTTCAAATTTGCTTTCCGCTGTTCAAACGATAATCTTGGCTCCATTTTGTTGTAGCAACGCTAGCATAACGCAATATGTGTCACATCTGTTTACAGAATATCATAAGATAATCTTAGCTTCATTTGTTCTCTGTTGATTTACCAGTCGCGTAGCAACGCTATCTTAATGTATGCGAGTCACATCTATCACACAGATATTGCTCCACGTGGATGAGCCAAATTTATGGAATAGCTTCTCGTTTCGGTTTTGGCTGCGTCGATGTTGTCATCAACGCTCCGGTGACGATGGTTTCCCAGGGTGATTTCGCTTTTTTGTTGAGTAGGGTTCAACGGGACTGGGAGGAAAATTTGAAGGTGTAAATGAGCACACGATGCAACGTAATCCGTTTCGTAGTTCGGTTTGGTCGTTTGGTGTTCTTTCGTCTGGTAGGCTGGGCTATTCGGTGTATGGTTTGGTTGCCGCGTGCAACTCTTGCGAACGAGTACCGTGGTCTGTTTACTGAATCGCGCGTGACTTTAGATAAATATGCTGAACTGACTGTACGTCACAAGTTTCTTAAACTTCTTACTCGATGCTGTCTGGAAGAGCTGAGTACTAAGTGCCTACGACCTACCGAATTAGAAAACTGCAAACTGACGACTGAGGAAAAACTGCACGAATGGTCTCCGCCTAAACTCCTACTTGGTTAGGGAGAAGCATTTTCCTGGCCAATTGGTCATAATTTCAACGACGTAGTATGGCTACCTTTTATTTATTAATTTTAACAAGATTTGCCATAGACAACAAAAACAAAATGTATTAGCGGTTATCTCAGTTTAGTCATATTCATAACCATGGACTGATTTGGTTGGTGCGTTCGATTTAGTTTGTTTAATTTCGGTGTGAAAACATATCAGTATGTGTTCGCTTCGAACATAAATCACTAGCTAAATTCTTTGATACAAAAGAAAACACATCCATTATTTTTGTTTCATTATCAAGCGAAAGAATATATTACTGGCTTCGGTTAAGCTCGGCAAACGATACCATGACATAATGAAGTAACCAAGACCCTATTTTAATTTGAACACATTGTACAGCTATTATAGTAAATGCCCAATATTTTTTGTAGTATTCTATCCAAAATCAAGAGCTAGGTTGCCAGGAATAAAAAAGACAAAATACTTGATAACATTTGCACTCTCTTCAAAATTTAAGCATAAAAATTTTTGATTCTATTTGAAGTTTCAAAGGGGGGGGGGGGGGTTGGAAGTAAGGGGATAAAGCTTAAAATTAAATCTATGTTCCTTTTAATACCCCCCTCAATTTCTAAATTAAATAGATAGTTATTCACAGTGGAGGTTTCTTATAGTGTGATTTTGAAACATAATAAAACATGAATTAACTTGATTGGAGATTGGAGATTTTAAAATTGCGGAGGGAATTAAGAAGTGTTGGGCGCCATATGCGAAGGGAATTAAGGAGCGTTGGGCGCTATATGCAGAGGGAATTAAGGAGTAGACACGTTGGGCGTCATATGCTGAGGAAATTATGTTGTTGTTTTACGATGGTCGTCTGTTTGTAGAAATCTTCTTATCGTTCTTCTTGCTTCTTGCCTCCGTCTGCTCCGGCTATATGAGACATTCAGATGGGGATTTTTGGAATGGTAGGGAAAACCAATTCACGGGTGGAAGAAATTGTGAATAGGCCTAGGACCCGTAGACAAGTTTAAAGAAAAAGAAACAATCAGTTTCAATCAGTAGGAAAAGTATTTAATAACAGTCCGTCCTACTCTTAGGGTTGAAGTGATTTTAACTATAGTTCTGCTATAATAAGGAGCTTTGATTATCGCCACTATTTTCAACTCGCAAGCTGTACACAGAATTTTATACGACTTCACTGCCCGCAAATCTCTCACGACTCATATGTCACAAAACTTCTCATAGACTGCACTCCGACTGCTCCCCGACTGCCCCCGACTGCATAATCCAGAAAGTTTTATTTCTAGGCGGTCGGTCGGTTTGTGCCGACGCTTCCTAACTTTTGTTCAACAATTTTAAGATATCACCTCATGTTGTTATTGGCTATAGTGTTTGAATTTTGTGTTACGCAATCTTCTGGTTGGTATATTTTTCGCGGTCCCCCTGACTAGAGGTGGGGTGATAGCTTCTATTTTCGCGAAAAATATACCTTAACGATTTTCCGTTTCTTGTTTACTAGAAGTTTGCGTAACAGCATTCTACGGAGTGAAAAATCAAAGTTCCTTTGTTCAAGTTATAACTAATGGTACCTAGCTACTAGTTTCATGGTCACAGAGGATCTTGGAGGAAAGAGGGTATCTACATTTTATGATCCTCTTCCGCCCTTTCTACAGCTAAAAGATTTTGTTGCTCGCCAAACTGACGGCCTTGTATAAATCGAGAAGGAGCTGATATTCAATTTCTTACTTAAAATGTTAAGTCAACCAATTTTTTAATATACTTTAATATCCAAATAGTTTTATCTTCACCTAGTAGTTAAGGTGACTACCTGGGGATGTTACACAGTGTAGGAATCTACCGTTTCAAAATCACAAAACGGTTCAGTCTTTAAGGTTCTTTTTGAATGGTGTTTAACGCCCGTTTTTACTACTGAGGCATCACAAGCGGGGAACACTGATGATACATGAGATGAAATGATATATTTGGAAAGGATTTTTTTTTAAGGAAGGAAACATTCCAGGCCTAAGTTTAGGTTACCTCCTGGGCATTTGTCAGTTATGAGGACTGAGGAAAACCTGGAAAAAACCTGTCACGGAGGACAGTCCTGGCGGGATTCGAACCCCAGACCTCCCGCTCACGAGTCCGCGCCTCAATGTCTAAAGATAATGTAATTGCATTTTACATACAATACCGACACATTATATATTTTTTTTCTAAGTAAATCTTCTAAATTTTGGGAGTTCTACATTTGGAACTAATTTTGATCATCCTAGTGAACATCCTGTTATGTTTTTAGGTAGGGGTGTATGCACGTGTTCATCGCGATATTCATAGAGGATGGAAAAGAGGATGAAGTGGTGGGGTTTGACTTGGATTAGGTGAAGTGTGCTGCATTCCTGGAGAGAAATGTCACAGGCTGACCTCTCGAGCCCACCCCTCCCTCCCACATACTGCAAATGCCATTGTGAGAAGCCGGCAGAGGGTACGATGCACAAGAAAACCCCGCGTGCTGTGTATGTGAGTGTCTAATTGCCGCTCTTCCCTCCCAAAAGGCTGCTGTTAAAGTTCATAACATGTCCCGCCCCTCGCGACGTGACCTGAAACTAAAAAATCAGACGCCAGAAACTGCGGTAGGAATCGCTTTGCTCCCAGCTGTAGAGGGTGACAATGTAAGTCGCCGGTATCCCGTGTCTGCAAAGTTTTTAAATGTTCTTTCGTAATACAAGACGGTTAAGACCATGGTATTAAGTGACAATAACAAAGCCAGTGGACATAAATTATGGTTGTGATGAAATATGCACCAACAGTTGGTGTTAGGTTATTACAAACGGTGTGGGTGTGTAAGAAGTAAAACAGCCGAGAATTGCGGAAAGACAGCAATCATTAAATAAAAGAATATGTTTAATAATTTTTTACAAATGTACATATAGAACTGATTTGTGGGTTATTATTATTATTATTATTATTATTATTATTATTATTATTATTATTATTATTATTATTATTATTATTATTATTTCGATTGGTTGGTTACTTTTTTCGACACATCTGTTTAGAAGCTTGGGTTTGGTGCGGTTTTTAATCAACTTTACATCACCTCATTACCTTTGTCATTTCCCAACTTCTGCCTCCAAAAATATTGTTTTCAAAAAGGCTCAATGGTGCCCAATCCGAACTGCATAATGGATGAGGGAACATAAGTTTTCACGGCCGGAGTCTTAGATATAATTAGAAATATCTTTGAATTGCTATGCCGTGGTATGCTTTAGATGAGAGTTTAAGATATTTCGTTAGAACGCCATAACGCCAGAACATGGGCTGGGCGTGGGCTGTCGGACCTCTGCACACCCCGGACCAATCAGCGGAGGGCGCTCACAATACAGAATATAGCGATACTGCCAGCCAGAGACACCCGCTGCAACTAGGATAAGCTTTTCTGCACAATCCATCCGCCCCACAACCAAAACAACACAATCACCCTACAACCCTCATCCCTTCTCTGCGGTTAAGCCCAACATAGGGTAGGTAATCAGCATCAACACACAGGCTGTGCACTAACCCAGCCTGCCATATTTCGTCTGCGTCTGCGTGCATCAGACGCAGTGATACCTTCTCTAAGGGGACGCCATTGAAGATGTTCCCCGCAGTTGTGAACGAAATGTCTGGAACTGTTATCTCCAGCAGATCAAGCCGGAAGATACATCTGTTTCATTGCCTCAAATTTCAGATCATTTAGTGCACGAGTGCTGAAACTTTCTAGCTTTGAGATCACCTTTATGATATTCAGTTGAGTTAAAGATCGACTGCTAACTGTATCTAAATATTAACCTAATATGACCCATAAAGCTATATCTAAGAATAGCGGGTTAAAAGTTAGTACTTTAATAATATTAATTCATGTGAAACCGAACAAGATGACACAAGCGGTAACTCTTGCGATTCGCATTCGGGAAGTACCAGATTCAATTCCTGAACTGGATGTTTTCCATGGTCATTTACGCGGATATTTATATTCCACGACTCTCCCTTTACCTTTCCTTTCATTTCGTAGCTTCAGCAATAGAGTCGAAAGCGTCAGAGACAAGGTAAGCTTAGTGCCATGTGGTGCGGCTGTCTTGCGCCTGTGGGCCGGGACACCTCTGCAAATGTAAGGGACCTTGCCTGCGCCCGTGGATCGCCTCTTCGAGTTCCTGGCAGCCCGGTGTATTTTTCATCTAATCCCTTCCTCCCGGAGATCCATCAGCGGCCGCATTAAGAAATCGTCCTCCATATCTAAACAATGTGAATATTATATTTGATGGATAGTTGTTTTTTATTTGTTTATTTAAGGACGCTCTTTAACATCACTGGTCATTAGCGTCCCATTCTATTCAGGGCGTGAAACGGTAGACAAATTTTGTTCAGAGGCCTCTTCTTTCAGGCTTGAGGTACTTTATCGTGCCGTAAAAATACGATATGGGACCCACGGCTTTACTTCCCTCCCGAAGAAAGCCATACTTAAGATTTTTACGCCCGAAAAAAATTCATCCATCCTGGCCGGGTTTGAACCCGCGACCTTGGGTTTAGGAGGCAAGTATGGTTACTACTACACCACCAGGACCGACTTAATGGATAGTCTGTGTCGAAATAAAATACTTAGGCACTTGAGTCTTGATTTGTGCCTGCACCTTTAATGGGTACACCTTCGGGAGGAAGATATAAAGTGAGGGAGACACCGAGCGGTGACTGCGCGGCCGCAGATGGAGAAGCTGTGTTCATGTTACAACACCTCCACGCCGGTGGTGTTATTCGAGTGGCTTCCATTGCAAACTCCGGGGTAGAAACATTTCCAAAGTGCAAGTCACCGTCACACCGCACCAGTCTACCTTTCCCTGACACTTTTGACCATGTAACAGAACTAACGAAATAAAATGATATGGAATGGGAGGGCGGAAAATTCGTGGAAAGGAAAGACCCGTCCCAGTATTCGCCTAAGGGAACCATGAAAAAAAAATGTCCGGCCTCAAGGTACTTGAACCCAGGACCGTCGGAAGCACCCCGCTCAATGAATTTATATTAAATAAAAGATTATGTTTATTTCACATAAAATCATAAAAAATAACTGTTATAATATATTTTTCGTATTTTATTTCAGTGGCATATATCGAGTTTCCTTTTAAAAAATAAAATTGAGGCCGTTAGAGTAAGTTTTCAATTTTAATTTTAGCCCCACTCTTTTCTCCAGTCCCAAAAATCTGACAATTTCCAAAAACTAGTTTTATTATTTGATTTAAATAGTATTAATTGTTTTTTGTTTCGAAAAAACAATTATTAGTGCTGCTAGGGCGATTTTTAAATTACGCCCTCCTCTTAATGACCAGATTTCTCCGATTTTCAGAAGCTATTTTTCTTGTTCTATTTAAATGGAATATATAGAGTTTCATTGAAAATCATATATTAATTCCACTAGAGTGATTTTTAAATTTTAGGATTCAGGTAAACCCCCCTCTTTTTCTAATATTCAGATTTCATTGATTTTCGAAATATGTTTATTCTTATTTTATTTCAATGACATATGCTGAGTTTCCTTTAAAAATATAAAAATGCACCCGCTAGAGCTATTTTAATATTTTGCTCTAACTCACTTTTTCAGGCATACCTCCATTCCTAATCGTCCGATTGCCATGATTTTCGAAAAATACTTTTATTCATTTATTTTAAAGAAACCATGTTTCGTTGAGAACAGCAAAAATTGCTCCACCCAGAACGATTTTTCAATCTTTTTAAAATTTTTTCGGGCCTAAAAATCCTAAGTATGGCTTCCTTCGGAAAGGAAGTAATGCCTTGGGTCCCGTGTCGTACATTTACGGCACGAAAAAAACCTCAAGCCTGAAAGAGAGGCCTCCGAGCAAAATTTGTCGGCCGTTTCACGCCCTGAGTTGAATGGGATACTGATGACCTGAGATGGTAAAGAGCGTCCATAAATAAATAAAAAAAAAATCTTTTTAAAAAAAATTTCGCTTTAGGTTGACCCCCATCCCCAATGGTCTAATTTTGCTGGCTAACGAACTTGACGAATCGTTTGTTAATTGATGGCTATGTGCCGAGTTTCGTTGAGTACAAACAAAAATTGCGACCGCTAGAGAGGGAACGGACACGCGCGCACACACACACACACACACACACACACACACACACACACAGAGATATGCATATTTTCTATTTTTTTTTAATTGTAGGTGCCTAGTAGGTAGATTGATGCAGATTTGGATAGATTAGTAAAAATCTTTCCCTTGGTACAGTTGCAATATTTTACACTCTTTCGGAATTCGTTAAATATCTCCAATGTGGAGGAAGGGTGAAATATAGTGTGGGGAACAATAAGAAAATCATGCAATTACTAATGGATACCAATAAGGTAAAAAAATCTTTCTCGCTTGCAATTGTTTGTTATATTAATCAACTGAGGAATTACATCCACCACAAATTTTCTTGAATTGTCTTACGAAGATCGATACAAGGCCATTTTCCAGGACTATTCAAAAGTGCACTACTTCGCCTATTTCCTAGTATGTGTGAGATAACCACGCGTTCCTTTCACTAATGAAGATTCTGCTATATAAAGGGTTTAAGTGAATAGGCTGATGATGAAGTTTTTGACTGCTAGAAAAAAAATAATAAACGTATAACAAAATTCTCAATAGACATTTTTTGAGGTAAACATGCCATTTAATTTAATTTTTCATTTTGATATATTGAAATTATTTATATGCTTTTTAAAATTCATAAATAATTGCAGAAAAATTGCACAATAACCTAAAACAGGCAAAAAAGAAAAAAACAAAAGAGGTTTAAAACCTTGCAATTGGTAAAATAGGAAAAATAAAAATTGGTCCACCCATCCCAAATGTACGCAAATATGTTAATTTCTATCTGACTACTAAATATCTGTACCTAGATAAAAACAAAAGGCATTTTACTTAACTTCCGAGCTCTGATAAGTGTGTCCTTCGTGGGGAAAATGCTATTTAAAGATTTGAGAGTGGCATTAAAAATGTTTTCATCAATCCTTATACACTATGTTTCTAAAATATTTACTTTAGAAGACTTTTCCATTTAATTTATATATATGAGAAGTTTTCTTAGCCGCATCTATGCCCCAGTGAGCACGGATAGATGTGCTCTTTAGAATCACAAACTTCTTTCTTTCAGAAACATTGGCTGAAACAAAACAATTAGAAACTCAGAGGTGGTGACAAAATGAATGTTTCTGCTCGCACCTGGTGCCTATGATTGGTTAGATCTCACCATTAGAGGTAGCCCTCTTCTCTTCGCTGCATGCCGACTCATCAATTCCCTCGTGTCTTCTAGCTGCAGAGATAGGGTACAGGGCACATCGATTACTGGAACAATGGAGAAATAAGAAGAACTGGAGCTTTATGTAATGAATAAGCTTGCTAAAGAAAGGAAGACTGGCGGTGGCAACCATTGTGTTGTCGAGCATATCGAGATAGCTCGACGCGCTACGGTGTAGTCTTGATCGAGATATCGAAGCGACGGGACAGTAGCGCCAACGGCAGGCAAAGCAGCCTTGCTTGTTATGGTGGTAGTGGTAACACTTACAAGTGGTTTTGTTTCGTTAGTTTGCTAGTAGCCCACGTTTTACTCCCGCTTCTTTCTCTAACCCTCCCGGCTCCCTCAAACTCCCGCGTTTTGAACAAGACGTTTGGAGAGCACTTCACTGTTCTAGTTTTTTTCGTTCATTTTCGTCGTCTTCATCTTCCTCTTTTCATTATTTTTCGCTGTCTTCAGCAAGAAAATGTTCGTATTTTCATTCGGAAGGAATAGAAGGAAAAAGATACAGACAGAGGTATGGAAACAGTAAGAAAGCAATTGACAAATGTCCTTTTCTGGATCGTTTCGCTTTCAGGGCCAATCAGTCAGCATCAGTTTTTTTTCCACAGCGAATGAAAAGAAAAAGGAAGAAAAGAGGTTTCCAATCTGCGGAAGTAATTAAAATTAAAGCTTCGGAATTTTTTAGATACAAATATAATTTTATGAATGCAAATGCCTTTACATTTTAATTGGACACAGGCGTGTACAATTTTTAACTGTGACTAATTCACTAATGTGACGTCATTATAAAATCGACCAATGAAATGAAAGAACATTTTGAATTTTGGTCAATTACAACCGGATATGGTATTGAAATTATTGTTAAGGTTTATCAAATCCCTTTACCAAGCAAGTGGACATGTCTTCTGGTCAGAGTAACCACCTTTATACCCCCACTATAATTCATGAACATCATTCAAAATCCTGCTCCCATATCTTCATTTACTAATTCCTAAATTCTGTTTGTATACAATGTAATTGCAGCTTCTTCATTCAAATTTTATAACTGTGTGTTCAATAATTGTGTATTTAACTAATTTAATGTGTATTCACTCAATTGTTCTTGCGTGGGCCTGAAATAGTTTTGTAAACTGTGTAAGAATATCTGCCCAAGCAACCATAAGTTTTAATAAATAGTAGTTCAGAATGATAAAAATGTTATTTCTGTTTTGTTTTTCTCAATTGGTGTCAGTAAATATAAAATTCTATACAATTGTTAATATTCTGTGCGTGAGTTTAAAATATATTACTTTTATTTTTATTCTATTCGTGAAATAATCCTAAAACCGCTCTTCTCTATTGGCATTACTGACAACTGACATTCTGTTCAAGCCACTGTCTGTTGCAACATGGCTTGAAAAGGTTAACTGTCCATAATTCAAGTATACAATTATTACAAGTTTGTAAGCCTAGTTTAAGGAAATGATGTTTAAATGGTTTATTTTAGAAATAATCCTAATAAACATCACTCGAGAGGTTGAGCTTTTCCCAATTCCAGTCTCTCTTCCGATATTTTGTGATAATTTATATACGAATGTGCTTTTTTCAGTTTACTTTATGGAACTCATAATTATACGAACTTGTGTATATTATAGTGTTACATATATATAATGAACTTCCGCCCCCCCCCTCAAAGCACACATTTAAATGTTCGTATTCGAGTTTCTAATGATTGCAACTGAACATTTATTTTGCAGGAAAATTCTGAACTTGTACATTAGAAAAATGTCGTAATATTTAGTTATTCAAAATTGTATGTATACCTTATTTTTTTTTGTAAGGCAGTGTAGAATCATACGTTTTTGCTCAATAACCCGTTATGTTGTTACATGAGAATTTGTTATTTGTTGTTTTACCATCTTCATGACGTTTTCTTTCTCATTAACGAAAAAAGGGATTGTTTTGAGAAACAAGATAATGTTTTCATTAAGTATTTGCATCAATATGACTATTTATCTGTGAAGATGAAAGCTCAACAAGAACAATATATATCAAATGTGTAATCAATGAAACTGAAGACCCAGGTACAAATTTTAAGTTTTCGCGAAACAGTACGTCAAATAAGTCGCTTCTCAGCCAGGCGTGTAAGTTAAGTGGACTTGGGATTAAAATGTTTCAAAAGTTGCTCTACTAAAACAGCCATTTTAGAGAATATTTGCTTATTTTCTTAATAAACTGTCCTTCAGAGTCGTCAACGGTGAACAACTATAAATCTTCTGCGTCAAATTCTATGCTCCTCAATTCCGTTTTCACTCATCTTCTCATAATTTAACCACCCGATCGATCAACAATTCCATTAACCGAACCTCTTACTTTTCATCATTCTTTGCAGTTGTCGTTACACTCTCATGGAACCCTCTGTCGTCTCATTTCAAGGACTGCCGGTCATAACAATTTAGAATATTGCTCGAAGATGATTTATTTGGAGCTGAAATTGTTAATGTTATTAAATGTTTTGTATACAGGATGCAGAAAGACAATATGCAGAATCTTTGTAGAATAGAAAGGCGAATACCAAAATAAGCATTTTGAGCTTAGGAACAAGGGGTCGCAGATGCAGCATAACAACAGGAGCGCTGCAGGATTATCATTGAAATTTGATGTCTTCATTTGGTAGTCAAAATGAAATGTAACCCACAGTGTACGCACTGTCTCACCAAATAAGTACTGGTATACAATGAGAAACTAAATATTATATGCGAATACATATTTAATGTACCGTGGAGGCCACCGCGTTGGTCCACTGCGCCCAATCCATAGTGTCACCAAATATTCCGTTTAGGTGATTTCGAGTTGCAAATGAAAAATGTGCAAAGGCTCCACATGTTGGAACCTACAATTTAAAGACAAGCGTATTACCGTATCATCCAGTAGACTTCAAAACACAAATAACACACCTAGTGACTGTAATTGTACAAGAGTGCGTGTTGTTTACCCCACAAACACGTTTGACAATCTGAGACTCTAACATGTGGTATTTAATGTTGACGCATGTGAATGAATGAATAGTGTTTAACGCCCTTTTTTGCTACAGAGGGACCACAGGCTGGTACACTAACGATACATGAGATGAAATGATATAGTGGGAAAGGCCTTTTTTTTTTAAGGAAGGAAACGTTCCAGGCCTAAGTTTAGGGTACATGCCCGGCATTTGCCATTTATGAGGACTGAGGAAAATCTGGAAAAAACCTCAGTCAGGGAGGACCGTTCTGGCGGAATTTGAACCCCAGACCTTCCGCTCACGAGTCCATATCTTAACTACCTAGGCCACCAGTGGCGTTGCTGAAGCATGTAGCGCAGTAAAATAATAACACAATAAAAAAAACTTATGCGAACGATTGTTCCTATCCTCAAAATGTTTAGTTTGGTACTGTCTTTCTACTCCACAAATTTCTGCACATTGTTTTTCTGTACACAGTATATTGTAATCTTAATTGGTGAAATGGAAAAGAGAACTTTCCGAAATTAACTTTGCCATGTGTGTAAAATAAATAAATAAATGTAGTATTATAAATTACAAGCTTCTAGAATCTTAATAACTAGAACCAATACTTCCACATGCACGACTGGACATACATGGCAGAAATATAGGGCTAGTTCAATGTCCCGCACCACCTAAATAGCTTTTGAAGCATATGAAGCCATGAAACTGTATGTGTGGGATAGCCTTATACCGAGAACTAGTAATGATATTAACGAATTTTTGCTACTCCCAGCTCAAACTGAACTCTTATTTTAAATACATTTTTACATTTTTGAATAAAGCTCAATAAGGGCTTTCCAAAAAATATGCACACTATATACTTCTGTACAAGTTTATTGTTGCTAAATCAAGGAAACGAAAAAGTGCAGCCAATTATAAAACACTTCTTTGATTTACAGCGTTTTGTTAATAATAGCAGAAATACGGTCTTTTGTTTATATCCATGGAATCACGTTTATTGATACAGAAGCATTATTTAAGCGATTAAATTTTACACCTAGTGTGTTAAATAAAGGGAAAGAATTCTGATCATATTTATTTATGGAGGTGATGTAATCGAGAGGCGGCGAATTTATTTAATTTTATGAATCGGATCGCAATCCAATTCCACGTGAATCAATGAGAAGGAACGTAAAGAAAGTTATTCAAAATGGAAGGGTAAAAGAATTGTTAAGAACAGCGCAACTGACGAGAATATTTAATTTTGAATGGTCTGCTCGGCATACAAGAAAATCCAAACTTTTTTACTACACATTTATCGTTGGAATCAAATGTAAGCCAAAATTCCCCTCAGGGGCCCAATTTATTGGGTACGGGGCGTAGCGACCCCGAGGCACCCGAGCTGCTCCCTCAGGTCTGCGCTCATCGCGTTTGACTCATTTTTAGTTTGGCTCCATTTTACTTTTTACTTTTAAACCTCCCTGCTTTTAGTCTGATGGATGCCCCCGTGTTTGACACGGTTCAAAGGTGACTGGGTAAGGGCGTGACTCCCAGCACTGGGTCATCGTGTAGGGCAAGAGCGTATCCCCTGGTAAAGGCCAGGCCCTAAGGAAAGACAAAGAAAAAAGACCACAGTCCGTCACCTCCTCGGAGATCGAGCTCCCACGATGACTCTGGGAGCAGGCCTATAAGGCGGTCACCATCACCGCCTCTCTCCACCTCCAACCGTTTCCAGGTATTGGAATCGGTTGATCCTTCTCAGCAGGAGAAGCCTCCCTTTGAGGATTCAATGGAGCAGGATGCTCCTGCTCCTGATAAACCACCGAGTCCCACGCGTTTAAAAAAATGACGATTGATTCGCCCTGGACCGTCCAAAAAGTAAGGTGGTAACTTTTTAGCTTATTTTCTCTAATTTTAACAATAGCTGTTCTTTCGTGGAATGTGCGTGGTCTCCGTAGCAGAAGACCTGACCTGGAGTTAATTTTACGTTCTACTGACCCACTGCTTGTGTGTCTCCAAGAGACCAAGCTTCGCCCAGGTGATTCTTTTAATTTACGCGGTTACTCTTCGGTGAGGTTTGATCTCCCTCCCGCAGATGGCACTCCCGCTCACGGCGGAGTTCTAATTTTAATTAAAGATGACGTGTTCAGTACTTTACTACAGCTCCAGACTCCTTTGCAAGCTGCTGCAGCTACAGTTCACTTTTCCGGACTTACTTTTTCTATCTGCACTGTTTATTTACCTCCGTCCGGCACCATCACTACAGTTGACCTGGACGATCTTCTGTCTCAGGTACCACCGCCTGTCCTACTATTGGGAGATTTTAATGCACACCATCCCCTGTGGGGTTCCAACACGGAGTGTGCCAGGGGCAGCATATTGGCAGAATTTCTCGACCGTCACAATCTTGTTCTGCTCAACACTGGTCAACCTACTTTTCTTTCTGACAGCACTCACAGCTTTTCACACTTGGACTTATCCATTTGTTCTGCCTCACTTGCTGTGCATTTCACCTGGAACGTCATCTCCGATTTATATTCCAGTGACCACTTTCCGTGTCAGATCCATGTACTCTCTTCAAACGCACATTCACAGCGCGCGCCAAAATGGCTCATTGATAAGGCGAATTGGCCTCTCTTTCGATCTTTGGCCGAATTTTCAGAGTGTGAATTTCCATCTATCGACATCGTGATCGAGCATCTCCGTACGGTCATCATATCAGCCGCAGATAAGACTATTCCCCGGTCGTCTTGTCACCCCAGGCGCTTACCGGTTCCCTGGTGGACCGATGAATGCCGGGATGCGTTGCGTGCACGCCGAGGTGCTCTCCGAGTTTTTCGTCGCCACCCTACTTCAGCAAATATGATTTGCTATAAACAACTTCGCGCCAAATGCCGCCGAGTCATCAAGGATAGCAAAAAGGCTTCTTGGATTTCTTTTACCTCTTCTTTTAACCGCACAACGCCTTCATCCGTAGTTTGGGAACGGCTACGCCGCGTTGCTGGCAAACCAAGGTTTACATCTATACCCGGTCTTAGGATTTTAAATCGAGTGCTCACTACTCCGACTGACGTCGCCAATGTTTTAGGGCGAACCTTCGCTGATGTTTCGAGCTCCGCCAATTACCCGGCTTCATTTCGCGCAGTAAGGGAGCATGTTGAGAGGAAAGGTTTCTCATTTGCCTCCGACCATCAGGAGAGCTACAACGTTCCTTTTACGCCAGGGAACTGGAGCATGCCCTTTCCACCTCTTGACATTGCGCACCGGGGCCAGACGACATTCATGTTGCCATGTTGCAGCATTTATCTGCAGAAGGCAAAGCTTTTTTATTACGAACTTTTAATTTTATTTGGTGTCACGGCACATTTCCCAGCGCTTGGCGATTGGCCATCGTCATTCCTATTCTTAAGCCTGGAAAGGACCCACACCTTCCTTCCAGTTACCGTCTCATTTCCCTCACCAATTGCGTGTGCAAGGTGATGGAACGAATCATTAACGGGCGGCTTATGTGGTGGTTGGAGTCGAGGCACCTACTGACGAACATCCAGTGCGGTTTCCGTCGTCATCGATGTTCCATCGACCATCTTGTGTCTCTTTCCACCCATATAATGGACGGATTTGTGAGAAAATGCCAAACTGTTGCCGTATTTTTTGATTTGGAGAAGGCTTACGATACCTGCTGGAGGGGCGGTATCCTTCGTACGCTTAATGATTGGCATATATGTGGTCGGATGTCTGTTTTTATTCGGGAGTTTATGATGGACCGGGTTTTTAACGTTCGCGTGGGGTCAGTTTTATCTTCTCGTTTTACTCAAGAGAACGGTGTACCGCAGGGCTCGGTACTTAGTTGTACACTGTTTGCCATCGCCATCAATTCCATATCTGAGTGTTTACCACCGGGAATCCAATCGTCGTTATTCGTAGACGATTTTGCGATTTATCTTTCCTCCAGGAGAACCTGTCTTTCGGAACGCCGCCTCCAATGCTGTCTGGACCGCCTTTACCTTTGGAGCGTACGTAATGGGTTCCGTTTCTCCGCAGAGAAGACCGTCTGCATGAACTTCTGGCGTCATAAGGTGTATCCTTCACCATCTCTCCACCTTGGCCCAGAAGCTCTTGTTTTCGCGGACGAAGTTAGATTCCTGGGCTTATCTTTGACAGAACATTAAGCTGGTCTTCGCATGTAGCACAGCTCAGAGGCCGGTGTGAACGTTCTCTGTGTATTTTACGGGTTTTAAGTGGCACATCCTGGGGAGCCGACCGGACTGTTCTTTTACGTTTTTATCGATCTCTAATCCGGTCCAAACTGGATTATGGCTGCATAGTATATGGCTCAGCGCGACCTTCCGTTGTTCGTCGTCTTAACCCCATTCACCACCGGGGTATCCGTGTCGCTGTTGGTGCATTCCCCACCAGCCCTGTGTCGAGTTTATGTGCGGAGGCTGGGGAACCTCCGTTGTTTTATCGTAGGGATCTTTTACTTTCTGGTTATGGTTGTCGACTGGCTACGCAACCTCGTCATCCTGCGAATGAACCGTTTTTCAATGTGTCTCTCGCCCGATTTTACGCTGCTCGGTCTTTTACTCCTAAGCCCGCTGGCTTTCGTTTCCGGGAGCTGTTAAGGACGATGGACCTGGACTTACCTGCTTTTTTCTTGGCCGGGGAAACCTCCTCCCCCCCCTTGGCTCTTAGCAGAGGCCCCCGTCCATCTTGGACTTACGGCCTGTCCAAAGTCCTCGACCGCAGCACCATTCATTCTTAGTCATTTTAACGAAATTGTCTCTTACTTTGCTGGATGTAATTTTATATATACCGACGGTTCTAAATCCGACACAGGTGTAGGATGTGCCTTTGTTTTTAATGGAGCTAGTTTTACATATGGTCTTAACGTTGCGACAACTATTTTTATGGCGGAGCTTTATGCTATATATCGGGCTATTTTATTTATTTCTGACCACGGACTGGGGAACAGTGTCATTTGTTCCGATTCTCTGAGTGCCCTTTTATCTCTTAAACGCCTGTACCCCTACCATCCTCTTGTGCAGAAAGTTCAGGATGCAGTGTCTTCGCTTCTGGCCGCTGGTGTCAGAGTGACTCTGCTATGGGTACCTGGACACGTGGGACTCCCGGGTAATGAGGCCGCGGATGTCGCAGCTAAATCCGCCATTTTAGACCCTGCAGAGTACGAGCAACGCTTTTATATAGGGGATTTTAAACATTGTATACGTCGAGGAATTCTCTCGCACTGGCGCGATGAGTGGGATATCATTCCCCACAATAAGCTTCGAGAAATTAAATCCACCCCTTTTCATTGGTCAACTTCTTCTCGCGCAGTCCGTCGCGAAGAAATGATTTTAGCTCGTCTTAGAATAGGGCACTGCCGATTTAGTCACCGTCACCTTTTTAATGGTCAACCAGCTCCAGATTGCCCACGATGTGACCACCCCTTTACGGTGCGTCACATTTTACTCGAATGCCCTCATCAGGCAACTTTTAGACTTTCCCTGGGTTTGCCCTCCTCTATTGAGGAGCTACTTGCCGATGATGTGGTTGCTGTGGAACGAGTTCTCCGCTTTATCCGTGTTTGTGACTGTTGGAGCAAGGTGTAAATTTTAATGGTTTTACCCATGACGGTAATTTCCGAATATTTTAAGACTTTTGTCCTCTTGTAGACAATTTTATCCTTGTTGTTTGTTTTAAGGGGTTTCATTGTTATATTTTTAGGCCATTATAACACTTAATATCTGAGCTCTTGCAGCTGCGTTTTGATCAGGTCTGTTGATGAGAATTTAACCCCAGTTATTAATAACGGGTTTTATATTATTGTACAAAGGCTACTGTTGCGCAGATTTCAGTGTGTCTGGGCGCTAATGACCTAGTAGTTTTGCGCCCTTTAAGCAGTAATCAATCCATAAGCCAGTGACGATAATTCTTAAAAATGCCAAGTAAAATCGTCATAAAAATGAACTTTGGCAGAAATCTTCAGAGAACGACCCCTAAAGAAGAATGCAGTTTTGTGAATTAATGATGGAGCCCGTTAACAACAATCCAGTTTTAGTTATACAAATTGTATTCACAGGTGAAGCTACATTCTTGCCTGAAAGGAGGTGTAAACAGCATAGCGGCTGATAATGGTCAGACGCAAATCCACAATGGATGATGGAGAACCACACACAGTATTTAAGAAAACTCTAAAGTTTGAGCTGTTATTTTTGGTGATCATACCATCCTTAAATGTTAATAGATATTGACGATTTGTTTCCATATCCAGTCAATCATGTGCTACCCAGACCTGATGCCAATAAGATGTAGCTCCATCTCACTATGGACAAAATGCTCGTTATGCCAAATTTTTCCACAACGGTGGATTAGTAGGAGAGGTCATATAGAGGGGGCCAGCAAGATGCCCAGATTTGTCGCCTTTGGACTGCTTTTTGTGAAGTCATTTGAAGTCAGTAACACCTATATCGAGAAAGAACCAACAACTTAGAAGATCTGGAGCATCAAAGCGGTGCAAGACATCCCTAAAACCTGGCTATGTCATTGCTTAAATTATTTCTATGATCGATTGGCACATTGTAAAGCAGCTAAGAGCTGCCAGTTTAAATTCAGACTATGAGCTAGTTTTGTTTTGTTTTTCTTAAGGAAGGAGCATTGTATTATTTGCAGCTTTCTTCCTTTAGCTACAGTAAATTGGTACAGAAGTATCAGGTGGGAAATTTTTGAAAGGCTCTTAATGAGCTTTATTCGAAAATGAAAAAAAAAATGTTGGGTATTCCATTTAAAATAAAAGGAATAAAAATATATGGCTGTGTTGCCATTAATATTCTGTTTCACTATTATTATCTAGTAGTCTTTTATAACTTTTATTTAATTAAGTAACTCAACAACAATCATTCGTTTAAAAGTGGAGGTTTTCCTGTGAACGCACGAATCTGGAAGGGCATGAACAGGAGGTTTCTACCTCTTTCTTTCGCCTCTGGGAGTCATCAAAATACTCTGCAAACTCAATGAAATATTGGTTTGCAGAGCATCTGCAAACCAAATCCCCTAGAGATAACTGAAAACACAAACATCAGGCTCAGGATAGAAGTTCCCATACAGACATTGCTATTTCGTTTTTATTTTATGCATACAAACACATTAAACAATAGTTATAGGCAGTAAGGCAAACCAATATCCGTCTATGACTCCTGATAGTAACAAACTATGCCATATTCCTATCTGCAAACAAAATAGTTCGCAATTACATTGGTATCCTATCTTAGGAAACTCCCTTTTTATTACTTAGTTTTGTTCAATTTTTTTATTAGTGTTTAACGCCCGTTTTTACTACTGAAGCACCACAGGCGATGGACACTGATGATACATGAAATGATATATTGGGAAAGGATTTTTTTCTAAGGAAGGAAGCGTTCTAGGCCTAAGTTTAGGGTACCTCCCCGGCATTTTCCATTTATGAGGACTGAGGAGGACGGTCCTGACGGGATTCGAACCCTAGACCTCCCGCTCACAAGTCCGCGTCCTAACGACCTCCGCCACCCTTGGCGATAATTTTGTTCATGAATTGAAATCTGTGCTCTCTTGGACTGATTGATATAGATGATTTGTCAGTCATCACAGAGTAAAGCTCAATGGCACCTCATTGCTGATTGAGTAGAATGCATTATTCAGACGCCTGGGCAATAACGTCTCCCCTGAACGGAACGTTACATCAAGGTCGCGAAGATTCAGAATGACTGAACAATTTTCGTATAAATCTCGGAGGTTGATTCACATTGGTTCTTCAGTTAGAAGATTTTGTGCACTTTTAATCCTAATTTTATAGTTTCAGATATAGAAATTTAGTAATCTCTAGAATTTTTTCTACAGGCTTAGGTACTATATCTCCTCATATAAATCTTTTCTACATTTCCAGAGTTTCATATTCAAGTTAAGCGTGTTTTGCAAACTCTTTCCCCTGTTTATTATTCCTATGATGGGAGTCCCTCGTTCGTAGGTGTTTTCGGATGTCAATTCCAATGTACATTAAACATTCCAATAGCTTTCTGGTTTTCTTTCTATCGCAACTCAAACCTTATTCAGGTTGCTATATAATGCTTTAATAAGAACGTTATCCAGTTCTTGACTGGGATAGTTCTTGCATCTTATCCGACGTACTTTCTTTGTCCACTGATACACTGCGATTCTAGCAGTTCTCTTGTTAATGCCGCACCTGTCATTTCCCTACCTTCTATACCTTAGTATCCAGGCAACCAACAAAGATCTAATTGATTCTTTGCGGAATGAGAGATTCTCTTCTCAGAAAAGATAAGGCATGTCGGAAGAGCAATTGCTTCTACCTGGAAAACTTAAAAGAAAATTTACAAAACTAAAGGAGATCTTTGTTTTTGGATATAATCCATAAACTCCAGCCCCTGAAGAGTTTTCCTCTCTGTAAAAAAGACCAGATGACCCTAAGGTACAGTAGTCAAGATTGTTCTGCAATTCTCAGTCTAAATGGATGTGTAAAATTGTGCTTTATAGACATGTAGGCAGATGGCATGTGAAGCGTTGGTTCGTTTAGTGTTATGATGGCTTTCTCTTCATTTACCCACAGCATTAATTCTTTGAGGTACCACTCTGGCCTGTGTTGTAATAATATAGGCCTATGGGCAGAACTCCGAGTTAAACTTCGGAAGCAATTTCCACAATGCTCTAATCTCGTGATCAACATGCCAGAAACTTTAACGAGAACCATTAAATGTAAAAGGCCAATTGCTACTAAAAAAAAATAGGTCATCCTTATACCTCGTCGTGTTCAGTGTTTCTAACCTGCATTAGTATAAACCAATAAAAATATTCTATGCACTAGTTCTGTTCAAACCACACAAATAGAACGTGGGGCTGCATCAAACCTCTAGCGGATTTATGACGACGATGACCATAAATCAGCGTATACTTGTGGTGGAAAATGACAGGGCCCAGCTGCTCATTTTCCCGTCCATTTATTCGCTAGCCGCACAGCCAGGTTATGTACAGAGCGGACGTTCGGTTCGATACTCGCTGCATCTGAAGGCGCGATGAACAATTTTGAGGGAAAACCTGGTCTTTTGAATAACTTGTGGGAACTTATACAAATTTGGACTTGGATAGTTAGGAGTGCTTCACTGTTAACCGTTGATACTAAATAGTAATTAACAGCGTTTTAAGTATTTTACTCTTATCCTTATTGAGCGTGTTTTTAAAAGTAAAAGTTTTATATGGGTTGAGGCAGTATTTATGGCTGCAACCGTCATATTTAATTAAATTAACTGTATTAAATAATGTTATGTAATTTCGTTATAATTATGAGCGTACTTTTCTTGTTCAAGTGTTCAGTTATGTGTAAAATATTTTCTCTCAACTGTGCAGAAAGCTACTCAAGCCATAAAACCTGACCTGGAAATTTCTGTAGCCTGTTGTAGCGCAATATTGGTATAGAATCCTTGGGCAAGATGTTTATTGCTATTCAGTTGGAAAATTTCTTAAGGAAGGGAGGCCCATAAAACTTATGGAAACTATAGCACCTCTTCAAGGGAAGAAGCCAAGCACTACATGGAAAACGTCACGTAGACCATGTTCATTTAGTTTGTAACTTTGTGGCCCCCAGTCAGTGTGGCAAGAATATTCAGAGGGGCAAGGTCAGTGGAAGGGCTTTCTCAGTTCCGATCAATTAGTGGAAAGCGATAGTTAGTTTTGGAAGAGAATTAAGTGGATGAGGTTTATTAGTTAAGTGCAATAGTTTATGCACAATAGTGTAAGAACAATACATTGTATCATC
Organism: Metallyticus violacea; assembly: GCA_030762175.1. Classification (NCBI taxonomy): domain Eukaryota; kingdom Metazoa; phylum Arthropoda; class Insecta; order Mantodea; family Metallyticidae; genus Metallyticus; species Metallyticus violacea. Next base: position 49,811,997 of record CM060844.1, on the reverse strand, counting down.
TTCCATAACAAAATATTATTAATCTCCAAGACGCCTTCCTCTATGGTCACAGGGCCATAAAAATACAGCAGCAGAGTCTCAACAGCCGTGGCAAAGCTATAAGACAGCGGTAACCATCGTCGGAGAGGAAGAAAGAATTATCATTTACTCCTGAGAAATCACCCAAAACCTAACATTAAAATTTCCCTTTTTTTTTTTTTCAAAATATTTCCCTCCCTCCATCCATTACATATTTAATAAATTCATATCTTCTTTTTTTTTAAATATCGCAGCAGGGTTATGGCTTGCCGGTTTTTTATAGACTGACGGGGAGCAGGAAGGTCTAGCACTAAAGCAATAGCCTGTATTCTTAGAACTAATGGAAGGATGCAGGTATATCAAATGAATAATATTAACTAAAGTGATATATTTGTTTCAAATTCCCGACGTAATATATTAATCCTTTACTATTAGATTTTGTTAAAATCCACTACCCACTGGGTTTTTGACTTGAAGGTAAACACTTTTTTCTGTAGATTGATAACACGGTGTTCCGTTTGCATGTAGTAAAAATAATAAGCCATTATATTCGATATTTGAAAATCTCTTCTCATAAGCACATCTTTGGGAATAACTTGCATAGGATTGAATGTCCAGCAAAATTGCCGTTTGTATGAAGCCGCTGCATCAACCATAATGTCGATCCTGGTGGTATAGTGGTTACCATACTTGCCTCCTACACCCAAAACGCGGGTTCGAACCCGGCCAGGATCGATGGATTTTTTCGGGCGTAAAAATGCTAAGTATGGCTTCCTTCGGAAGGGAAGTAAAGCCGTGGGTCCCGTGTCGTACATTTACGGCACGAAAAAGAACCTCAAGCCTGAAAGAGAGGCCTCTGAGCAAAATTTGTCGGCCGTTTCACGCCTTGAGTTGAACGGGACGCTAATGACCTGAGATGTTAAAGAGCGTCCATAAATAAATAAATCAATCAATCAAATCAACCATAATACTTTCCATTCAACCAATATTTCTAATGTTAATTTTTCTTTTCTGTTCTTCCTGTTTTATTCGACAATCTGTGTTAGTCTTGTCGCTGAGTGTTCTTTGGTGTTTAGTGCACTTTTAATTTCTTACCAGATGTTCTCTGGGTCTAAAAGATGTTAAGTAGAGGTGAATTCTCGATAGTCTTTATATGTCGATACTCAACATATATCGATATAGAATCAATTCTTAATATAACGCTTTTGACAGCGTTCTGATCACGTGCTGAATATGTCTGAGCTACGTGATGAATTTCAGTTTGGAGTACATACGCGTGGCTATCAAAAAGTTCCCGAACTGCTTCCATTGCAAACAAAGTACTTCATTTACTAATTTTGAACATCATATTCTTCAAAATATTCCCATTGGGCAGCAATACACAGGCCCCAACGCTATTGCCATTTTCGGCCTCAAAGTCATTGTTTGTAAATGAGTGTACAACCATCTGTGATTGACGCTGTGTTTCGTCAACGGTGTTGAAACAACAACCTTTGGTTGCATTGAACCAAACAACACACCAACAATGTCGGTAAAGTCTTTGATTGCTAACCTACAATGCTCATGAGCAATTGAGGGCACTTTTTCAAAATTTTTGCCGATGATGCTCGTAGTCTCCCACTTTTGAAGCGTCTGTACCATTCGAAACATTGCGTCATCGCCTTAAACTTGCCCAAGCATGTTTAATATCTCTGCGGTAGATTTCTCAAGTTTTAATGTACATTTTCACGTTAGCTCTTTGTTCGAATTTGCTGTCCTAAACGAAATCGCAAGCTAGTACACGACTGTGATGATAAAAATACAGATTGAACTACGTCCAATGTAAATACAATGATTCTCTTTGACACGCTGCTAGTTCAAGGTTACAGCTCTCAAGTGCTGCGCGCGCAGCCCTATACTGCCATTTATTGGCGCGTTACAGAACCAGCCCGGAAGCGTTTTGGTTCAAACATACTCAAAGTTTGAGATTTTCACATATATGAAAAAAATCACGCTCCGCCTACAAAATAATCTCAATTCTTAGTATGATCAATAATAAAAGAAACTATCGGTGAACATATGTGATATGTTAAACTGTCTAATTACAAGTAGCTTATTGTAACAATGTCGTACTTTAGCGTCTTTAGCATGAACGCTTATTTTACTTACTACTTAGTTGTTATTTTCAAATCAGCTGTTATTTTGAAGTGACACGAAGACAGTGTCTTTCATGGTGTGTCTTTTCGGATATTTTTTTCACAAGTGGAAACTCTCACATCACATCAAATGCCATCCTCAGTTCAAAAACTTGCTTTTACTGAACATTTCCACAAAAAAATTCGCGATACTGAAACAGTAACAAGTGAAGAAGTGACAATAAACGGACCTGTATCAATTCTTTCCAAGTCATTGTCCTCGTTAAAATCATTATTGTCGTCTTTCTAATCGAAAACGAGTCAACCTACACTTAAATTATTTTCTGGACAGTAAAATAGTTCAACCATCAAACCGATCAAAACTAATTATCAAGACAATAGCGTACATAATAGGCAAATATAACAGTCTACATAGCATTTTTGAAAATGATGGATTTGAGAAGTTGATACAGTACCTTGTATCACTAATTTTATAGGTGTTAAATAAAATAATTATAATACTCTCGGGAATTTGGGATATTCCGACCTTTAGGTTTGATATAAAATGAAATGAAATTTATATGAAAGTATCGACTGTTTATCACTAAACTTATATAGGTATGGAATATCAGTATCGATGCCTCTCTAGTTAATTTTTTTCGTTTCCATCCACCCTTTCTTTATTTTTGTTCGTGTGGGTTTGTGTTGAAAGACGTTAATAAGCTTGCCTACGTTGCTTTGACTATCTTCAGTTCTAAATATAACTAGGAGACCGCCACACTTCATTGAAGATAATCTGTAGCTGCGAAGATGTTCGCCGTGCACTCTAAGGTTTTCTAGAAAATGTATTATTCATCTTTGTTGCAGTTTGTTTGTGACTAGCAGTTGGCATTTGCCGTTTCCGAGTGGGAGTAAATGCATCACCCTTTCTGGAACAGAACTAAGGCCTGCCAATTGGCTAATACATCATGCGGGAATCACAACGTGTCATCTTGTATATGTCACTTTCTTCTGACAATACCAATTGTAGTGCAAATTGACTATAGATCCGGCACCCTTAGGCAGTAGCCGAAGAAGAATTGAAAATTCTCTTTTTCATATTTTTCACCCTTTAGAGTTCTATTTGATTTACCAAATCACTTATATATTATTTAAGATGCAATATTTTATACATACGTACAGGTCATGCTACTTGAAACTACCACTTTAAAACGTTTTTATATTAATACTGATATCGACGAACTCAAAAAAAAAAAAAAAAAAAAAAATATATCGAAATCTAGTACCTGCGTACTGTAGGAGCGCTGGACTTAAGTAAAATTCTTTCCTTCGTCCAGTCTGGCTTCATTGTTTCCGACTCTTAAGAAAACTGCAGAGTTTTGTATTCTATGTAAAACAAAGTTACCTTAGTGAAAGATAGCTTAAGCACAAGGGAAAAGCTTGGCAATTCATCATGGGACTAGGGATTGCAGCTATTTCCAACTCCTTTCCTGGTATTACAGTTGGTTAGTTTTGCAATTTATTGCTTTTATTTTGAATACTATATTAATATTTTCTGAATAATAATAATAACAATAATAATAATTTAAAAAAGTAAGTGTGGCTCTGAATATATTCTGGTGAAAAAATCGGCCCTTGACTGAAAAATAGTTGGACCACACTCCCATAAACAATTAATATTATTAATAAAGAATATTTTTATTAAGTAATATTTTAAATGTGAGCCATAACTATACCAGAAATTAAATTAAATGAAATTAGAATAATAATGACGTTTACCTCGTGTTTCTAATGCAAGTAGTTGACGTGTAATCGATTTTTTTAAAAGCTTTATCTATTACAAGCAAGTGAATAGAATAGCTGTCTGAAGACAGCTCGATCTCCTGATTTGACTCCCCTTGTATTACATTAATGGGGAAAATTGAAAGGTAGCTTACAAGAATTATTACTTCTGAAATGCTGAATAATGTGTAACAATCCCTGCATCAAAGATTGAGAGCTTATTTTGCAGAGAACGATCCCCATTTTCAACATTAATGAATCAGATGTATTTCCTGAGCTTATGGAAGAGAGTCAACTTTCTTTGAAAGTAAACAAATGACTGGGGGTTCCTCCATGGTTTAGGGATAGCGTTTGCGATTACTAATCCGGAGGTGCTGGGTTCGATTTCCGATCAAGTTAGGTTGCCTGTGTACGGTTTCTTTCAAGTGCTTTGTTTACCCCGGAGAGATGAATGCCAGATAACTTTAAGGTGCCAAGGACTCAGAGTTTGTTTGTGCCATTCAATAATTCATTTCATTCATGACTACAGACTTATGTCGGCAATCTACAGACGTCTCGAGATGACCAATGGAGTAAAAGCGACAATAAGAAATAAAACATTATTTAAAAAACTGAAAAACGGCTGAAATTCTATATTTAATTACTGTATTAAGTTCACTTGCTTTTAAGAAATAAGGCTAAAGGGTTAAAATATCTTATGCTTTGTACACTTCTAAGAAACCGGTGTCGTCCTAGTGGTCTAGGGGTAACTTGGCCTCCTAAACCCCCAATATCGCTGGATATCCCTGGATTTTTTCGGGCGTAAATTTTCTAAGTATGGCTTCCTTCGGAAGGGAAGTAAAACCGTGCGTCCCATGTCGTACATTTACGGCACGATAAAGAACTTCAAGCCTGAAAGAAGAGGCCTCTGAGCAAAATTTGTCGGCCGTTTCACGCCCTGAGTTGAATGGGACGCTGATGATCTGAGATGCTAAAGAGCGTTCGTAAATAAACCAAATAAAGAACAATAAGAAGCCAGTCTTTCAAAAAATACGTTGCCACACTAGAGTGAGCCCGCAGATTACCTTACTGAAACAAACTGTTAAATTAATCATAACACTCACATTACATAACATCCATTCGTTTTAAACATACACACAAGTCGGTCCTGGTGGTGTAGTGGTAACCGTACTTGTCTTCTATACCCAAGATCGCGGGTTAAAACCCTGCCAGGATTGATGGTTTTTTTCGGGCGATAACATCCTAAGTATGGCTTCCTTCGGAAGGGAAGTAAAGCCGTGAGTCCCGTGTCGTAAATTTGCGGCACGAAAAAGAACCTCAGGCCTGAAAGAAGAGACCTCTGAGCAACCGTTTCACGCCCTGAATAGAATGGGACGCTGATGACCTGAAATGTTAAAAGAGCGTCTGTAAATAAAAACAAACAAATCAGTTTTAAACATATTTATTAAATTGCAAAAGCATGAACTCAAAACATTTTACTGACCAATGCAGTAGGATGTCCTTCTTGAGAAAAAAGCTGTGCAAAACTTTGTAACGTCTAAGGGAACTATAGGCTTCATTTATTGCTCTACTGTCAAATGATTTTTCAATCATTAATCGAAAGGCAGGATAAATAAAGGAGTTTACTGCAACCCACAGCTTTACAAACTAAGAACCGTTGCATTTATTATTATAATGTATCATGACAACAATGATAATACATTATCGTGAAGAACAAATCAGCACAACACAAGACTATTTCTTGAAAGTATGTAAGTTTTTTTTTGAGCAGTGTTTTTACTACTGAGGCACCATAAGCGGTGGACACTGATGATGATACATGAGATGAACTGGGAAATATTTTTTTAAGTTTAGGAACCTCCCCGGCATTTGCCGTTTACGAGGACTGAGGAAAACCTGGAAAAACCCTCAGTCAGGACGGCTACCGGTGGCGATCAAATAGAGAAATTGTACCTTTCCCGGTTGCATGACGGTCTGCAGTCTGGAGATGTTGAAAATGTTCTGCCATCTCTTAAGCATGGGTTTATTTTCCTAAATTGAGTCAATTTCTTGCCTGATGTTCTCTTTCTGTTCCATATATTTTGTTTATCAAATCCCCATAAATAAAAATCACCTACTGTCAGCATGTCATTCCTGCCTCATTCTGCTTTTATGGTATTATCAAAACAGATAAATGCTATTAAATTACTGGCATCATACGCCGATTTTCTCGTAATGCAAGAGGGGTTCGTGTATAAAATCGGATTTTCTGTATTCCAATATCGAAACATGACTACGTAAATGGAGCCATGCTTCATCAGTAAGGAATATAAAACGCGGATAATTTGCTCTTTATCATTTACATTTCGTAGTATCCAATTACAGAAAGTTGCTCTAATATCAGGATCGCTTGTTTGCATTTTGTGGACAACAGTGACCTTTTATACTTTTCAAGTTCAAATTTACTCACCTGCGGTAGGTGAGTTAATGCGTATGAATAACTAATTTCTAAAGGAAGCCAGAAATATGTGGATATACTAGGACAATACTTCGAACATCTTCTGTCATAAGACACGTACTCATTTTCACTGTAGTTATAGTTGTAATTGCGAGAAATTTGATCATTTGTACTGATATTACGAGGTCACTGCGAAAGTTTTGAAAGTGAATGTTGACCCACTTAAAGGTATGTGGCACCCCATCCCTTACGAGTAAAACGGTACTGTAGTTGTCAGATTTCCTGGCCCCTGAGTTCCCTAGTACCTAGCAGTGTTCTCAGTCACGCCTCCTCGAACTCTCAGTGATATAGTGCTAAAGCACTCCTTTTCTTAACAGGAGTCTTCAAGATGCTTGTCGAAGCTTGAAAGTCCTTCACACAGCCATAAGAATTGCTCTCTGACAACAGATACAATGTTTTGAAGGAAAGGTAGTATACACGTTCAGCCGCACATGCGCAGAAGACCTGTACAGCTCCTACTTTCCTCTCTCTGCGTCTCGTCCAGTAATGAAAAGAGTCAGAAATCATATAACAACAGTATCAGGCAGTGACCCTCCTATTCCCGCATTCCAGAGTGTACAGGTAACAACCCCTCCAGGTAGCCAGTTCTTACTATGTAAGGATCTGGAGAGAGAAAAATTTTGCGCTGATTCTTTATGATTTCAAAAGGTATTTAAATTTATCCCAAAGCCCTGAGCACCTACAACAGCTTTTGCAGTCGTTGCCCCTTCTATGAAAACAAATTTCCGCAGTTTTGCGGAATTTAAAAGGTGTTGAACCTCACTGCAAGGAGAGGAGAAAAATGGGCGTGCAAAAAAGCAGTGACTGAGAAAATATTGCCGCGGTAGAAAAAACGGCACTCATAAACAATCGCGTAACATTTAAGGACACCGAGGCAGTCTTGCAGATTGCATCGCCAGCGTTTTGTGTCAGGAAGGTTTCATCCAGTTGGGTACCCCATAATTTGACAGAGGCATAAAAGCGCACCCAGTGGTAAAAATCGCATCCATTATCCTGTCCTCAAGAGGCCATGGCTGCATATGCAAGCGAACTTTTCATCCTTGATTGGAAGGAGTGCTTTGATAAGTGAGAGACGATGAGAAGAGTATAGAGTGTGTGGAAAGTACTTTTAAAAGGGGCTACTGCCCGAGTGAGTCTATCCACTCCCACTTGACGTGTCCACAACTATATGCACTTCGCCAAGAACTACCGCTCTGTCAGCTGACCCTTCAGCTGCCGTGAAACGGACGACAAAACCATGAAAGGCTCGGTACAAGTTGTAAAGAAATGTTAGGGATAATAATGTAAAATTTGAAGTCTTCTGCAACTTTTTTTGGTTTACTCTGTATTTAAATCTTGTTTGTTGTACCATGTGTGTTACTTATCAATATTTATGGTAGCTTTTCAGTATAACAGCTCCTCCGCAGGTGGCCGAGGTCGTTAAGGCGCGGACTCGTGAGCGGGAGGTCTGGGGTTCGAATCCCTACTGACTGAGGTTTTTTCCAGGTTTCCTCAGTCCTTATAACTGCCAAATGCCGAGAAGGTACCCTAAACTTATGCCTGGAACATTTCCTTCCTTAAAAATATCCTTTCCCAATATATCATTTCATCGCATGTATCACTAGTGTCCACCGCCTGTGATGCCTCTGTAGTAAAAACGGGCATTAAACACTTAAAAAAAAAGCAATACAGTGCATTTGAAATTCTTTGATTACTGTGACCTTTGTTCTTAGAATACAACAGTTATTCCCTAAATAAATAAAGGAAAACACCAAGCATCGTTACAAAGGATGGATATTGGTAGCGTGCTGCAAAGTTTATGGGTAATTAAGCTGGCTTACATGCTCTTGGGATCTGCCTTAGACCAGCAGAGCTAATGCACTGCTCTAAAATGGAGTAACAGAGATTTGCCGCTGGGAATAAAATCCGTTAGGGATATATCCGGGGTATATTCATCTTTAGAATGTATCCGGAGATTTTGGAATTTCCGGAGCACTCTCGTCTCGGAAACCTGATGGTGACTTGAGCCTTGACATGGAGGCAAACTATGCAGACATGTACTTAGTGATAATTTTTTAATTGTGCCATTATTAACTAATTAGGTAACTATGGAGCAGTGAGAGTAGAAACCTTTATGCTCGCAGTCATCGTCTGGGCATTAGTTAATAAATTATCACAAGTAATATCACGAGAAGGTCTGCGATTACTGATAAATTCACGAACATAGTGAGACCTTCCAGTGATATTTATTAGTACTATTTCAGGAATAAAATAAGATTTAAGTAAATTCCTGTAAACTTGGCTTACAAAATCGTAATATATTTGTATTATGAATACTTTAACGTTTTCTAGCAATCTTGCAACAAACGAATGCCTACTGTCAGTAATGCCAATAGAGAAGAGCAAAATGCGGGTTTAGGACTTTTTCGTTAATAGAATAAGAATAAAAGGGATATATATATATATATATATATATATATTTGAAATTCGCGCACAAAACATTAATATTGTCTAAAATGTTATACTTATGAATATCTATTCTATTCAGAAACCGTAAGACTGAAATGGACAAAAGTCGACTATTACAATCGCCACTGTTTGATTTTCTAATACCAACTGGAGAAAAAACCACATAATATACAGTGTCTCTATTTTTCTTTGTATTCTGTGATTTGGAATTCCTAATGATAAGATCAATTTGCACATTTGACGCTTCACCAAAACGCTTTGAGGAACGTTATGATTATCGATGTCCCTACTTTTGTTGCTTCAATAGCTCCCCACCGTCTTTAGCAAAAGTGGTCAGTGATGCGCGTTCAGAAATTTTATAGTGGGAGGTATAGAGTAGGCTGCACTGGCCATAAGAGAAATGCACGTCGCGTAATAAAACGGATTTGATACTTTTTTTTTTCCTCCATAATTTCACTCCGTTATCCGGCTGTGATTAGTCAAAATTCAAAATTTTATTTCGTTTCATTGGTCGATTTTAAGATGACACGTCGCATGAGTGAAATGGTCAACATAAACATCGGGCAAACATTTGTGCGTATTGTAGCGGCAGTTTAAAATGGGCTCGTTTACGTTTAAAGAATTATTTAATTAGGCACTGGGTGGGTAGAGCATTTTTCATGGTTTAAATACTGTCTAACAGCTTAAAGAGTAAATTTACTTAGAGTTCTCTATTTGTATAGATTGTTTTTCATTTAAATTTTGTTTTACTGTTAAAATTATAATTATATATATATATGAAAAATAAAAATAAAGAAACACTATTAACAATGTAACAAATTAACACTAATAATAAAAGTAGATAAAGATAAAACACAGAGAAGGAGTCACACTTGAAATTGCAATTGATAAAATAAGATCAAGTATGACTCTTTCTCTGTGTTTTATCTTTATCTACTTTTATTATTAGTGTTAATTTATATATATTTGTATAAGCTTTCTTACATGAAGGAATGTAAGAAAATGTTATTTACCTAATGCCATGCACACCCCTGTGCAGATTTGACTGTCGCAAGGACAGAGGAAACCTGACAAACCGATTGCAACCGGCATTTCATTGAGTGGTATTTGTTATGGAAATGACGAATCGATTGGCAGATAGCCGTTTGCTTTATAAGCACTCAAGTTGCATCAACTGAATAAAAGGGGGGGATTATTGTTAACACTATCACTAATTAGACTGAAAGAAACTTGTATCGTACGAAACAAGCGTTGATGACCTTTTACCTGGAACTGAGATTATAGTTATCCAGGTGTTTATTTATGTTACGTAGACGCAAATGGAGTGTATGGTTCCTCTTTAATATGACACGTGTATGAGGGCTGGATCATCAGTAGTTTTTGTGCGGTGAATTAAGAAAAGTGTTTATGGATTTTAGGAACACTCTGTATATAAAAATTGCACTAGTATTTGAAGTTGTCAATTTTCCCACACTTGAAAGAAATCTATACAAGTTAGTCAAGCATGACTAATACTATTAGAGCTTGCTCAGGAAAACAAAGTTACCATATCTTTCAGTATCTCACAGTACGGCTTAGTAATTACAACAGTTCGGGAAGGGCAGTAAGAGTAAATATGCTATTAATTTATTCCTTATTTATTAATTTATGAACCCTCAGTTATTCTTAATAAGATGAGAAACAGGAAATATTTTCAATATTTGATGTACGAAAATAACAGTGGCAACGCTAGGGTGGCTGAGGGCCTTAAGTCTTGAGTTCGATTCCCTCCAGAACCGTCCTTCTTCATTAAGGCGATTTCCAAATTTTCCTAAGTCCTCATAAGTGACAAATGCTGGGAAAATACCACAAACGTCCTTAAAAAAACGTTCCTGTCCTAATTTATTATTTCATTTCATGTATCATCAGTGCCCAGTGTCTGTGGTGCCTTAGCAGTGAAAACGGAGGTTAAACACTACTAAAATTGCTTTACATATTCAGGTATCTCTTGCCATTGTATTGCTGTTTAGACGAAAGCGATAGCACTGGACACTCGATGAGATAAGACGACGTTATTAATGTTTGTCCGCACTTTAATTACCACGCTGGACATCGATTGCAGACAAAAAATGAGAAAACATTTGCTAAGTAGTCAGTAACCTTTAAAAACAGTCATATGTTGCACCATTTGAACTGCACTAAACGATAAATTGAAATTATGCTGTACATTTTAAAATTCATGAAATTTTGTATATAGGTAAACTTTATCACCAGCTTGTTATAACCCTGAACCAGGAAGTTCAAGCATTTATTTTGGTTAAAATAGAAGGCAACAGGGTTCTTAAAATATTGAAAATAGGTAATAATATAATTAACATTATATTAAAACTGAAAACGGAGAGTAACATCACTCATTATTAATGAAAAAGGGGATTTGCGTTTCTTAATAATTTCTTTATCACACAATTAAATTTCTTGGTTACAAACAACATGTTTTTTCAAGGTATATAACATATCATAGTCAGCCACATGTAAAAGAACGTTCTACTTCCACTGAAGTGATTGGAACATGTTTATAATAAGCTATTTCGAAAGGACCGTAACCAGTTAGAACAGAACATTCAGGACACCGTGGAAATGTTGATGAAGATAAAGTACAGTAGTTTCGAATAGTCTTAGCGAACGAGCAAAAAATGCTCAATGGTTTCTGATCGAGTTCATTTTCTGTTAATGCATTTATAGGGGAATCAGGTTAGTATCTCTCTCACTTCTATACTGAATACATTGAAGGAACAGTTTATTGCAGTTGTACTGCTCTCATCTTTCTCGCTTGCAATAGTTTGTTACATTTATGCAGCTGAGAAGTCACCCCACTCCAACTTTCTTAGAATTGTCTCCCGCAGATCGATACAAGGTCATTTGCCAGAACTATTCATAACTGCAGTACTTCCCTCAACCTCTCTATTTTCTGGTATTCGTATGGAAGAAGTAACGTGCATTCTTTTCACTAATGAAGGTTCTGCTATTTAAAAGGCTAAAGTGAATGACTTGAAGGTAAATTTTTTGACTGCTTCAAAAGAAATAAACGTATAACAAGATTCTTAATGGATATTTTTGTCAGATGAAATGCCATTTAGTTTTTATAACTTTTTTACTTCGATCTATTGAACTTTTTGTGTTTTTAAAATGCGTAAATAATCCCAGAAAATATCCAAAACAGGAAAAAAAAAAAAAAAAAAACATTGAAATGCAACAGAAGCCGAAATAGGCACAAAAGGCAAAATAAAAACTGGCCATACCGACCCCAAATGTACGGAAACATGTTCCTTTTTGTCTTACTCTTATATCCACGCAAATATAAAAGACATTTTGCCTAGCTTCCGGTCGTCAGCAATTTATTTTTGCTGACTTTAAGATTAGATGCCCCAACGCAAGCGTCCATGAGACGCATCATGGATTGACGCACCCGTTCGAATGATCCAACCTGTATGTAAATATGTGCGTAACATGCAACAGAAACTGCTCATCCAATCCATCTTTTGAGATTATAGGGAACGATGACACGGAAATATGCTGGAGTTCCCCTGGACCATCATATAGGCAGATACGTCTTTAAGCAGGGCAGGCAGCGTTTCCGTGAAAATTATGTCATTTTTGATTGATTTATTTATGGACTCTCTTTTAATATCTCAGGTCATCAGCGTCCCATTCAACTCAGGGCGTGAAACGGCCGACAAATTTTGCTCAGAGGCCTCTCTTTCAGGCTTGAAGTTCTTTTTCGTGCCGCAAATCTACGACACGGGACCCATGGCTTTACTTCCCTTCCGAAGGAAGGTCCTGGCCGGGTTCGAACCCGCGATCTTGGGTGTAGGAGGCAAGTATGATAACCATTACACCTCCAGGACCGACTATATGTCATTGAGACGTGTGGAAGAACAACAAGTGCAGGCAGATCCTTAAGAATTCCAGCCCCCAATTATTGATGCTAAACCGTTGCTCTGTATAACTCACAGATTATTGTTGTGTAGGTTGATGCTATTCCTATCAAAGGTCGCTTCACCTGTGAAGAGAATCGATAATCCCTGCACACGTTGCAGGCGGGATAATAGCGGTTCTCATGTAAGATATTCAACACAATCGCTTAGCTCACTACGCTGCATGTATGTCTTTTAGAGCATGTTCTTTCAGCTCAGCTGTATGAAACCACCTCCATGCTCATCCCTTTTCATCAAAGACCCCATCTTACACCAAAGAAGAACTGCTAAAAACGGTTTTATGATTATTTAAAGGTGTGTTTCGGTGAATCCGTGCAGTCTACCGACCATTTCCACCCGCTTGTCCATAGATGAACATCATCTCTGTATCATTGAGAAGTGGAGCTGCAATAGAAAAGACATGAGTGTTCTTAGGGGGAACTAAACCCACTAAGGACATGCCGTCTATCGTGGTGCACTTGCTTTTCCGTTTTTTGTTCCTTTTCCAGTTAGTAATCGCCCGAAGTTTGTACATATAGTTCATAATCACTCTAAATATACGCTTACTCAAATAAAAATGCCTACATTCTTGGGTGGCAAAATTTCACTAAGTTTCCCTTCGAATCAAAGCCCTTACAGTTGATGACGGATTTCAGAGGGAGAAGGAGCACTTGTTCATGCAGGATGCAGCAGTGTATCGGGCGATTTTGCAACAGCGCTATTTGGATTTGGTTCGATTGGTGGACATGCGGCTACTTTCATCTTATAAAGCATTTCAAAGCGTGTTAGTGGCAATGGAGGTGTACAATATGTTGTAAAAGCATTTTACAACAACTGCGACAGTGATCGCTCAGCGAGAATCATCGCAATCATGCTGTGATATCAACTCATAACATCAAGACATAGGTTCGTAACTTTGAGGCTACTGGTTCTATTCAAAAGGAGTATTAAAACAATACATACACCTAAGAACACAGGTCTGCGCGTCGTCATTCTGTCCCTTAGGCTTTCTGCATAAGATTCAAATTACGCATGCGCTAAGGAAACGGGATCATAGGAACAGACTTCAATCCTGCAAGACTTTGTTGCAGTTGATTGATGGGAACCAGAATCTCGTCAATCCAGGTCCGCCGATCTTTCAGCATGTGCATTCTTTCTCTGGGGTTACTTGCAACCTAAATTTCTGAGTGCTTCAGCACCACACACCATTCAGGAGTTGAAAAACCGAATTCGGAAAGAAATTTGATGAATTCCCGTGGAGATACTGCAAAGAGTAATGAGTGCTGTTAGCAAAAGACTTGTCGAGGGCTCTTTTGAAGGATGTTATTTTTGGAAATAAAACGTTTCATGAAGTTAAATTGCTTGTATGTGTACTTTGTGTTCTTATGTGATGAAAGTGAATAAAACTATTCATGCCCCTTTGAGAACTATTTATAATCGTCCGATTCCTGCCGCACTCTGTACAGGACACTAGAACCTCTGCAGCAAGACTACAGGTAGATTTCAGCTGTGACCGAGTGGCTTAGATCACTAAAATGGAATGTAATGTTGGAAACTATGCAAGTTCGAATCTCGAATATTCTTTTTACACTTGAACCTCATATTTTTAAGCGTTTTTTTCTTTCTTTTAGAATATAACTTGTCCAAAACTAAATTTAAAGTATAATTTTAAAATGAATTATACATAAATCATCTTTCCTTCAATGCTGCATCTTTCCGCTGATTAAGAAAGAAAACATGCTCTTGTTCAATTAATTTTTAAATAGTGTTTAACTCTGTTTTAACTACTGAGGCACCGCAGGCGGTGGACACTGATGATACACGAGATGAAATTGTAAACTGGAGAAGTTTTTTTTAAAGGAAGGAAGCGTTCCAGACCTAACTTTAGGGTACTTCCCCGGCATTTGGCATTTGTGAGGACGAGGAAAACCTGGAAAAAGCCTCAGTCAGAGAGGACAGTCCTGGTGACCTCTCGCTCACTCGTGGCGGTATTTTATTTCATTAAAATGTATTTCTATAGTATTTAATAAATATTCATGCCTTACTATATAATGCTTTTTATAACAGTATTAAAACGACAGAATTTTAGGTTTGATTGCTATTCTTTTATTGTACTCTGGAACGAGACACTCTGCCACACAACTACCCGCTCAAAAACAGGCCGAACTAAAGGATATTATTTCGATTCTCAGGGCCGTTTGCTGGTGACATGTTTTCTTTTAAGAAATAATTACAGAATAATGCAATTGGTGCTGTTTGGTTTTTGGAATGAAAGATGCAGGTCAAGGTCAGTGTAATGATTCATGACATAAGAATCCATCGCATTTCCCGTAGCACTTTCCACCTGTTCATCTATATCAGCCACTTCCATCAACTCTTAGGAGGGTGGTGTAAAGTAGAGGGGCTTTTAATGAAAAATGTATTCCAGGATATTGTGCCAGAGCATTAAGTGCATTTCTAAGAAATATGTCAAGCTGGTGATGAATCACAGCTCCATGATCATAACATCCAGAGGAAAAGGGCAGAAGATGTACTACCCTATGTTACACCTATCAGCACATTCTGGTCATGATGCTGCAAATTTTGATTTTAGAGGGTTCGATAAACCACTTTATCAATCTGGAACATGTAGTGAAGCATTTACCTATGTTGTATCACTTTCTCAAATTACTTTTATACACTTACTACTTGTAAATGTGAACAAGAGGTTTAATAGAAAAAGAACCCATTACATAGGCTTTGAATTGTTCTTGTATGGTTCATTTTAAATTGTTCTTGTATGGTTCATTTTAAATACAAAGAATGACAGAGAAATTCAGATGTTAAAAATAATATTTATTATGGCAAAAGAATTTGATAATCACAAAATATATAAACAATTTTAATGCAATATTACTATAGGTAAGTAATTTGCTCATGAATAAAATGCTCATAATTCCTAAATATACATTTTTATAATATATTGTTAAAATAAAATACAAATGAATACACAAATCAATTTTACATACAATACAATTATTTAAGAACTCAAAATAATGAATATTCTAACGAGTTTTTAACATACAAACTTTAATTAAATCATTGTGGAAAAATGCTTTAAGAAAACCACTCCAATATACAGCATGGCAACAATAATTCAGGCTGATAGCCTACACACAATTACAATGAAAACTTTACTGCAAGGCAACATAAAGAAAATTATACACACAACATACAATTATAGTTACCTAGGACACTGCTCACCGACTGTGGTGCCTCAGTAGTAAAAACGGGCGTTAAACACTACTCAAAAAAAAAAAAAAAGGACACTGCTCACATTACAGAAAATGAGTCAGGCTCCAAATTTACTAAATTTCAACGAAGAATTTGGTTTGAAAGCGTTGCTGAAGGATATCGTCGCAAAACGATAGCACACGATTTCCCACCCAACCTGCAGCCGGAGTCCAAAGTATTTAATAAAGACAAAGCAGACTATTATGTGCCTACGGGTACAGCGATAATGCAAAATAAGTAGAAAATCATGGCACTTCCTACCGGTGAAAGAAGGAAGGTGCATCTCAAAGATCTGACGGAACGCATACAAACATAGCCAAGCGGCGAATATCTATATACCGCTATTTATGATTAAGGCACTATGTATACACCACATGTAAGAAAAACATTCTTCTAGAATACAAGGTGTTTTAATGAGATATGGGATTAGATGCGGAAGGTCTGTGGTTCGATTCCCGCCAGAATCGTCCTCGATTTTTTTTACGGTTTACAAAGTCCTCACTAATGGCTAATGCCGAGGAGATGCCCTAAACTTAGGCATGGATCATTTATTTCTTTAAAACAGTTATAATATCATTTAATGTATCGCCACTGTTCACGGCCTATGATGCCTCAGTACTAAACTCCAGTGTTTAAATACAATTAAAAATATCTGTTTCGGATTAATAGGTTTTGTAACATCTTATGAATTAACAAATTGTTGTTACCTTAAAGAGAAGTGTTTAATCGATTATGTAATGATGACTTACTTTATATTTTTATACACAGGCTTCATAATATTAAGAAACATTTAAATTTCCATTTTAGACATTATTGCATAATGCTGAAATAAATTTCAGGCATGAAGAAAGTCATACATTCATTTTATTAAAATATCGATGATTTTTTAAGACATATTAATCAAGTCTTCATGCATTTACATATTTTTGCAAGACGTGTTATAATTATACTGTCTTAGTGAAGTAAATTTATCAGTAATTTGATCAGTGACAACAGAATCTGTTAAGGAACTTAAAAGAAAATATCCGAGCAGAAATTTAAAGAATTGCGGAAACAGAGACGTTGCGAATGAATGCACATTTCGTTAAAATATGTCACAAATGTTTGTTGAAAACGAATATTACTTCGAACAACTTTTTTTTTTTAACACAAGCCAGTAACCACAAAATAAAACAAACATTCTATGCAAGCTGTTATTGAGCAAAGTTATGCGAGTGTAAATGCCATGGGTACTTGTATCTTAACGGAGCCGGCATTTAACATGTCCATTGCCCTAAGCGGTTTGGGATCAGGTGCGGACGCAGGCCAGAAATAACTCTGTAGTAGATGAATGGCCAACTGGAAGCAAATTGCTCTCACAAGCACAATAATATATATAATGCTTCGTTAAACATCTACAAATAATAATGGGTCAGTTCAAGGCTCCGGAGCTTTCACGGCATTGACAAATATTTTCTTTCTTCAGAAGAGCAGCTTTTGTGAATATTTATGAATTTTGCCAGTAGTTGACTAGTAAAATACATAGAGAACAGACATATATTTATTTCATTGTTGATATTTGATATCTTTGCTTTTTAATAAGAAACGCAAAAATTATATCAAGCAATATATATCTTTAGTGTTTGTCAAAACGCAGGCCGTCCGCTCTTGAACAGGAAATGGTGTCTGTGTAATTTCCTTTATAATAGAGAAGAGAGATGAATATTTCTACGAGACAAATAAGAATCCGCTTTTTTTTTTTTTTTTTTTTTTTAATTTGTATCTGGATGATGCTGTTTGAAAGCAGAAGAAAATGCTGAAGATTTTTAATATTAATCATATGTTAAAAAAAAGTCTTTACACTCACTGTTGACCAGATTTTAAATTCTGATAATTAAATAACAATTGTATAGTCTTAGCTTTCTGTTATAAAAATAACAGACATCTTACAGACTGGTAGTAATTTCCATTTGATGCAATACATCTGTTCCAGCGTCTCTGCCAGACTTCAAAGATTTTTGACAAATCATTCAAAATTGCCCCCGCAGCTTCCCCAATGCTTTTGATGATGGAATATGCATCTCAAGAAGGTGTGGGAAAGCCACCATGGGAAGGTCGTAAGGGACGTTACGAGCGATACCGTGAGCAGAAGTTCGATTCCCATTCCAGGTTTTCCTCAGTCCTCATAGATGGCAAATACCGGGAAGGTACCCTAAACTTAGGCCTAGAACACTTCCTTCCTTTAAAAAAGTATTTTCTCACATCAGTGTCCACCGCCTGCGAAGCCTCAGTAGTTAAAACGGGCGGTAAACGCTAATAAAAAGAACGAGGTCTCCCGGAGCTAAATCTGGACTGTAGAGAGGTTGAGGGACATGCTTCACGTTGATTTTTGTGAAATATTTAGCAACAACATTTGCAATGTGCAGCATCCTGCGGGTTGCAAGGAAATGTGGCCCTGTAGAGTTTTCAGGACATATATTTAGTGTTATCCAGTTACAATGTGTGTACTGATAAATCGTTTCTTGAATATCGAAATGTGAGTTGACCATAACTTTCCTAACAGAAGTAACGACTTTTTTTTTCGTTTATGATGGAAATTCCACACACATCTTTGATATTTACCCTAAGGATCGTGCATGCAAACCTTCACGCAAACGTCCTTTTTTCGGAAATAAGCAGCAGTCTTGCAACGTGTGGGTAGCACCCAGTTATGTTTTCAGAATTTTTGAAAGTGTTCTTAAAGTAATTCGACAATCCTCTCTCACAATGGTAGCAGCGGTGTTAGAGCACAAACTGGAGCGTCCGATCCGCCTTCCTTTGAAATCAAATGCCTTCCCTCTTTAAACATTTTAAGTCATCTTCGAGTTGTGTTATAGGGAAGGATAAACTGTCCATAGACTTCCTGTAACATGGCATGGGCCAAGCTGAAGATTTGCTGAGAAAAAAGCAGAATTTCAGTGCAGCATATTATTCGTCGCGTGTCACCTGTTTTGCTGTAGGAGAAACAGACGGAAACGCAAGTGACAGCAATGAAACGTGGATATTACGGATTAAGCTATCAAAAACGTTCTATTGTTATATTTAGTGTGAGAAATTATACATGTAAAAAAAAAAAAAAAACACACACTCTTTATTTAACAGCCCTCGTAGCTCGTGACCTACCGTACTTCTCCCATCTGTTATCCACAGTCCATTATTATTGGGAAAAAAATAAATAAAAAAGGAAAATAACATAACTCATTGGAGAAATTGTTAACTACAGTTCAGAAAAATCCAACTACAAACAACTACTACTTAATGTTGCTCAGCGATTGTTATTCATGGACTGCAACCACTCTGCAAGATTTCAGTTTTACAATTTACTAACTCTATGGGCTAAACTGTTAGAAATACCTTTTATACACGTCGTAGAAATTATTAAGTAACACATTGATGTTTATCTAACGTCATCAAACTTTTCTTCCTTTAAATCACGTCGTTTTCGGTTATTTTATCTATTTCTCTGAATCTAAAAATACATTTTCGCAGAATAACTCTACTTGGATAATTATTTTTCAAGATAGCATTCGCGACTATTTTTTGTTCTAGTGTTAACTTGGGGGTGGTCTTTCAATATATTACATTTAATTCATACACGATGATAAAAATGACTTTCATATTAGGACCAGGCAAGCGAAACACTAACTTTGTACCAGAGCTGAGTGGATATCTGAAATATGACTAGGAGGGTCGGGAGACGATGGAATGATAATCGCGGATTTGATTGATCGGTCGGTATATTCTGAAAGCTTTACCTAATCATTCTTTTTAATAATAGTTTGCGATACTCTAAATTTTGTCGCGTTATTCTTGACTGCATTCTCCAAACCTTTTTGTACATGACGACAACAATTTTTTACCTTGTAAACTTTGAATATGGTTTCTTTCCCCGTTAACTGAGAATCTTTGTTAGTTTTAGTAATTTACGTAACTTTATTTCTGGGTCGTTTTGTAGTTCCACTACAGAAATGAGGTCAGAGTAAGTGCATTTATGTAACAACTCTTTCAAAGCTGCGGTTAATTGGCGTTATCTGTGCAATATAAATACTTATTTGTTTTGCTATATCTCCTTTTTGCATAGTTCAGGACTCTTAGTTACAACTTAAAGTAAAATTATAAGTGCTGAAACTAAGTAGTAAGTTTCACTGTATAATAACGCACCTCCAAGCCATCCCCATTTTTTAAAATTATATTCCGTAGAAATCAATAAATCATTCAAATTTACTAAAAGGTCTCGAATAAATAATAATTTTTATCTAAGGCTAATTCTATGAACGTTTATCTTCTGTAATGCTACGAGTACTGATAATTTTTCGATTATTTAATTGAGATTAACGAAGGTCTCGAAATAGTTATCTTGACAATAGGCATGCGTTTGAAAGCTCAATTAAATTATCACAAGTAATATCACGAGATGGTCGGAAATTAGCGATAAATTTACCAACGTAATGAGCATTTAAATTTAAATAGAATTTAAATACAATTCCTCTAGATATGGCCTACAAAATTGTAATACTTGTATATTTGCACTTAACATTTTCAAGCAATTTTGCGACAGAAGAATTCCAATAGAGAAGAGCATGAGTATAGGACTATTTCATGACTATGACTATATAACTAAACTAAACAAGAATAAAAATTATATATATATCTTTGAAATTCGCGCACAGAATATTAACACTTGTATAAAATGTTATACTTATTAATATCTATTCTATTCAGAAACCGTGAGACGGAAATGAACAAAAGTCGACTATTAATCGCTACCGTTCGATTTTCTAATACCAACTGTGAGAAAAAAAAGATAACATACAGTGTCTCTATTTTCTTTGTATTCTGTAGTTTGGAATTCATAATAAGATCAATTTACACATTTGATGCATCACCAAAACGTTTCGTAACCATTTTGCGTTATGATTGTCGATTGTCCATGCCTTTGTTGCTATCAATAGCTCCCCACCGGCTCAGGCTAAAGTGGTCAGTGATGCGTGTTTAGTAATTATAGGTATAGAGTTGGCTACACTTACCACAAGACAAATGGAAGCCGCGTGATAGAGCGGATTTGATAATATTTTTTCTCGATAATTTCACTGCTATATCCTGCTGTGATTGGTCAAAATTGAAAAATTTATTTCGTTTCATTGGTCGATTTTAAGATGACGTCACATAAGTGAAATAGTCTAAGAAAAATAAATTATAAGCAAGAAGGGGATTCGGTAAGAAATCGCGATACGAGAACGATGTTATTTTTTGTACTTATAATATATTCATTGAAGTGATTTGGTTTACCTGTTTGATCTTTTTGAAAACATACACTAATTTTATTAGCTTTCATACCAAGCAGGTTCGAACCCGGTCAGGACCGATGGATTTTTTCGGGGCGTAAAATCCTAAGTATGGCTTTCTTCGGAAGGGAGGTAAAGCCGTGGGTCCCGTGTCGTACATTTACGGTACGAAAAAGAACCTCAAGCCTGAAAGAGAGGCTTCTGAGCAAAATTTGTCGTCCGTTTCACGCCGAGTTAAATGGGACGCTGATGACCTGAGCTGTTAAAGAGCGTCCATAAATCATTAAAAAAAAATTCATACCAAGCACAGCCGTGGGGATCTAAATTAAATCTAATACAACTGAGCACTATTATAACAATTACCAGTTAGTATTTATGTATTAATTATGTCATATTTTGTGTTGTGACGAGAATTGTTTGGGAGGCAGCGAGCTCTTTCAAGAAGACTACCAAGGTATCTATAGTTGAAAAATTACAAAGGAACATTTGAGGCTATAGTAAATTTAATGCATAAGAATAGGATACATAGATCCTTAGTCGAATAGAAAAAAAGATAATAGGGGGAAAAATGAACGTGGGAGAAAAACTATCAGTTGTTAGTTTTTGAGTACTATGCTTTAAAACTACCGATTAAGTTCCATTCTGATTGGTTAATAAGGTGTCCTGAGACTCTACACTAGGTGAAAGTCGCTCACTTAACTACAAAAACATTTCCAATGTACATAACTGAAAGCAGATTAATGAAAAAATATTGAACCGTGTAAAGTAATAGCCAGTTTGATAAGCCTTTAAACCAGAGTAGTAAAAATGGACACTAATTAAGTAAATTTTAATATTTTTTAAATTTGTTATATAAACTCATGACGGATATTTCCTAACACTGGATTTTACTTTACTTTACATTGTCAAATGCTGTTGAGAAATACTTGGACAATTTTGATGGCGAATTAACCGCCATTTCTTTAGCCGTAGGCAAAATAGAGCAGTGTGGTAAGTGTCTTTTTTGTTGTTTCCAAGGCAGCAATTATGACCTTAACAGCTTATAACTACAATGAATGTGATATTTCCAAGAACTGCATGGAAAAAATGAATAAACTGCTAAAAGTCAAGAACCGCATTGCACTGCAGTGGATTCCTAATCACTGGGGAATTTATGAAAACGAGCAGGCAGGTGAATTGGCCACATTTGCCCCTGCGATATATTAAGCGTCATATATCCTCCTCTATTAATCGCCTTTTAAACCCAAGATCGCGGGCTCGATTCCGGGAGGACTGACGGATTTTTTCGGGCGTAAAATTTCAAGTATGGCTTCCTTCGGAAGGGAAGTAAAGCCGTGGGACCCTTGTCGTACATTTACGACACGAAAAAGAACCTCAAGCTTGGAAAAAAAGAGAGATTTCTGAGCAAAATTTGTCGGCTGTTTCACGCTCTGATTTGAATGGGACGCTGATGACCCGAGATGTTAAAGAGCGTCCTAAATAAAACAAAATAAAAATATCCTCTATTAAATCTAACCGCTTCAGCCTGTATAGAGACAAAGCTTCTGTTCACTTTTGAACAAATCGGAAACAATTCCTAGTTGTCTACCTAGATCAGCTGGCGTGGCCTGCTTTAAACTTGCTACGGGGTCATATTTGCAGAGTCACGTGTATAGAATTGGACTGATTGCCCACTTTGCGACCTTGGCGTATCCATGTCAGTCATGGCACCTCAGCATTTGCCCTGCTGTCCTTAACAGTTGCTCTTTGTATGTTATTGACAATGCCTTTAGCGATTATTTTTATCGTCCTTTTTTGTACTGAGCTGTTCGTCGACTTATGACCGAGAGGTTGGAGACGGGTATAGGATAAAAAAATATTTTTATTAGTGGGAAGAAAAATAATGTAATTGTAGACTAAATTGAAGTATTAACCTTTAGTTGTAAATGTGGAATAAATACGGCACTGGTAGAAACTGAGGATTAAGTTCTTTTATAACATATCATTACGATACTAAATCACCATGGTAACAAGCTGCAACAATTCAAATGTAGGTCGTAACCTTCAACAGACCGTGCTGTGTAACTGTGAATGCCACCTGCAGATGGGGTCTGAATTCAGAAAAACACCTTAATTGATATTATCATTTAATGAGAGCGTCCACTGCTTGACAGGTCGACAGTTGATAGGCGTCCACGTTTGGAGGCTTTAACCCACCTTGACATTGGCGAAGCACGGTGCTTGTCGCAGCTGTGCGAATTGCTAGTTTTATGTTACTCCATTTTCTGACTTACAATTTTGAACGTTCTCGCAAAGACTGCACAATACTCTAGACAGTTATCCTTTTTATTATTTTCATATGCTTTTGGCTTTCAAAGTGAGATTCTTTAGTTGCAACGACACTCATGCTTTTAAAACGCATTAACATTAAATGTAACACATTAAAAAAAAAAAAAAAAAAAAAAAAAAACGCCTCCATTGTCTAGCCGTATAGCTAATACGGAGGCTCTACATTCGATTCCATATCAGGTCACGTTGTCTGGGTAAGGTTGCCTTTTTCGAAGTTTTTGCTTGCCTTGATGTGAACCTGGTAACTTTAAGGTGCCATGAACTCCGAGCTTATTTGCGCATTATAACTTCTTTCATTTATTCATCCGTTCATAATTTTAGATACCCATAGGCTTAAGGGCCCCTCTGGTGCACCATAACTATATAATCTTCACCATCTCAATTGGTAACTTTTTTTAGGACACTCTTTAACGTCATCGACCCATTCAATTCAGAGCGTGAAAGGCCGGTAAATTTTGCTCAGAGACCTCTTCTTTCAAACTTAAGCTTCTTTTTCGTACCGTAAATGTACGGCACGGGACTCGCTCCTTTAATTCCATGCTAAAGGAATCCACACTTAGGATTTTTACGCCCGAAAAAATCCATGATCCTGGCCGGAATTGAACCCGCGATCTTTGGTTTACGAAGCAAGTGTGATTACCACTATACCACCAGGACCGACAACGTCAAATGGGGATACGGGATGGTGCCTTATGAGCGTCCCGGCCTCAGAAGTCCGCTACAGTGCCGCCATGTCAAAGAGGAACGCCCATAAGTTCATGAGAACAATGGTGTGCATTGCAAAAATTATGATTGAAAGTGCGTAACATAATATAAGAATGAGGTGCACAATAACCAAATGCTTACTGAAAAGAAACAAAGTAACACATCGCTGGAAAACAAAAGTGCATCACACAGCAGCTGCGTAAACTAAGCTAGTTCCTCACCTAGTAGAGTAACTTTAAAAATGAATATTAAATCCCTAGTATGGCCTAATTAATTAATGAAATGAATTATGGCCTTACTGCGCGGTATTACAATTACAAACTCTAAAGGTAACTAATAAAAGAAAAACTGAACTATAATGCATTGCTAGATTGACTTATTTCCCTTCAAAATTGTCGGTCCTGGTGGTGTAGTGGTAACCATATTTGCCTCGTAAACTGAAGATCGCGGGGCAGGATCATGGATTTTTTCGATCGTAAAAATGCTAAGTATGACTTCCTTCGGAAAGGAAGTAAAGCCATGAGTCCCATGTCGCAGATTTACGGTATGAAAAAGAACCTCAAGCCTGAAAGAAGAGACCTCTGAGCAAAAATTATCAGGACGTTTAACGCCCTGAATTGAATTGGGCGCTGATGACCTGTGATGTTAAAGAGTGTCTGTAAATTAACCAATTCAACCCTTCAAAATCACTTGAAAATAAAATATCAATAGTGAAAGTTCTGTAATTTTCAAAATCAAAGGAAACAAAATTTAAATTCTTGCATACACCTCTGTTATGAAGGAACGATGTTCGTAATACGACAGTTTTGCACTGAATGTGCAACGCGCTTGGCACAGCTGTGCATTTATAAGGACAAACCTGCACTAAAGCATATAAAATGATTTTAGTTCAGGATCACCTTAAAGTTATACATTAAATGTATTTATATTCTCCTTAGCAAGTTTTCTCTTTGAGCTATTTTCATGCTGAAGGAAAGAAACCACGCGAGGATTCTTTAGCCTGTTTCCCAAGCTCGTTAGAACACAATTGCTTCGCCCCGGCACATTTCTTCAGCTCTGCTATAGCACAGAACGGGTTAGCGGGCGACGTTATTGATTCTCCGCTCGGCACTTGTTTACTGTCTGTGCTGACGGATTAGGTTAACCGATCAGTTAACTGACACCGCTTCCACTGTACTTCACATGCACGATTGGTGCAATGTTTCAGCCACTAACTAGTCGACTTTATGGCTAGCTTCAGGAATTCACGGTGACCGTTGGCTGCCAAACACGATCTCAAAGATTTAATGTTGTGTAATATTGTTCGAGATACGTATAATTGCCATTAAATTCAAACTAAATAAATTTTTAAGAAAATGCTGCCACTTCAGTATTATTTTAAGAATAATTGACAGTCATTGTAAAATTAGGCAATCTGACAATATTTTATAGTAGTTCTATACGCCTTTTCTCATAAACAACTTTCAAGTAGTTTAAAAATACAGTTAAATCGTTGGATTAATGTCACGGTGAGATTTTTGCTATTTTGCACTGATCGTTATCGACATTTGCACACACTGAAATCCTGATTACATATTTTGTTGACAGTAGATAGAACAGCTAATGAACAAACATAATAAAGAATTAATCTTTACTTTCGCCGGTACCTGTCACAGTAGATAGATATGTTAGTTTTATTTCATAAGCAGTCATACATTTCTCACATCTTTAATGAAAATTGCACTCATGAGCAACAGCTCTGCTTATGTGCTTTTTCAAATTTCTGTCCTGATATTTTATATACCTAGTAGTGATTCCCAAACTTTATGGAGCACTTTTCACTGCAAAAGTTAATCACGCAGTACTAATATTCACCTAGCACTTATAAGATAATACTATTTGAGGATAGACGGTAAACATTCAGAATTTAGAACTTTATGCACGTGAGTCATATTTTATTACTTTATTTTGTTATTAGTTTATTTTGTTATTTAACTATAATTTCACTACATATATTAAAAAAACACACACATTTTAAAACTAAAAGCAAGTATTGTAAATCCGTAATATACTCTCATAGATCTGGTACATATTGCCATGTTTAACGTTGCAAAATCAAAAATGCTACTTGGCACCGTAAAACAGGACCACCAGGGTGGCCGAGGTAGTTAAAGCACGGACTCGTGAGTGGGAGGTCTGGGGTTCAAATCCCGCAAGGACCGTCCTCCCTGGCTGAGGTTTTTTTACAGGTTTTCCTTAGTCCTCATAACCGGCAAATGCCGGGGAGGTACCCTAAAATTAGGCCTGGAATGTTTCCTTCCTTAAAAATAAATCCTTTCCCAATATATCATTTCATTTCGTGTATCACCAGTGTTCACCGTCTGTGGTGCCTCAGTAGTGAAAACGGGCGCTAAACACTATTAAAAAGAGAAAACCGTAAAAGAACTATTCTAATGAGACTGAAATGATTTACATAACTTAGTTATAATAGCTGGTTGAATTTGGGACAGCTGGAGCCGAATATCTAACTCAGCATCGAGACGAGATCCGTGTTTGTTTTAGTACCTGTATAAGTAGTGAATCCTGATTTATATAAATAAGTGTTTGTAAAAGGCAAAAGGTTGGGTTTAGCTTTATTAGACAAAACATTGACTTCTTATTTGAAAAATTATCTTTTATAATAGAATGTGATTTCAAAGTAATCAAGCATTCATATTGCTGCGTTGTCAGAGAGGCTGGCTTTTCTGACGCAGAAGAGAATGTATTTCCACAACAGCAGAAAATTAATTGGTAAAACTTAGTAGGCGAACTTGAAACTCATTTAAGATATGTCTGAATCTACTTCTTCTATAAATTCTTTTACCTTTGGGAAGCTGTCAATATTACCATTGTTCAATGACTCTGCCCAAAATTTGATTTTCTTATTGAAGCTTGCACTTTACCGCTGGTGTGAAACACTGTTGTTGCTTTTCCTTGAAGTGAGATGCTTAGATTATTAATTTTCTGAAAAAGAAAAATATCATCTAAATATGCCAATTTTGTTACCCAACGTTGGTCACATAATCTGTCTCCCAAAGTGAAATCATTGTTAGGTAGGTTCTGATTTCAGCCCTCATTTCAAAGACCCGAGTCAAACTTTTGCCTCAAGAGGAGTAAAGCTGTATGTAAACTCCCCTTGAACAGCCCTGGTATTCATAGGCCGTGATTTAATAAAATTAATTAACTTCACCTTTTCGTCCAGAACTCCTTTTAAAGAAAGTGGCATCTTCTTCACAACAAAAGTGGCTACTGTCAATTTGTCAATTTTTTAGATAACCAGACGTTATCTATTCATAGCCTTCACACATCGGGACAATTAACCCATGGGATAACTTCCATTGCTACATGCGGAAGGTCAAGTATGCATCTCAACTATTCCTACTCGATTTTTACCGACACACGTCTCATGGCCACACAAAATTCACAGTTTTCAGACCAGTTCATTTCTTTATATTCCAATTTCTTCAAGGAGCACAGTTTGGTAACCGCTGATCTATAGTATAGGGATTATCTCTGTAAACTTAATTTTTTTCTTTGTTTTAGTAA
This sequence comes from Metallyticus violacea, assembly GCA_030762175.1. Taxonomy (NCBI): domain Eukaryota; kingdom Metazoa; phylum Arthropoda; class Insecta; order Mantodea; family Metallyticidae; genus Metallyticus; species Metallyticus violacea. The sequence goes on along the minus strand of CM060844.1, from coordinate 49,784,012 downwards.
TAACAATTCAGTACAACACACTACAATAAAATTTACTTCACTTTATTTAACACACTGTAAGTGATAACACACGCACACCAATAACCTGTAATAACACAAAGACTTCACTTATAGTTTAGTTACACAAACTAATTTATAATAACACAAAGATAAATATTATATTTAATCTCATAGCGTCTCTCTTGGACTGCCTGTCTACGAAAATTGTCTGTTACTAGAATGACCTTGACTGAACGCGCGCTGCGCTCACCCGCGAATGTAGGTTAAATAAAACTCTCGGAACTAGATGAGCTTTCACAACTGCTGCTGTGACTTCTAGCTATGAAAACGAAGTTCATTACTTTGGTTAATTTACATAATTTGGAATTAATATAAAAGAAGAGTTTCTACTATAAGTGAATTTTTTCTTGTCTCGATTAAATCATCTTTAAGGAGCTATAACGAAGTACCTAGCCGTCAATGAATACTCCCTCCTTGCTCCACAGTCCTGAAGTTTAGGCTATACAAATGTTTCTAATTAAGTTGAACAAGGTGGAAGCAAACCAGCAAGGTACATCTTCAATAAGAATATGTTTGGAAATGTTCACCTCCAAAGGCATCATCAGAAGCAAAAAATATTGGGTGAAAAACAAATGGAAACTTCATCTCTTTGTAAAAAAAATTGTAATTATATAACAAAAGAGTGATTCAGCGAGAAAAATAAACATTCAGATTAAGAAAATGGTTGCACTATTGCTACTTGTGTGAAGAGAATATTAAAGAAAATATAATCCAATATTCGTTGTACCAAAATTGGTTCATGAAACGTAAAAGAGAAAGAATAGATTTTTCATCAGATGTGCATATAATCCTTTGAGGTTATTGAACGTGCACACGCAACAACAACAATAATAATAGTCGAGGATTAATCTGCCCCAACTCTTATTCATCCCATTTTACCAGTCTCGACATTCTAATATCCGCATGGTTTAGTTTTTATTTAATACTATTTATTCATCTATAATTAATAATTTATAATTATTAAATTTGCTTTAGTTTATCTGATGTTAAAAGTATTGTTATTAGTAGAAACATAACGAGAGCTTCAGAATTTAGCTTGAAAGAATCTGGAGCTAGAGTTATATTTATTTAGCGAATAAAATGATAAAAATCAATCAACATATCCAGAAACTGCGCTTTCAGTTATGAATGTCCAGTGCGGTATTTTAGTCTTTCGTAACAATCAGACAGATGGAAGTCGAAATTAAAACGATTTACTGGATGTGCTGTTTAATTTTTGATTTAAATTCTTGGTAACAAATTGAAAATAACTTAAGCATGATGTAATTATTAAATGCAATATTAATACAATTATTAAAAACAACAAATTAATGAAATTGCTTAAACTAATACCACACACATTTCTATTTCTCTTAGTGTGTTATGGCCTGGGACTTGGAATAGTAAGATAAATTTGTGCATCTGACTTCTAGCCAAAACGTTTTCAATTCTCCACTTTGTTGATTGATGGTTCAAAGGAGTTGTAAGTTATTTCATTTCGCTGTTCTGTAATGATTGCGCGTAGATGCGATAAAATTAAGGGACTATTTTACTTATGTGACGTCATCTTAAAATGGACCAATAAAACGAAACAAAATTTTGAGTATTGATTCATCTCAGTGAAATTATACAAATAAATGATCAAATCCGTTACTTCTCGCGACGTGCATTTGTCTTGAGGTCAGTGTAGTCAACTCCAGAGCTCCACTATAATTCCTGAACACGCATCACTGACCACTTTTCTTTGTTTTCAGTAATTGTACATTTAATATTCACTTAAGCAATTGTTTTTGCGTATTCAGTTAAATAGTCTGAAATCAATTTATAAATTATGTAAAAATATCAGCCTAAGCAATCATAAATCTTGATAAACACGAATGGTAAAATGTTTTCTCTGATATGTTTTTCTAAGTAGGTTAGTAAATAGAATGGTAGAGATTGCAACTTTCGACTTTTGTTATTTCAGTGTCATGGTTTCTGTATAGGTAGGTATTCATAAGTATAATGTATATATTTTTATATAAATTATGAAGTTATGAAATTAGTAATTTAATTGTTATGTTATTTGTTGTAATAAAATTTATTCATTCAAAAAAGAAAAGTAAGTGTAGCATTTAATAAAAATGTAAATAATCCGTGCGCGAATTTCAAATGTATATTACATTTATTCTCATTCTGTTCATGATACAGTCCCAAACCCGTAATCGGCGCTTTTCTATTGGCATTATGACAATCGACATTCATCTGTTGCTAGATGGCTTGAAAAGGTTAAGTGTTCGTAATACAAATGTACAATTATTACAATGGTGTAAGCCATGTTTATGGGAATTATATTTAAATTCTTATTTTATTCGTGAAATAGTTCTAATAAATATCACTCGAGAGTCTGAGATTTGCAGGTAAATTCACTATGCTCCTGAATTTATGGGCACTCTCAGACCCTCTTGTAAATTTACTTGTGATAAAACATAACAATAAATTTGTGTTTAGGCAACTGTGTTTGATTGGAATTCCATATTAGTTGGTGGTTCCGTATCTTAGTTTTTAAGAAAAAGTGGTTTTTGTGCACTAGAACTATAAACGTTCTTTATTGTTGGTCAAAATCATTAATAAAATGCCACGTTAAGACACAAAGTACCATACATTTAACGTCATTAAATTATTGTCATTGCTAAAGGGTTGTCATCAAAGGAATATATTACGATAATATTAAGGAAAACAAATTACTCGTATGTTTTACTGAAAACAGAACCAATTGTTATCTCCATTGCAGAATATAGTTATAGAAATAATAAAAAATTAATACATTAAGCTACCAAATAATTTATTAGAAACTAATAGTACTAACCTAATCTATTTTATAAAATATATGCCAACATTATACTTTCTGAAATACCCTCAAAATTTTCAGGGTATTAGTGACTATTCACCTTGGATTAAAACGTCTTGCCGTTAATCCATCTTCGCTAGCAATAACAAAAGACAAACGAACAAAATAACCTCCATTGATACAAAGACGTCTTGGGTATAGTAAATAATGACATTGGCTTTAAAGTAGCTCATTATAAAATCGATATTCCTTTTATTTTATTATTATTCTTTTTATAATTTTGGTATATCAGAATAATACCACAAAATTCGTTTATATGCTATTATTATAGAATGTGTCTTTTTACAACTAAAATGGCCCTTTTAATGTTGACATTCACTTATTTTTATGATATCTTTGTGGATTTTAGTAATTTAAAAACCAATGTGTTAATTACAGCAACATACGCAAGTAATACATATGTAAATCTGATATATGTGCAATATCATTGGGGTATCACATCTGTTTTAACCATTTGCCTCTATAGTTATAATACTGATATTTATATTCCTTTTACTGGAACAGTTTGAAAAGCCCAATAAATTCCCATGAAATGGCTCAAAATTTCGTTAAGTGGCCTTACTGTAGTCGAGCATTATTCTTGTAACGATCTATGACAAAGTTCGAGTCAGACACGACGCACGTCCAACGTTTGCCGCCATGTGAATGGACCACGACCGCCTCTGCCATAAAAATGGAAAGCAGCGAGTTCCGTGTAGTGATAAAAACCGTTTAATTTGATGAAGTGGACAGCTGCGCAGATCAAAGCAGAGATGGATAAAATTTATGGGCAATCTGCACAGACACTCAAGACTTTACTTCTGTATGAATAAATTTAAACGAAGATTAAGTGCGTCATGGATGCCTAGTTAGGAAACCACAAAGGATATCATTGACAAAAAATCTATGAAATTGAAATGGAAGACTGTAGAGAGAAAATGCACGAAATATCTCATACTGACTTGAGATTCTTGACTGAGGACCAAAAACACTTATAGGCGATGTTTCATTACATCAGCAGAACTTTTTTCGTTGAGTTATAACCGTGAATGAAGCTTGGAATCATCGTATCCAAGTCAAAGTGGTTATAACAACTTTCTTCTGCTGCCAAGCTGATAATGGTTACTCTATTTGGGAATCCCAATGCTGGTAAACCACTTGAAACAATAACAGGGATATATTATTAAACATTGCTGAATAGACGGAAAATTTATTTAAAAAAAGCATCAAGATAGGCTCAAAATAATGTCCTTTCACTAAGATAACGCTCATCCCCATACATCGACAGTCGCGACGACAGAAGTGCACGAATTGCATCTCGAATTGATTCCTTATTCGTTTCAATCCCGGACATAGTTCCTACATTTCTACTGTTCCTGAACTTAATTTTAGTTTTTTTTTAACAAGGACATTATCGATTAGTTGATTAGTTTGCAGAGTATGACCTTTTTTTTCTGAAAGGATTAAAAAAAATGATTTTTTTAACTATGCCTATCCCTTGACGAAGATTGTACTAAGAAACAAAACGGAAATAAAAAAAGTATTCAACTTCTTTTTATCACACTTTTTATTCTATATTATCTGAATTTCTGATTGAAACCATATGCATGAAATTATTGAACCAACCACAGAGAGGTTTCTAACTTATAGTGATATGCAACGTAATTTTTTCTCTGCCAGTTGCTTTTGTAAAAACACAATATTTTATGTGTAGTATCTTTGAGCCTTTAAACAAAAGTGCCAGCGATGAATTTCCTTTCCAAACGAAGTCCCTAAATAAAGTGCGTTATAAACAAAGAACAGTGATCCACTTTCTTTTGGCCAAATGTGAGACCACCACCAACATTCACAGGAATTTTAGATGCAATATGAAAAGATGGCAGTTGTTAGGCGAAAAGGCCTAAGGCAGCCTGATTGATCATCCACGCTCTGGGTCGACGCGCACACTTGCAATGATGAAACGTGCCTAGACCATCGGTAAATAACAACCAAGCAACTCGCTGTTAAACTTTGTCTCTGTTGACATTTTCATTACAATTATCCCACCAATCAGAACATTTGAGCCGAAATGAGTACCTTGAAACCTGACTGTCGATCATAACTAGTAATGGAACATTGACAACCATGAACTCGAAGTTGCCTTAACATCAACTATACAGTGTAGCTGTTTATGAACTCTGCCTAGAGTTCCGAAGTAAACAACAGCAGATTTGTGGCATGCAGCAACAAATTTTAATCCCTTTTCCTGTGGGATCAAGTACCATAACTTGTGTCAGGTTTTTGCTGATATCTTCTATCCGAAGGAATTATTCTAGCTATAAGGACGTTTCCAGCTAATTTCCCGTTTCTATTTTCTCAAATCCAACTTCCGGAATTCAGTGTTCCAAACGTACATTTTATAAAATTTAGTCTCCAGGCAGTGTATCAGTCACTAATTAAAACAATGATAAAATATTTAAGTACGTTTCTATAACAGCGTAAGATATAAATTTTGTGTTAATGTTGCCATGCATTTGAAAACTTAGAACTTAAAAATTAATTTTTTTAATATTAAATCCCTCATATTTTCCTTAAATGTTTCATAACAAAAACGTTTACTTTTTGCCTAAATAAAATACTGTGAAAAAGGTAAATACCAGCTAACTTTGGATCCACGGATTAAACATAATCTAAAACATTTTAACACATTCCTAATAGTTGCACTGTATACAGAAGTTCTCATAGATTTTATATATAGACCATATGTTAGGTCGTAATATATCAATATTTTGTTAGCATGCTACATAATGTGCACACCTGTGAGAGGTAGGCAAGTTGAGACACGTTCAGTTCCGCCTACAGCAAAATGGAGATGACACGACGAACAATATGCTGCTGCTCCAAACTCTGATTTTGTCTCATCAAATCTTCAGCTGATGCCTATGGTGAGTTTGTTCTTTTCTATAGCACAGCCCAAACATACTTTAAAAGATTTAAAGAAGGAAGGCATTTGATTTCAAAGGACGCTCCGGTTTGTGCTCTAATGGAAGAAAACATAAACATGTTGCTGACATCGTGAGAGATCATCTTCGACTTAAGAACATGTCGAACATTAAGAACACTTTCAGAAATTCTAAAACTTCACCCATACGTTGGTAAATGAAAAGTTGCATATGAGACGTGTTTATGCTCGGTGGGTTCTAAAACTGCTGGTTCCTGAACAAAAAAAAAAAAAAAAAAAAAAAAAAAAATCGCGTGCAGACTTGCATGCGTTTGAAGTTGATGTTATAGGAAGATTACTGCTGATGAAACTTGACAACATCATTTCGATTCTGAGAGCAAACAGCAAAGTTGTATGTGGAAGTCAATACTAACACCAAAAAATGTAAAATTAGTGCTGCTACTGGGAAAGTTATGGTCATCTCTTCTTTCCTTATTCAGGAATGATTTATCAACACACACAGTGATGACTGGGCAATACTACAGTCTTGAAAACTCTGCAAGACACCTATCACACCCAAAAGGCCACATCTCCTTGCAACAAGCTGAATACTGCAACACGATAATGCACTTCGGCACATTACAATTTTTGTGCTGAATATCTTACAAAATCAATGTGAAGTGTGTCCCCTCAGTCACTCTATAATCCAAATTTAGCAGCACGTGACTCTTTTTTTCCCCCATTTTGAAGAAACACTTTTGTGGGATGTATTTTCCATCACCAGAAAGAATGGGAAAGGCTGCGGAGGCGATTCTGGAGGACCTGTCAAAAATGGTTTCCAGCATGTCTTTGAAAACGGGCAGAAATTCTGGTACAGATGCATTGCAACCCTCGGGGTATATTTTGAGAAAGATTATCAAAATTACGAGTATGAGTAAAGGTATGTTGGAAAAATGTTGTGATCATTCCTTCTGAATAGCCCTCGTAAGCAGAAAGAGTAATGTGTGATTTGGAGAAAAACTTGGCACAATTAAGTTGTGCTGTAGTGGTGCTGAATATGGGAGGAATATCTTATTGTTTTTCCCATATATCTCAGACCCTATATGACTACTGCAACAGAAGCTCTGCATTAAAATCTGTTTAAACATGCTTCTACCTCTTGATTTTTTTGCACTAAGAATGCCTACGACAATTTCGAAGAAATTAGGGAACAAGCAACAGATGCCATACCACTGGTTTGGACTTCTTTGGCATAAATTACATTGCTGGTTAACGGGCGAGGGACTGGCGAGGAGCCAGGGCTCACAAGTTACGCACCCATTTTGTGCCAGCAGTGCAAAACCACGTTAACAAATGACTATCGCACGAATGACGATAGTGAGGGCTAGGGATAACAAATTCCAACTCGCAGTCGATAAACCTCATCCAAGTGTATTTGCAGCTCTTAAAGCACAGAAGCATCAAAGCGACACAGAGCATATGGTAGAAATATGCGTCCTCAGCCTAAAAAGCAGTGAACATCTATTAAAAACTGCATCTATACAATCTCCTTATACAGTACAGTATAAACAGAAAAACAGAAGACTAAATTATCTAAAACGCATTTGGTACAGATTGTCATTGTAGATATTCTTTTTAAAAAGTTTCAAGAATATTTGGCGTGAAAGTATTCAGTAGTCCTTGATTTTTATGTTTTTAGAATTTATTTTTAGCTTCGGGAAAAATCATTCGAGAAATTAGGTATGGGAAAATGTCTGCGAACAATCTCATAAGGAAAGACAACTATAGGGTGTCCATAATGAACGCAATTTTTATTTTAAAATTAAAACACGCCATTTATTTGAAAATTGCTAATATTATTAAGTCAATATGAACCACAAACACTGCCATTAAGTCCATCAGGCAAATGTTCTCATGTCCTTCGCTTTGTTGCTGAACGTATCAACGGCTTTACAGCAAAATTCCGGCTGAATTACTTCATGACGCGTCTAGTTTCTGTCCAGAGTTGAGGGATGGTTCGTAGGTTGTTCACATAAACAGAAACTGCAAACTTCTCGGAATGGTTTATTGTTGAGAAGGGCGGCGAATCGACTTCATTGGGCCCATAGCAAAGCTCTGTCTGACGAGGGCAACATTCTCTACCGATTGATGAGAACCAAGGCCAGGCGATTTGATGTTCTCTGTCGATCCTGTATTTTCAAATTTCCTTACCAGTCTTGACACTTTATGCCCATTTAGTCTACCAAAAGTTACACGAAGACTTCAAAAGGTCCTAACGGCAGAGCGTTTGATTTGTAGCAGTGTAACATGAGATGAAATAAGTATATCGCTTTGCACTTATCAACTTATCAAAATATAGTCCATGGAGTGGTAATATTCAAACCTCTCCTTGAAAATGAAAGAGTTCAAGAACGTAACCTCAGCCGGTGAAGTTACGGCCTCCTTCTGAGAGTCTGAAAGATATTCTGATTGATATACATATATCTCGTGATGAAACAGTTAACTCCGAAAATTCTTCTCAATCTCTTTTGAACTTGAAGAAGCCTTTCCGTCAAAAAGACGTTTTCACGGCAACGCTAGAAAAGATCACCCACCGTACTCCCGGATCCTGCACCTTCTAATTTTCTTTTCTTTTCTTTTTCAGTCCTCTAGCTCTTACTTTTAGGTGGAGCAAGGCCACAAATTTCCAAGGAGAGTATATTGAAAAATAACGTAGAATTATGGAACAATCGAATGTATTTAGAGCTGAAATGAAACAAATTCTGAAATAAAGAAAACCAAAAGTGTTGTATCACTTACTGAGCGCCTACATATATTAACTGCACAATATTTATAAGAAAATTTTAAAAATTACCTTAGTGTAAAGCTATAAATAAAATAAAATACTTTTTATTTCGAGAATCTAATGCGCATACCAAATTTTAAAAGTTTCCTGGCAAATGTAATGCGCACCCGAGGGGAAAATAAGTTCCTAATTCCTCGGCATGAAGAATTACATTTCGTTTGAAGCTTGCTTCATATTATATCTTCCATATTTGTCATCCATTTTCAGATACGTTTTAAAGAATTTGTATTTAATTGCTCTGTTCGCAAAAATAATAGACATTCGTTAAGCCGAAGCCGAACGAAACTTAACGAAAGCTGCCGAATGCTTGGCTTGGGAAAGTTGGAGGAAGACAGAATAAATGTAGGAGGTTTAGATTTGCACTCGAATCTAATGACCCATCGATTATAATGCGCACCTACATTTGAGAACTGCTATTCAGTTGGACTAAGATTCGGGTAAATACGGCAATTTAAGTATTTGTGATTTGTCAACTCTTTCCTATATGCCTTCTACATTTCTATCCCATTTCCTTTAGGCTAAGGAATTAGTAAAATGCAAAATATTTTAATTCTAAATTAAACTTACTGATTCTTTTACATACTTTTTAGATACAGGATGTTTAAAAATGGTGGTAAAATTTGCCGGTGAAAAACCAAGCTAAAGGAATGGGAAAAAAATGTTACAGTAAACATGGGTTCGCAAATTAACCATTTACGAGATAATGGCATGTATTACTTGGTTGGGGCCGCAACTAAACCCAGCACCTGGATACTGTAAACCAGCAACAGTCATGCTTCGTACGCATGCCGCACTCTCCCCTACCCTTCCTTTCATAGCTTAAGCCATAGTAGTACACAAAAATCAATCAATTGATCTATGGTTGCTATGTATATTGCAAATAAAGGTCATGTGCCTATCGTGAATTTATGAACAAATTTGTAAACATTGAAAGGAAATACAGCAACGTAAAATACGCGGGCTTGCACTTCGGTACGGCAAAGTTGACGGCAATGCGTTTGTATGCAGAATCTCCCAACAGTAGGCAACCCGATATTCACTAGGATACATCAAAGTATTCGGGAAAATAGAACATTAGCAAACAAAGAACAGGTTGATTCGGGTACTAATAGGCCCTGGGTCCAGGGGTACAACACAGAGGTCTGTGCTACCCGTGGTTTTTTGCATTAGGACGGTACCTTGTTTCCTAAACCGACCCGCCTTTCGGCTGCAGACGATTGCGTCGCCCAGGCGCGCTAAGTTCCCTTGGCTTCCAGATTCTCACGGTGGATAGGTGATACTAGCTTAGACCTACTCGTATTTAAGATGTGAGTCACCCCAGCATTAAGGTAGCCACCATCCTCCCTACCTACAACGGCGATTCCGGCGCACCGGCCCAGGCACTCCCCTGGGACACGCCGCCATCGTAGGTCCTCAATTCCCCGTGAGTGACGGGTCCACTGCCAAGCCGAGTCCAACCCAATCCGGACAACTCCCTTCCGGGAGGGGCTCGAATCAAGTCCGGCCCGGCTCCTTCTAGTACCACGGGCACTCAGGGTCCGCAGAGCCCGCACTTGGAGCTTCTGTAGGGCAACGGTCAGACCGCACCCCCCCCCCTTACGGGAATAGAACATTTGCAAACCAAGAACAACCAGATAGATCAAGATCCATAGCAGGCGATATAAGGAAAGAGGTTTAGAACGTGTAGATGTAAATCCTGGAACTGTATGTAAGAGCGAGCAGTGTGTAGCGAATCTTACATTGGGAATTACCATATCCATACCAGCGGTAACAAGTCCTTAAAAACACAGAATACCTTTCCAGGGCGACTTTCTGCCAGCAGATGGAACAATGGAGCACCCTAAACCCCCAGTTTTTAAACAACAAAGACGAAGCTGGTTTACCTTTCCAACTATCATGTGTGAATCGATATCAATCCTCATGCTGTGCAAGAGACACGACATCGGGTTCAATGTCTGGGCAGGAATACTCGGCGACCATCTAATTGAACCATATTTTCCACCTGCGCTCTATGTGGAATGCTCTTCCAAATTTACTGAAAGACGTTCCATTGCAACAGTGCCGAGGATGTGTTCATGCGCGATGGTGCACCAGCACATTTACTTCTACATGTGAGACGATATCTAAAAGGACGACTTGATGAATGGTGGTTAGGTACAGGAGATCCTTGGCCTGCCACATCGCCTGATTTAAATCTTTTGGATTTTTGTATATGGGGTTATTCAAAGAACCAAATATATACAACCTGGCATCACCACACCTGAAGAATTGCAGAATAGGATGATAAATGCTTCCAACAAATGAATAATGATCTGGGATTGCTCGAACGCATGCGCAGATCTTTGTGGAGAAAACTACAGAGTTGCATCCAAGGCATAGTCAGCATTTTGAACACTTGCTGTGAAAGTCTTCACTTACTTTATTGGTTCAGTGAATTAGCACAAATTTCACTTACTGTTCAAACAAGTTTCTTTTGTGTATGCCTCAATCATATTTCTGCTCTGTTGAAGTCTCTTTATTGATAAATGAAATAAAATTATCACAATTTTGTTGGCATTGGCCCTAACATGGTCAGTACTCATGCAATTCAGTGTGGACCCAACCAACAAAATAAATGCCATCTCGTACACGGTTAATTTGCGGTTCACTGGAACGTTTTTGCTTCTTTTTAGCTTATTTCTCACCGGCATAATTTTAAAACATCCTGTATATAAATACTGAATTCATATTTTAATCCAGTTTTTTTTTCTGTTATAATTTTATTATCACGTGTGAGGTTTAATTATTTGACATTTGCTACCATGGACGTGAAATTGCCTTAGCACTAACCATACAGTGTATCTGACTGTAAACTTTGCCTAGTGTTCCAATAATAGCAATGGACCCACAAACTCTTACCAATCCATCTGATGTCATAACACCCTAGCTCGCGCTAGGCTTACGTTAGCAAAAGAATATTCTCTAAGAATGAAATATACGTTATCATTGTTACTTTTAGGAGAAGAAATTGATTGTTTTAATTTATTTTTCACTTGTCATACATTTTATGCATATAATATAAATGAAAAATAAAATAACATAATGTAACTAAAATAACAACAAGATTAGAATAAGGATAAAACCTTGGAAAGTCACATATTTACTATCGCAATATTTCGAACAGCTCGTGTCCTTATTCTTCTTATCCGGCGTTTGTTTTATATATATATAAAGAAATGCTCACCTGAAGAGCTATTTTAACGATATAGCTTGAGCAATTCCAGTCAACAGTTTTTATATATGCATATTGTTCCAAACTTCAACTTTTACCTATATATAAATATATATTTCTTTTACTACCATGTCACTGTAGGCGCCTTACAAATATTTCGTAAAAAGGTGATATAGACAGAGAGAGAGAAACTTGAGTTTTCAAAACAGCTCTGAATTATGCAGCAGGGGTCAGGGAACGGTAAGGCTTGTTATTCAGTCTAGGACTCGGTTTCCAGACGCTGCTGGGAGGAAGGAAAGGAGGTGCCGGAGAAAAAGAGCGCAAGCCGCATGAGCGTGACTGATTGTCGACTTCAGTTCGGCTGACACGCCAACTCGCGTCGCGCGGAAGTGGAGGGGGAGGTGTTTCTCCAAGAGGGCATCCATTGACCCAAATATGACAAAAATCACAAAGATCAATAACACCGGCAGGTTCCATCTAGCTTATTGATGTTGTTATTGTGTTACATTGCGCTGCATGTGTTCTAGATGACATAAGAGAGATGTGAACGTTGGAGATAAGACATTCGGTGGGCGTCAGAAAATTCATTCTTAGGAAGTGAAGTAAATATTATATACATATTTCATTAAAGAAAACCGACCAGCTAATGTTAGGCATAATTCTTTGGAAAAAAGTATGAAAACCTATAAAATTTAAACAAATAAAATTGGATAATAATTAGTATAGTATGGGATTTTTTCACAGAAGTCTGGTTTGGGCTAAGATTTAGAATCCTAGTAACATATGAACACACAACCATTTGCTGACAATGTCTAGCTCAAGCTACTACCTGCACATGCATTATAGGTTTCGTTGACTGGCTTCTGCCACTATTCAGTCGCTCTCTGTATATTTCAGTTCTTAAGGGACGAGAAATTTTGCGTTTGAATTAAGAGGAGTAAGAAAAAAGATGAGAAGTGTGATAACAGCAGGAGTATAAGAGAACGATGAAGAGTAGGATGAAGATGAGAAACAGGAGGAATTGGAATGTTGTGTGGAGTAAATTGAAGAATAGTATATATAAAATAAATTAAAATCGGAAAAATAGAAACATTTTTAATAATATATAAACTAAATATGAAACAAAAATACAAATAATTTACACTCCCACACACATATAAATTTCACCAGAAATTGTGTCTAGTGCTCTCCTACCTCCCTTACCGTTGTCTGCCTTTTCAGATCTGAGCTGTCTCACTTTGTAATAAAAATTTACCTACTCCCTCCTCCTCCTTTCCATCTACTATTACCAAGTCCAGCACTGCCACCGCCCTCTCCCCCAGTTAACAAACGGACCGGTAGATATCTCCTTCTCCATTCTTCCGTCCCTTTGTAAAGCGCCAGAATATGCTCCTCAAGATACATTCTCCGCATATATAGGCCATATTCTATCCGTTCCACGCCTAACCTAAAGCAAACGAGCTCCTGGTTGCTGAATTTGGCCCCTGTTTGGATCCCCCCACCTCATTTTCAGGCTCTGATTGTATCCCCAGCGAAACTTTCTCTGTATACTGCGAAAGAGTCAACTGCCTATTCATGTTCCTCAGGTGCATCTTGATTTTCCCATCCAGCGATTCATACAGTTTCCAAACCATTGTTAATTTTGAAACCCAAGCCCTAATCTCAGCTGCTTATGTTAGCAGATCGCCCTAATTAGTGCTTGATCTTCGTTATCAATTCGTAGCCAGTACTTCGCTGCTGGGATCTTGTATTCTATAATCTCGCTTTAGGCACGCATTTCAAATTCCCTAAGGATTCCGCACAATACACTTGCGTGACTTTTTCATTTGTAGCGAACACGGGTTACGAGTATTGTTCAGTGTCGGTCTTCCAACCGAAAAATAATTTTTTATAAACAATATCACTTTAATATATAGCAAGTAATTTTAAAAAGAAAATAATTTTCCATAGTCACTAAACATATAAAATAATGATTATAGTAAATGAAATTTATATGGTATGTAATTATGTTATTTACATGTGGGTTTTTTATCCTAATGCAAAACAATTGCTCCATTTCAAAGCACTATGTCCAAGGTTTGAAATCATGTCTAAAGGTATCATATCCGGTTTATTCGAGGCGAATATAATCCACATGCTTAGGAACTGTCAGTTGATGTATTTTCATGAAATGAAATTGCTCACCATTAATTTCCAAATATTGTCAAAATTTTCTGAAATTAAAAAAAAAAATGTTTTAGGAATTTTTATATTGTTTTGAAGTTAATGGTGGCCATGTTGAAATAAGATAAAAAGAACGTTTGTACATATATAGGCACATACCGTCTCTACATATTATATACATTTCACTTAACGACAAACCTAATTTATGAAAATGAATTGAATTTTTATGTCCATTCTGTATACTCGTATATCATTGCTGTACTGTAGTTTTCGATGAGAGATGGAGGCATTATCTCGAAGAATGATATTAAGTTTCATTTCTTCCAGTCTGTGTGGGTTTGTTTCTTGAAATGTATTAACTAGATTATCCGACAACCTAGAACTAACGTATTGAGGTCATTGTTTCCTGTCTAAAATCTTATTGAATCTAGGAAATGAAGAACAGTCAGGTTTTGGAGGATCCAATCAACGCTGCAATAGCTGCGTTCTTTAGAATAAGGCCTTTATTGCTTTAAGAGAATTTGTTCATTATTCTCTCACTTTTCTTTTAAAAATTAATTCTGGTTGCTTTAGGAATGGAAAGTTTGATTAGCGTCTCACCAATTCCGTTCCAATGTTAGACTAAGCGACCAGGGGAAACGACGAAAAACCCAGCCAGGGTGACCGACCTTCTAACGCGAGTCCCAATGACATGGTAATAGAACCTGCTCGCATTACAGTTTGCCATCTTTCTGCGGCGTCTCTGCAAGCCTGTGCAACTAAGGGGCTGTTAGAACCACGATCTTGACTTCGACACCCAAACATTTTTAAACCTAAAACTGACACTCTGAATTTAAATAATACATGTACGGACTGTAACGTGATCGATACAACTGAACATGTCTCATTTGAATGCCCTAAATACCAGTCATTTGTTGCAGAGGAAAGACGACTACTTGCTGGGAAACGCATCTGGAACATCATGAGAGACGAAGATGATTTTAGGGCATTGAACGAGCTAACAAATAAATCATGCAAAATGGCAGAAGAGTATAAAAACGGCAAAAAACAAACAAGAGAAAAAACTCAAAAGGTTAGAAATAGTATATTCCCATAGAAGATCCGAGAGAATCAGGGAAAGGCAAGAATGATATTTACAACTAAAATTAGTTGAAGAAAAAGATGATAAAGAAGATAACACCCAATTTGAATAAGAAGAAGAGAGCAGAACTGACAGAAGAAAGGAATAATGGCAGTTTTCGGGCGGAAACGAAGCAGTTGAGAGAAGAAGTAGACAGAAGTCAAGAGAAGGAGAGAAGTGAAGGAAACTACACTGTCAACACACCATGGTCCAGTATAGCTGTTGCTTGAGACCGGCAGCAACTCCACTGATGTCCAGGTTCCGTTGCCAGGAATTCCAGTGGGGAGCAGCCCGGATACCGAGCGTTAGCAGAAATGAAGATGCATATATCAAATTGGATAATAATTGTAAATTAATAAAGTTTAAATGTAATCATTGTTACTGGGTACCAGTTGCAATTGTAGATGTTATTATAAGTCATAGTAAATAGCCGTAGTGCTGGATTCCAGTACCGGTTTTGTTTATTGAAGTTTTAATTTTGTATAGTTTTAGTATTAGTAGAGTAGATTTTAAAATCTGTAGAATTTAAATTGTAATTTAAATTGTATTGAAAGATATAAGAGGAATAAATAAATGAAATCTGGAGTATTGCGTCCTGATGTAGAAACAAGATATCAGGATGTAAGTATTGCAGAATATATATATATATATATATATATATATATATATATATATAAAAACTCTGAATTTAAACGTCTTTATGCAAGAACGCTAAATTAGTTCCTGTTGTTTCGGTCTACGTAATAAATTATATTTATTTTTATAGTTCTATAGCACAGTGGTACCCGATATTTTCTAACTGGCACCCCTCTCCTTTGTAGGTTCTGAAAATCTCATTTTTTACAAATAGTTTCTTCTCAGTTACCTAATATTCGAAAATATATACATTCAGCAATAAAAGAGGCTTTCAAAATTCACAGTAATACAGAACTAATTAAAAAACAACTTTATGTTGTTGCTTAAACAAAAATGTCTTAATGTTTTGCTATCATTTAATTATTTCCACTCACATAAATTTACTTGACAATTTTTAAATGCACAGAAAGATGTTGTCTATTCTTAGCAGCAGATAAAACTCACAAGAACACAGAACATCAATGGAAATGGTGAAATTGTTTTTCTTTAAGGAGCTCCTTAATGTTCGGTGTCAAGTTGATTAAGGTACACCTGAGCCACTCTCAACTTTCAAACGATTCCGGTGTTTGATTTTTATAATAGCCAGTGTCTTACAGAGATAAGTATTTGAGAATTGTGGGAGGACTTTTTAGGCTTCTTTTGCTACTTTTGGGTAAACGAGAAGGAAACTGATACAGGAATATTTCAGTCACATTACTTGAGTTCAATTATATCCTCTTGTGTATCTCATCTAGAAGAACGCCCACATCAATTTAGAAGGCCGGTGTTACTAATTTGCACTGCCAATCTTCTGCAGATAAGTCGGAAAAATAATCTTGAAGCATATCCAGGTGTGTGCTGATGATACAGTGTGTCCAGTAAAATCGCCACCAATAAGAAATATCAATATCTTCTCGCTCAGTTAAGTTAGAAATATAAATTTCTTCTTATTTTGGGTAGAAACTCTCCAAATTTTGTAACAATGTAAATTATGATGCTAATGAGCCTGTGCGTGGTATAGGGTGGCGACAAAAAATAGCATCTGCCAGTAAGAAATTTGAATATCTCCTAAACTAATAGTGACAGCATTACCGGACTTGGATCACAGAATCAAAGTCAAAGTACACCACAGATTAACTTTAGGTTAGCACGACAACTGGGTTTTCTTCTCCCCATATTCTACAGTTACGCCGCTGCACTTTACCAGACGTGTGAAAGGTGCCTTTATCTGAGAATGCGACATGATTGAGGAATTCATTCTCATCATCAAAGTGAGATAGCATTAAGTTGGCGAACTCGGTCCGTATGAGTTTATCATTTGGCTGCAGCTTCTGCACTTTGTAGGCTCTAAGTCGCAGTCTTTAATGAGCAATATCTTTGTAATACTCAGATCTGAACTGGCCTGTCGATTGATTTCTGCGGCCTGCGCTGAAATGCTTGCCTAACATCTTCAACTTAGCTGCGGACATGTTTTTTGTCAGCGTCCCTTCTTTCTTAACACAGAACCTGCTTCTAACAGCTGATTATTCCATTTCACTATGAAATGGCGCTCTGGAGCATTTGCACTCTATTCCTGTCTGAATTTTCTTTGTACTGCAATTGAGAATTTTAATTCCGCCAACCAATAACAACATTTCACTTTCTTCTCAACTGTGAATTCTGACATTTTAACTTTATGTGTTGTCATACCACGCGCAGGTGCACTAGTATCATAATTTTCATTATTACAAAACTTGGAGAGTTTCTACACAAGATAAGATGAAAAGCACTTTCTAACTTAACTCAGTGAAGAGATTTTCACATGGCAGTGATTCTATCGGACACATTGTATTTTGAGGTCATTGTTTCCTCTATAGAATCGTGGCCGAGGTCGTTAAGTCACGGACTTGTGAGAGGGAGGTCTGGGTTCGAATACCGCCAGGACCGACCTCTCTGGCTGAGGTTTTTCCAGGTTTTCCTCAGTCCTCATAACTGGCAAATGCCGGAGAGGTACCCTAAACTTAGGCCTGGAACGCTTCCTTCCTTAAAAATAAATCCTTTCCCAATATATCATCTCATCTCATGTATCATCAGTGTCCATCGCCTGTGGTGCCTCTGTAGCAAAACAGGCGATAAACACTATTCATTCATTCTATAGAATCTTTATGAATCGAAGGAATGAAGAAAAGTTGGATGTTGGCGTATCCAATCGATGCTTTCATGGTTGGTCGTTTCTAAGAAGGTCTTTAACGCTTCTCTCACTTTCCTGTCCAAAAATGTTTCTGGTTGCGTTAAGAATAAAAGGTTTGATTAGCGTCTCTCGTGGTTTCTTGTCATTTAATGTTGAGAGAGAAACTGCATACGATCTTCAATAACCGTTTCATTTTCTAGCTTGAAAGCTGCAGTAGAATCCAGTTTCATTTGATTTTATAAGTTTAATTTCTTCCCAAAACTCTTGTGGTTTGCTCTTTAGCACAGAGTGTGCTGTTGTTATATGACTATCCAGACTTATGGGCGGCAGAGAGTAATTACTGAGGACATTATGGCAAACAAAACATTGCGAAATATATTTTATTCAATAAACGCGAGTCCATACTTAAAATAGTCTTAGTGATACAGTTTTGTTTTAGCAGATCTTTCTAACCAGTATAGAAACAAATGAAAGTTACTATCTGCACAACATAATATTTAAGTTAAAACTGAAACATCAGAACAGCGTGACATATCAGCACACGCTTACTGCAGCAAAGTGAAGACATGTCTTGTTCCTTCGCAAGGTCAAAGCGGGCATTGTTAGCTGTGTAAAGAAAGTGTCACTCCCAAACTTTAATATGTACATACATACACTAATTTCTCTATTTATCAGTTCATATGCTTATTTTATTTTCTAAGTTATAGGTGTTCTGAAGTGCCTCCTTTTACCATTTCATAATTAAACAACTTATCTAATTCATCGTTTTCTCTGTAAATGGAATTCAATAACAATTCCGGTAAATATTGACTGTATGAAATTTAGGTTAAATTTTCGTTGCAAAGCGATCATCACTAAGCTAACGATAAATCATTTAAATCAAGTTGCAGAGCAGTAAAATTGCAGATATTTTTATTAACCTTCCTAATGCTAATTGGGATCATTCTAGATCACAGTCTTACTTTTTTAATGAAATATATTTTAGAAAAATGTGTTTAGGAATATCCAATTTTTAAATGTGTTTGAAATATTTTACTTTTCAGGATTATTAGAGAGTTTTTGAAAGTATACAGCGATCTTAACATTAAATATTAATATTTGGGGGTGAAATTAGACCACTTTTTTGGTGTTACATATACATTTTTCGAAGTTGGTAATAAATAATTGCACTATATCGTTTATTGTGTGCCAATTGTTGTCATATTTCTGAACATAATATTTCTTATACATTGTTGAGTTCAAAGTTTGCTTTTAGCCTCTGAATATAAAAGCCGCCAGTGTTGTTCCTGGCCTTTAAACAAAAATAGTTGTGCAGTCGTAAGAAAAATGCCAAGAGAAGAAAATTTGAATAAAGATGGTGGTGTAGGGAAAGTTTTGTTTACAATACTTTGTAATGACGATGAAGATTTTCTCATATGTGTTGAAAGACAAAAAATGGTGTTACAGATGAACAAGAATATAATTCAAAAAACAATAATGATAACGAGGTATGTAATACTGCTACTTGTTTTATTGCAAGAATTGCACAGTCTGGTCAACTCGCCCACCAAAATATCATGTGTACAACGCATAATATAATTGCAGTGCCCCCAGGTTTCACGAATTCATCTAAATATGTACAATCTGTAATTCATTTAGCTTATTTTTGATAATAATATCATAGAAATGATTGTTGATTTCAATAATAAAAAGGCGTTTATGCGTTTATGATTTGTGGAACGAGAAAAATCCGAATAAGTGAAGATAATGGAAGGCAACAGACAGTGCGGTTTCTGTGGGCTGTTCGTATATATCAGAGGGTTATATCCCTTGCTACTATGATCCGTGTTAGATTTCTGCAATTATATTCTTTCAATAGAACTGATGACATAAGAAATAGGAATGATGGAAAAAAAAGAAAGATAAAATGTCAGTAGTAAGAGAGAATTTTGAAATGTTTGTTGGTAATGGTAAATATAAGTAAAACCTTGCATCACAGGTAACTGAGGGTGAACAATTGGTTGCATTAAGTGTGTGTATGAACTTCAAGCCTGCCAACTATGGGATTAAATTTTGAGTTGTGGTAGATGTTAAAACTTCATATACTTTGAAACTACAAGTGTCAAGCGGAACGAGTGGTACTGGATTTGACAGACACTCGTGAAACAGGATATGAACAAGTTTTTCACTTGGGTACCGCTATACAAAAAGAACTTGTTATTATTTGGAACCATGAGGCAAAATAAGCCAATACACCAAAAGAAATGGTTTCCGATTCTTCTAAACCAGAAGATTCATTGTTGAATTATTTTAACAATGACATGACATTAGTGTTGCATGTCCCAAAGAAAAGAGAAGCTGTACTTGTGATAAACACCCAGCATCATACATGAAAACTGGAGATGAAAGCCAGGGCCATTTGATATAATTCTTCACTAAAGGTGTATAAAATGGTCCACTACTCTGTGAAGCGCAGAACAAGAAGATGGCCACATGTTATTTTCTTGAAACTTCGCTGATATAGGAGATCTAAACGCTTTCATCATATGGCATAATAACTTGCTTAGATTCTAGAAGATGATTTTTCTACAACAGCTTGGAAAATAATTGATTTCAAATGTGGAAACAACATTGCAAAGTCCTTGTGGGCTCCAAGTGACCATTGTAAATGCAATGAAGAATATTGTTCCTCGAGAAGATGCCCCGAACATTGAAGAAACCCTCCAGAAACGAAAGAGTTATATTTGTTGATTTTGTATCAAACAATGAGAGAAAACGTTTAGATTGTATGTGTTACTATTATTTGTTAATGTTCATTAAATATAAATATTCAGCACATCATCATAAAACTGTTTGGTAGTAATATAGCATTATTAAAGTTAAACAAACATATTTTATGCCCCATGCAAAATTAGAAACTCATTTTGAGAAAAACAGAAACAGCAGAGTACGCACGTCATCTGTTAATTCACTTTTGTATGTCCAAAAACAAATGCCGAAATACTTCATTTTCATATATAAATTCAGTACACCTTCACATATACATGGTTCTGTTTCACAAAGTCTTGGGAAGGTGGATTTTAAATTTCTTTACTTATGAGGCTCATAAAGAATATTCAAAATATTTTTATCTTTGCACATTAGGTTTGCGTTATTCGTCTTTCGTTCTAGCATAGGCTTTTTATAAAATTGTCTAAATTGAATTACATAAATTCGCACTCAATTTTTTGGATTCTTCAGAGAGTAAATGAACTTGAAGAGCCAAAGAATCGACAGAGACACACCTATTAGCAACTCTGAAACAAGATACTACATCTTTTTGAGCTCTTAAGGCTTATAAAGAAAGAGGGGGGAAAAAAGCGATACTGCCTCGAACAATAAACCAGTTGTGCTGACTGTTCAAAGAGCAAATGTTTTCTTTCACCCCTCTCTTAACATACCAGGATCCTGTTAGTGTATCGCATTACTCTTGCCACTAAAAATGCCATACATCATTTTCTGCTGTTAACTAGCCAGTACATCATCTTACTGAAAGAGTGTTGCGTCTTTTGTGTAGTTGTTTTGTTTGCCTTTGAACCGACCGAGTGGTTTCCTTTATCGCTTCTTTCTTCGTATAGAACGAGGAAGCAGATGGGGTGAATACAGTGCTTTGAATTCCCTCGATCAGCCTGAGGGAATTGTCTAGACGGAGTCACATGACCAAGCAATCCCATTTCGCATTAACAGCCGCTGAAGAGGGAAATCGGGCGAATTTTATAAGAAAGCCCCTTAAGCAGAAAGGGTAATCAAAGAACTATTTCTGCATTGTTATCACCGAAAGCGTGACAACAAATAATTGCGTCCTTTGTATTACAAGAGTTGGGTTACCCTGCATTGACAAAATACACATTAAAAAAGCTTATTTACCAAAATTTCTCTTTAACTGCTAACATTTATTTTATTCAATACGACGTAAGTGTATTAAGATATAGAGTGATTCGGTTGGGTATTTTTTTTTTGAATGATTTATTTATGGACGCTCTTTAACAGCTCAGGTCATCAACGTCCCATTCAACTCAGGGCGTGAAACGGCCGACAAATTTTGCTCAGAGGCCTCTCTTTCAGGCTTGAGGTTCTTTATCCTGCCGTAAATGTACAACACGGAACCCATGGCTTTACTTCCCTTCCAAAGGAAGTCATACTTAGGATTTTTACGCCCGAAAAAAAAAATCCATTGGTC
The DNA here is from genome assembly GCA_030762175.1 of Metallyticus violacea. Taxonomy (NCBI): domain Eukaryota; kingdom Metazoa; phylum Arthropoda; class Insecta; order Mantodea; family Metallyticidae; genus Metallyticus; species Metallyticus violacea. Next base: position 49,761,862 of record CM060844.1, on the reverse strand, counting down.
CTGGCCGGGTTCGAACCCGCGATCTTGGGTTTAGGAGGCAAGTATGGTAACCACTACACCACAAGGACCGACGTCGGTTGGGTATAGATAATACTAAATATTGTTATAAAAGCTTATTTGATATTAGGAGACATTTCTTGCTGATAATATTTTGCTTAAACGATGGGGTTTTTGTACATGACAAGAATGAAAATCAACAATGCATAATGACAAATGAAAATCATAGTTGATTGAAATGGCTACTACAAATAAACAGCGAGCGCTGGATATGTTGCAATTGTTTCTGTTGCCACAACTTGACGAAGACAACAATATTAACATATATTTCAGAATTCCCTCTCCCTCACTGGGTATGGGAGGTTCGTCATTTTCTAAAGAAATTAAAAATTACTCAAGCTTTCCAAAAAATCGCCCCTCTGATGTGGACTTGGACTGAATTTCATCACCGTTATGAGTTGTACAGAGCGCTCAATGGGGGCCATGTAGCGTTATGAGAAATCTTCCATCTTTCAATGTTGAATACACTAAGTTTGAAAATATAAAGTTTAGTAGTAAATGTTTTACAGTGTTTTCATTTAATCCTACCTAAACGGATTGCCCTGTATTTTTATTGTTTTATTGATCCTTCAAATAGTAAAATGATAAATAAACAGGGTATTCCATTTATCTTTCTCGCCCAAAATTAAATTTTTCTAATAGGTCAAATGACAAATTGTTACAAACAAAAGCTTTTTTTTTAACATCATGGGAGAGTTTTATTCTGAGGGTATATTTTGATCTTCATTAATGTAGAAGATACGAAACATAACTTCGTTTTTTTAAAATGACAGCATGCACATTTTATTCAAGAATACTCTTACCCTCTCCAACAGCTATTCAAAAATGTATCACTCTGTACCATTTTTGTCAAGAGATCAGTTGATGTGCAAACGGTAAGGAATTGTACAGTTATTGAAGAAATTGTTTAATGCCTTGGTTGTGCAAAGTACTTACCCAATATAGTAAGTACTGTGGAGAGTTCTGATTATGGTTTCCGATTCATGTGAGTCGGTCCTGGTGGTGTAGTGGTTACCATACTTGCCTCCTAAACCCAAGATCGCGGGTTCGAACCCGGCCAGGACCGATGGATTTTTTCGGGCGTAAAAATCCTAAGAATGGCTTCCTTCAGAAAGGAAGTAAAGCCGTGGGTCCCGTGTCGTACATTTACGGCACGAAAAAGAACCTCAAGCCTGAAAGAGAGGCATCTGAGCAAAATTTGTCGGCCGTTTCACGCCCTGAGTTGAAAGGGACGCTGATGACCTGAGCTGTTAAAGAGCGTCCATAAATAAAAAAAAAAAAAAAACATTCATTGTATCTCCTACTCTATTGCATTTGCAATAATCCGGGGACATTATGCGGTAGTGGTAGAGGAAAGGCATGGGTAGTTCCCTCTCTTTTTTCACCCTATTTGTTGGTGCAACACCTGTTTAAATAGATAATTTAAATAGATTTTTTTACAATTATGGGCGATTTTTATAGGCCTAAGTGCATGATATACATATTGTGTAAGACCTTTTTTGATTTTAAGTCTTCAATGTTATTTAAAGAGTTTTATGTTCATAATGGTTCTTATTTAAACATAACCCATTTTCCTCCTCAAGCCAAAGTAGCGTTATAATACGCCAGTTTAACAGAAAACGAAATTTGACTTAATTTGACTTGTTTTGTGTATAATAAAAGCACGCACGTTCCCAGGACATGTGTGAAATGGATGAATTATATTTGTAACAAACATATTTTGTAAGTAACACTGCCGATACTACTGCTACTATTGAATATTTTTGAATGTACTCATAATTGTGAAGACATCCTACAAAAATATGAATTAAATTCAATGGAAAACAGAGATAATGAACAAACGTGTGCTTTTTTAAAAAAAGAATTACAGAAGAATTTCTTTTACATTTAATTTTATTTTTAAAAGTTTAAAATACTTAAAATACTTAACTCCCTATATATATATATATATATATATATATGTGTGTGTGTGTGTGTGTGTGTATAGTATTTACTATAAACTATGTTAGCTATTTTGTAATATAATTGATGCTAAATAAAAAAATAATTTTTTGTTGGTTGACAATATAATAAGGACTTAGCAATGTGTTTCTTTAATTGTAAAATAGTGGAAATAAGTTAATAATAATGTTGTTTGCGTTTGTTGCTAATTCAGATTTACGGCATATATAATCCTCATGCCTGAAAGAAGAGTCTCTAAGCAAAACTTATTGGCCATTTCACAACTTGAATTGAATGAGACACTAATGACCGGAGATGAGAAAGATCATCCTTAAATAAGCCATATTAAATAATTTATCTATCATAACTACTGGTTGTCAAAAAGTTTGGAAACAAAACTAATGAAAGAATTAAAGAATACTATGAAAACCAAGAGACATTCTGATTTTTCTACATCTAAAGGAAAATCAAGGAATAGATAGAAAGGAATAGAGGTAGGCACATTTATAGAGGGCCAAATAAAATGTTTAATTCAGGAATTTTGTACCTTCAGGAAGGCTCTATTTACTCAATAAGTTTAACAATGTACTTAAGGAGAATACCTCAGATTCCAGATAATAAAAGGGTTCAAATAATAAGCAATTGTGATACAATATAAAAATCACTTAAAAATAGGAAACAGCGGAATTATAATTGTTCATACGGTTTGCACTACTGTTGAGAAATAGGTATTTCAAACAGTTTTTAATAACTGAGTTCAATAGGAGATTAAACTTTTGAAATCAAATTACATGATATGCACAAACATTTAAAACTACATCTAGGGAAAAATTACTAAGAACGCATGCCTGTATAATTTTCTATCCCAAAATGACGTCTCTGAATCATGTAACTAGCGTTCCGGAGTACTGAAATCCTGTGGTAAATTCCGAGAAGAATGTACGGTTTTCTCTTGTGTTTGCAGAACACGAAATTCTGGCCCACAAAATACATCTATCATTTCAGTTCAAATCGACTGCTGTCCAAATATGGGACAGTGTCATACCTTTTGATTTAGTTAGGAACGTCCTGTGCTGACCAGGCAATCACTCACTTGGAGGGCTCTCAGACAGTAGCAGCGAGTGTTGATCCGGACAGAACACGGGAGCAAATCGACGGGGTCGCTATGTTTAAACAGGGATGTCTAAACTTGACCCCATTCTGTATCCCGTTCCCATTTGCTGCCGTAGTAGCGATCAATCCCCAAAATGACATCCATAAAATATATCAGTGTTCTCTCAAGGACACTTAGTCTTAGATGCAGTCGACTCAACTGCGTCCCTGAGACTGACTCAAGTATATGCCCAATTTTGGGGAATTTTTGTCCCAAAAATTAAATTGAACAAGCATTGAAGTAAAATGATCAATTTTATTTCTTGAGTATGCCAGGAGGCAAATGTCATAATTTTTTTTTCTGCAGAAGGCTTTTGTGTTACAATATTCAGCTTTTTCTCTTATCCTGTCAGTGATAATGGTCATACTATAGTTACATTCCTGCAAATACAACTCTATTTAAAAGCAAAATTTTTAAAAATATTTACTGCACTGAACTTATAATTGCTAAAAGATGAAGCATAAGTATCCAAAAGCAGCAGTGAAAAATAAACAATGAATTAAAATCACGAAAAATTGCAATGTTCTGCTCAAATAGCATACATTTTGTTACCTCGAATGTTAAACCTGTTTCTGGGAATATTTGACTCACTGATCTCAAACGACATATTTTTTCCCTATCAGGTCTTCTAGTTTTAGATAAAGTACAAATATCATGCACTTAGCTTCATTCAGGTAACTCAGCATATTTTAATGTTGTGTTTTAATTAATCTCCTTTTAATGACAAAAAACCATTATACATTAAAGAAAGGAATAATACATATAATGTATTTATTTAAAATCAAAAGTACAAATACAGACTTTGTAAGACTTCCGAGATTGGTAACTGCAAGGATACAAGTTTCCAACATAATCTGCCTTCACGTGTATCTGCCTTGATATCTGCCTTCCACTGTTTTATGTCTTGGTAAAATCTTTCACCTTTTTCTCTGCGTACATTCTCTGTAAAGAGAGTCACGCGAAACAAGTGAAAGTCGTCTGCCGTCAGTTGTTAGGAAGTTTCTCGTCACACTAGCAAATGAAGGATTCTATGAAATGTGGGTCATTCATGAGCTGTCTCTTTTGTGGGCCATCAAAAATTCCTGCCTTCAGTTTTTCTACGGTAATCCAGATAATTTACATGCTATGCATTCAAACGCACAAACCATCTTTATTCTAAGCCTTGAAAAATTGTTTCGTTATGTCTCACTTGGTCTAATGGTGACTGGATGATTCTATCTTGTGCTGCCAAAGGTCTATTGATTGCATTTTGTTGTCCCTTGCAGAGCAATATTTTCTTACCCAATGTTTATGTTTGACTGTATTTTGCCAAAGAAAAATGAAGCATGTACACTTCGTGTAGCCATTTTCTTATCCAAGAAAAAATATAATAATAACTAGCTTCAGGTGTACTCAAATCACCAATTGATGGTTCATTGTCAACACTATAAGGGACATTTGAAAAGTTTTGTAACCAGCCTACCCATTGTTGGACAATAATGTTTACAAAAATGTAACTAACTCAGATGGCATCTATCAAAATATGCATAAGAGTAGCAAGTTTAAATATGCATAGTCACTGTCGTACAGTTTGATTTAGTTCAGTCCTGTGTCAATAACTGATGAAAAAACATGAATGCTTCTAAAGGCAACTTTAGATTCTACATTTTCACCCGCTATAGAGCAAGATGGATCCGATCATTTAAGAAGGGTGATAGATAGTGAAAGACAACTCTCGCTCTGGCGGACTTCGGAAAGCTTTGAACGAGAGAACAATTCAAAGAGTGAGGATCTTGGTGAAGAAAAATCGACATGAAGGACCGTTAAAGGTTGACTGTATGCCAGAAGGAATGACAATGAATTGAGAATACCATGACACTTAAATCTTGGATCCTTTATTTGAAGAGTTAGGCGACAGCGTCCAAAGACAGGAACTTCACGGCTGTTGCTTTTGCACAACAATGCGTCACTTCACAAAACAACTGCAAATTTTGGGAAACTTGTAGTCGCCAAAATTCAATTGCTTGGCCATCCACCCTACAGTCCTGGCCTTCACCATGCAATTTCTGGTTGTTTCCTCGAGTGAAATGTTGCATTGTTGAAAAATCTTTTAAACGAGTGCAGTGCCTTGCTCAAGCTATAAATTCAGTTCTGTTGACAATATCTCAGTCCGAGTACCGCATGGTTGCAGCGCCTACAATTGTGTGTGTGCGCGTGCGCGTGCGCGTGTGCGTGTGCGTGTGTGTGTGTGGAGAAATAAAATACTTTAAAGGATGGTAGCATAAGTTTTCCAATTCAGTCCTTAGCTTGAACTTTAAAGTGACACTTTCAAAACTTTCTGAATGTGCTTCGTAAAGAAATGGTCTTGTACTCTTCTTTGCTTTTGGTGGATAAAATTAAAGTGACCATATTTGATGCAGTTTTTTGAAAGAACATATTTCAAACTCTTTGTTGATAAAAAGAGGCCATTCACAAATGTAATTGATTTAACGATTTAGCTGTAGCAATCATGGTTTTTGGGTTCCATCCAAACCATTAGTATTCCATAATTCAAGCAGCTTTTCTTTTGATTTGTACAACTTTGCTTACAACACGAGGAGAGGTTTAGCTGGATGTTCAAGTTTGACACCAAAATTTATATAGTTTGTAAATTAGAAGTTATTGCGTACTATTGTTATGTTAGTTTATTAACTAACATAACAAAAGATTTTTTTGCAATTTGAGCGCTACACTTTTATCTCAGTATATTACAAGATTGTGAATAAGCGATTAATTTTGAAAAGAAGTTTTTTTTAAATAGAAAAAATATAAGTAATTTAAATACATACATTTTTATTCAAATAAGAGCTTGTCACAATATTCTGTAGAAGAGAAATTTCCAAAAGCTGACCAAACATTGTGCAAATTAACGTGTACCTAAGAAACTAGGGCTGATACGGCCTATTCAATGCAATGTTCTGGTTTAGCATTCCATATAACCGTAAAAATATACCTGAAAGCCAAGACACCAAGAACATTGGGGGGGGGGGGTTAATGTATATATTTATTAACTACGATTGGGGTTTACACTAGGTGGCAGTGAAGGAAATAAAATGATTGTTTACAGCAAAATACTTGAAAGGGAAACCAGTTAACTCTATTAACATATTAATCTTGAATTAAATAAGTCAATCTGATTTAAAGATATGTCCAATTAATTTTACATATACTTTTAGATGCCAGTTAACTAAATTAAGTGCATTTAATCTAACTAAAGCATTGTAATCTATTTAGATGTGCATAATCTAGTTAAATACATAAAACTAATTAAACACATGTCAACTTATTTTACACATTTTAACTTAATTAAATACATTTCACTTAAATAAAACATGTAAATCTAGTTAAAACAGACATTTAACATAGGTCAACCTAATTTAATTACATGACAACTTAATTTTATACATATTAACTTAATTAAATACAATTCACCTAATTAAAAATATGCCATCTAGGTGAACTAAATTAAGTACAATTCATGCAACTAAAAACATGTCAATTTAGTTAAGTATGTCAAACTAATTAAAAATATGTCAACTTGATTTAAACACATTTTGTTAATTAAATAAATTTCACTTAGGTAAAACATGTTAATCAAATTTAATACATATCAACCTAGTTAAATACATCAAACTAACAAAGCTATAACTACAGTTATAACATTTTTAACTTATGAAATATAATTCAAAATATTTAGGCCCAAACACTTATAAACTTAAATAATATATAAAAAATAAGTGAAGGTAGTCGATTAAATACACAAGGAGTACAATATATCCAGTAGTCCGGGAAAAACATAGATGTGAACAATATTTACATTCATATCTACTTATATCAATGAAATATTACTACATATACTATTTTAGGTTGCTTTTAAATCTTGTCAGAGAAGTACACCCTCAAGTAATTCATCACAGTCATTATGGCTTTATTTACGAAAGAGAATTAGCCTACATCCATTTTCTGTCGCTTACAATTGATTTTAAAATTATGATCGTCCCTGCCATAGTATGTTGGTTTTTCCATTCTAGTTGTGTTATAAAGCAACCATTGTCTTATAAGAACAGGAGAAAATGTAGTAGACAATATCAGATTGTCTTATAAGAAATTTCTGTTTTAAGTTTGGTGTTTTGTAAGTTTTTAATGGAAGAATGCTACTTTTACTATTATGTATATTGTAAACATTAAAAGTCTTTACCATAAAACGGAGGTAACAAAGTTTCTGATTGGAGTCCTTCTAAAGCATTCTGGAAACAAAAAGCAAACTTTAAATATTTACCATAACTTAGAGGATTTAAGGTTGGAATTTTGAGAATACACGGAGAATTTTGGAAGAATATCCACAAAAATACTTGTAGACTGTCAGGAGAATTTGGTGCCTCAAAAGATACCATACATCTCCACATTAAATCACTTAAAACTCATGCAGAAGCTGAATGAATTGCTACCTGAACAAGCCCAAAGTAGAGTGGATATCTGTCGTCAATTAGTCACAAATCCCATGAATGATAGACTTATTAGGAGAATTGTCACTTGTGATGAAAAATGAGTACCTTACCCGCAACCCTGACACCTCGAATCAGTGGCTGGACCTCCATCAGCCTGTCAAAATCATCGCACAAGTAATATTATGTGTCTGATGACGTTGAAGATGTGATACAATGTGTATTTGTTCCATAGGGGCGTGCAGTCCATGCGAATATTGTTTCTCAACAACTGGAAGAAGATCAAGAACTTCTGAGATGGGTATATGCAGCATTAGTTAATCAAAGTAGTTCTCTTGCAGGAGGACAATGCTTAAACAACCTGGTATTGGAAGGGCTCGAACTGAACTACACTCAACACACACCCTGATCTTGCGCCTTTAGATTCTCATCTGCTTCGTGTTGCCAGGGTAACTATGGTTGAAAATTCCAATGTTCTGACTTACATGTTTGAAAACTCCCTCCGGAACAAATAATCGTCTTCAGTTTGATTCTAATTTACTTTACCTAAATAAATATGCGTCGAAAATTTGTATCTATACATAGTTAACAGTACTACAATGCTTCGCAAATACCCGGGGGCATGCGGATCGCAGTTTGATAACCGCTCGTTCAGGACAAACACTACTGGATTTCCCTAATGTTTGGGGCATCCGCGGGTCATAACTATTGATAATATTCACATTAGTGGCACTGTGTGTACCATATCCCGTTAGTGTTACTGCATATGACAAGCTTGATCCCTTTCCCATACCACTGCTCAACGCCCCTTCTCTGCATCTGCCCCTATTGCAGCAGTTGTAGGAGTGATGGATATCTGTCTGAATAACTCGTGACATCATGGCATTTGTGTTTTCTGGACCCTTCTTCATGTCAGGTGTATGTCATGCAAACTCTTGCAGCAGGGTGTTCTTTCGATGATTATCTCTATTGAGTATAATGCATACAATGAATAGAGCATCGCTGCCGCTATTTTGTTGCGTGTTGGCAGGGCAATGCATTATCAGAAAATAAATGGCCAGGTACATACAAAAAGTAAAATCGTGGTCGGTGGCAACGTTTTGTTAAACATTGACACTTCCTTTATGAAACTGTCGATAGTTTTTGTAAAATTATGATAAATATTGTGTCTAGTTTTACCTACTATATATAGGGAGAGACATTTTTCAGAGTAATTTTGATCGTTAAATTATTTCCTTGAGCAAGTCTTGATTTTGGGAATAGCAGGAAGTGATCTGGAATATTTTTACGACCAAGTGCATTTCCACTTAAAACTAGTCTTTGGACACTATGGTCAGTAGAGCAAAATTGAAAAGAGAAATCAAAAATGTTTTTTTAATATGAAAATTGTCCAAGTGATGGATATTTTACATAAATTGTAATGGGCGATGTATGAGAGAGAAAAAATTATAATTTTAGGGGATTTTGGAAAGAATGTGAATCGAAGATTTTTACAGGCAGCGAAGGGATTTAGATTATGTCAAACTGTGAAACAAGAATGGAGAGGAGACAATGGGGACATGAGTAGAGATGGATTTGCATAAGTTAGAACAGGAGCAGTTAATTTAAGGTGTTTAAGAGATAGCGGAAAGCTATGCGTGGGAAAATAGATAACATATTTCATTATTTGTTACACTGTAAAAAGCCTAAGAGATGGAGCGAAAAAATATGGCATCAGAAAATGATATAAGAATAAGGTATTGTGGAAAAGAACATTATACGTACCTAGAAAGAAAATAATGTAAAAATGGTAGGAGGATATTTGTAAAGGTTAAACCACACATGCTTGAAAGATAACAAACAGCATAAGTTTGAGAAATTCACTTAATTATGAATTTAAAAAACTACTGCGGGGAAGGCCTTACTGAATGGTATGATTCAGGCTAGTGTAGTATTAAAGACCTCATCAATACGGACAACATCTTGCAGTTAGGCTGTATTGGTGAGTGTAAAAACATGCAGATTATTTTATATTGGTTTGTGAATAATTTGTAGTTAGTTTTCTTTAACTGTATTTTGTTATTGATGATGGAAATGTCTGATATTTTCTTATGAAATAATAATTAGGTATAGATGGGTCCATGTCTTCTGAATATTTCAGTGGGGAACTGCTGTTGAGTGGAAGGAGTTCAGTTGTTAGATAAAGTTAAATAATTTGGACATTTGTTTATGTAAAAATATCAGTGATAAATAAATTCATCCATTTGAAAAGAGGAAAGATAGACGAAATTCTGCTTATGCCATTACTGCTTACAGATCCTATGATTCAGCTGACGGTGATTTCGTCGAAACCTTGAGACATTTAAACGTTGGTTTTATTATTTATAACCCAGACACGACTGGCCAGCTAACTAGCTGGCCCTTAGACAAAACACTCCGGGGAAAAACAAAACTAATGGAACTGTATCATGTGATGTTTCTGTACTAAAAAGTAATATGAAGCCCTCCTGCTTTTGAATAAAAAATCTTTAAGCAAGGTAGGGCACTCCTTGATGCATAAATACCAACAGATTCTGTATGGTCCATCTGGTGTAGTTTCAGCTTCGTATTTATCATCTTCATTCCCTTTAACGTTTGAAAGACTCCAGTGGAATAATTGTTAGAGAAGATGAGTTTAAATACAACACAAATGAAGCGTGTACACTCAATCCCTTCCAAGTAAAAGGACGTTGTAAGTTTCTATTCATTTTTGGATGAAGAAAGACGGATATGGTGTATTGCAGTGTTCGAAGAAACGTCCAAGGCTTTAACATCTGATGATATATTTTTTTTTGATTGATTTATTTACGGATGCTCTTTAACATTTCAGGTCATCAGCGTCCCATTCAACTCAGGGCGTGAAACGGCCGACAAATTTTACTCAGAGACCTCTCTTTCAGGCTTGAGGTTCTTTTTCGTGCCGCAAATGTACGACACGGGACCCACGGCTTTACTTCCCTTCCGAAGGAAGCCATACTTAGGATTTTTACGCCCCGAAAAAATCCATCGGTCCTGGCCGGGTTCGAACCCGCGATCTTGGGTGTAGGAGGCAAGTACCACTATACCACCAGGACCGACATCTGATGATATTGGGAAAGGGAGAAGAAAAATAAAAACAATAAAACTTAGAAATATGTTAATACATGTTTAAGAAATGTGTGTTTGTTATTTTCAAGTATAACAAACGCAAAGAAGAGAAGGGATTTAAGAAACTGATATAGCTGATGTAAAAATAACATGTCCTTCAATAAACCACCTTTTGTTACCTTTCACAATTTTGTTATACTCTGAACTGTGATGTTATTTCACCGTACATTTACTTTGAATAAATTCAAATAAATGTGATCCTGAATATTCGCTTAACATGAGTTCGATGTGCAGCTTCCTGACATTTAAATATGCATATCTGAAATCACAACGTTTCTTTATGTGCCCTTATTCAGGCCATTTTCTCAATTTAAGACTGTACGCTTTCCTTTTGGTAGATTAGCGCAGAAAGTGTCTGTTATTCTTCAGTTTTTGAAATGCAATCTTCTAAACATTGTTAGAAAGGTATATTCCTCACAATGAACATCCGTTACGTAAAATGTACAACGTTATTACGTAAAGCGCAGGAGAAAAATGTGTCCGTCAGTCACTTCTTTTCTGTTTTTATTTCCATTTCTTTGTGTTAATAATGTGAACGTGGAATTTAAAGTCTCTCCGCAGTTTCCTTGTCAAGCAAAATGTTGAAGTGAACTGAAACTTTGTATTAAACATAATTTTAGCCGATGCTCTCTCTCATTTGGACACAGTTCCTAGTCTTGTCTCTTGCAAAGAAGTTACCAAGTATATAGGGTGTGCTTAAACTGGTTTAGTTCATTCCTATTAGTGATCTTTATTATTCCTTAGTAGTTATTGCGTTTCACGGATGTTATCAACATGTTACTGTTCTAGCAGTTTGGAATTTCGAGCGTTAAACTTTACATTGCAATGCAGATGTGGCAATTTTTGCTTGTTATTTACTATTATCGATTACCGGAATTGCCTGGGCTTGTTATGTTTTTAAAATAATTTATTTTTTTTAAAAATTCATATGTTTCTACCTAACGGTTTGATCAAAATCGGTTTATATCACCAGAACACCCAAAAAGTCATGCAATCACATACTTTTCCGGGGTTATGACCCTATTTTTACGCATTATCTTTACGAATAAGAACAACCTGTTAGTTTAGTATAATGAAATTTATGTTCTTATAATAGAACAAATAAACCGAGAGAGTGACTTAGGCGACAACGGTCGGGGGTTTTCGGGCTCTAAAGTCTACGGCTGATTGGATTTTCCCTGGTCCTTAGGAGAATGCTGAGACGAATATTTATTTTATACAGTTTTACACTCTTCCATTTCATATGATTTCATGCAGTTGATTCTGTTACAGAGTCTAAAGTGCCAGGGCGAAGTGAACTGGCGCGGAGTGACAGTGGCTTGCGCTTTAGCGTTGAGAGGTGGAACTTCTTGGGGGGAGGAGTGCTTTGCAGTAGTCAGGGTGTTCTATATGGAAAAAAATGTTATGAAACCCGTCTATGTTCGTGCCTAATGATCTATGAATCGCCCGATATCTTCTTCCTCCCTTCAGACCTTCTGCAAGGCTTTATTTCAATAATTTTACATCGACAATTTTTCATTATCGTATAATTAATATTTATATTTAAATATGAACTAGTTCTGGGGGTGTTGATATGCTGGAAAATATGAAACAAGTGTCTAAGATATAGATATTAAACACACAAAGTAATAAAATCGAAGAATTATTATTTTCACCAGAATTTCAGAATAGTGTTGCTATTAGAGAAAAATTAACACTTTCAGTAAAATAAACTGAACACCTTTGTTATTTCGTTTGATCAAAATCACCATAGCTCTCAATAGATCACTTCTACATTTGCAGAGGAGAAAATGTTGATTAATTACTGGACATAGAACGTTAAGGAAGTATCTGCAGACTCTAGAGTTCTATCAAGGATCTGTGGATCATGTGAACAACGCTTCAGTTAGGAGAAGATTTCAGCTCTTTGGAGCAATATGGAAGATTCTGCCAGAGGAGCGCAGGCTCTGGAGTTTGATAAGCGGAAGTGCACCAAACCTTGCTAACAGCAACAACAATAATGCCATCCTGGTACCCATGATAATAGCTCATAGCTTTGACATTCTGCTGAAAAGTATTAGATGCTAATTCTTCCCTTGCGATTTGCAGACACTCCTACTGTTTGATTGCGACTCTTGCTCCAAGTTTACTGTCTAATCAATCTCAGAAATTCCGTTGAAGACTGACAGACCTTGGATCACCGCCTATTGCACAAGGAAGCTCTTGCTTATGAATGTGCAAGATGTGGCATGTTGTACTAAAGGGTTATACATTGTTTTATCTATCCTGACACAATCTCCTGTCTTGCCTTGATAAGACATTACATTGTACTCTGCACGCAACGGGAAGTCATTCCTTCGCCAGGTAAACGCCTAGCATACTGTCAGTAGGCACCAAACTTTTCAGCTTATTTACAGGTATCTTCAGTTTATACTTGGACACCCATAATGCATATGCCTCTTTGGTCATGCTAATTCCTTCTTATTTATTAGTTTTTTTTAAAAAAATCGGTTCTTACTTAGCTATAAGAACCATTTTTTTTACCTAGTGTCAACATTTGCTAATATCTAGTTTCTGAGTTAGCATTTATTGCAGTGATATTTTTACACATTTAAAGAATTGTAATCTGAATGTTGATAAACAAAATGAATATTGCATATATTCAAAAATGCACATTAAATACTATGTATGTCCTAAAATAGTAATCGGATGTCAAACGCCTATTTCGCTCTAGAAAGGAAAGTGAAGAACCAAAGTATGCACAAAGCATAAGAAACGTGCTTGAAGCTTTAAGTAAAGCGTTAGGAGTTCTTATCTATTAGGGAGTTGAGTTGAGAACATGTATTAGGCAAGTGCAGTGACTGTTTCATGAATCTGAAAGTTTGTTGACATATTGGAAAGAAAGTGTGGGAATATTGTTGTCACACCCCAATGGACATATAAGATGTTGTTGATATCGGCACGTCTAGAGGAAGGGTGTAACTTTTTTTTGGGGATAGTGTTTAACGCTCGTTTTTACCACTGAGGCACCACAGGCGGTGGACGCTGATGATACAAGAGATGAAATGATATATTGAGAAAGGATATTTTTAAGGAAGGAAGCGTTCCATGCCTAAGTTTAGGGTACCTCCCCGACATTTTCCAGTTATGAGGACTGAGGAAAACCTGGAAAAAACCCAGTCAGGGAGGACGGTCCTGGCGGGACTGGAACACCAGACCTCCCGCTCACGAGTCCGCAACTTAACGCCCTCGGCCACTCATGGCGGTAAGGGTGTAACTGTGCAACCCATTCGGCATCTCTAGTAAACTGTATGTCAATGGAAGAATAAAGAGATATCAAGTGCTAATGTAGATTTGGACTGCCCTAAAGGATATTTTCTAAAAGTGAAAAGCATATGTCATGAGGCACTGAAACTTTGCCATGTCGGACGGTGGCCCGTGGGGTGTCAATTCTTCTACAAGGATGTGTGGAAGATGCACCACATGCAGGCCGCCCTGTCCTCGAAGCGCATTACATTTATTTGATTTAATTGCTGCTGGAGATTTAACAGCGAGAGAGAGTTAGTGATAAAATCTGAATAAGCTGTACTTGCATTAAATCGTTTCTTCTCAGACATAAATAAAAAGGGCTTAGTTCTGGGTGCTCAGGATCTTCCATTGTGTAAGTAGTAACGAGTGATAAATATGGTGGGTTATTACGCTGAAGGAATGTCAGCCCCCATACATCTGAATTCTATTGTGCAGTTTATGTGATCAGAGTAGCGTAGTATCAAACAATGGCAAGTATTGGAGATCATTTATGATACCTACTTCATGTTAACAAAGAGAGGTCTGTTAAAGAAAAGAACTGGGTAATTTTCCATGCATCAAGTCACATCTGCATTGGTGAACTTGTTACCGTTGTTGTGAAGGCCTTCAAAGATCTTCCTGTGCAGGCATTGAAATCTTTTTTCTTGACCTTGCAACACACTATTATTGAATGTATGAATGTTAATGGGAAGATCTGCTACAAAACCACTTCACATGAAGAAGTACAGCTCGCAACAACAGGAGCGTTTATCTTTAGTGTCCATTGCAATCCCGGCAATATCAGCTCCATCGGCGTTGCTGTGCGCCATGTTGAGTGACTAGTCTAAAATACTGCTAATACTCGTATTGTCTACTCATTATTTTTGATCGTTACTCTCTGAAAATAAGTATTTGTATTCATTTATTGACAATAAACATCTCTCTAAAGAAATGCGACAGGTGTAGTATTTTGCATTTACTCAATGCTTTAGTAGCTGTAACTAGAAAGTTTTCACCCGTGTGATTTAATTGTTAAATTAAAATATCTGAACTCTAAATTTACACAGTACAGACTCGTCACAGGTGCGGAGATAAAAGGGACTATAAAAGAACTGTATGTTGTGCCGAAAAAGGCAGGTTTGTTAGGCGTTTCCACTTTGTGTTAAACGCCAGTATTGGATCAATGATGAAGCGGCGGGACTAAGCTGGTTAATCTTCAGCAAGGCTTCAATGTCATCACTCTGTTAGCCGTAGTCAGTAGCTTGCACTGAAGCCTCACAATCTCATAACTTTTTGGAATATACGAGACTTTCAGGTGCAAGCGATCTCACTAGAGCGTTTCTACCAACTGTGGTAATTTACCTGCCTTTCAAGTATTTGAGAGCTAACTTTTTGCTTCCATCTAGCTGCTGTCTAACACATTGGAAGGGAATAAAGCAAAACTTAACTCATTCTTCACAAAATCCTGCTCTAGCTTTGCTACATTAGCATTCGCTATTCACAAGAAGAGTTTTTCAGCCTTAACATTAATTTGGTAATCGTTCTAATTTAACCAATAAAGTGAATAACCTGAAATTTAAAACTTATTAATATTTTTCAATATTTTATTCATGTCCAAAGCATTTCAGGGAAAATATAATGCTATTTTATAAAAATTATATGCTGTTTTTAATTTTAAACTCTTGAGAGCATATTTTAATGTCAACTTTAAATACAAATTAATAATTTCCACCCAGTAAGTCACTTTATATTTTCTGATACTAATGTTACAGGCCTAGTTGTCAGCTATTTAAATGTTAATAATAGCTGTTTAATTTATGTGCAGTAGCTAATTTAAAATGCCACCTTCGTTTGTTGTTAAACTATGCGGATCTTAATATAAATAACTTGTCACATTGTCACGACTGGGGTTGTGACTTGAGGAGGGGGTAATTCTTTAGGAGGGTGATGATAGAAGCCAACTCCTGTCTGACATCCCAACTTATTTTATTGTTGAGGGGACATGTCCCCAGTATAAGTTGAAATTACAAATGGTAGCCTCCGACAGGCCCTTATCTTTCAGGAATCTGTAGAAGTAGTGCCGAGGGTATGCGCCGACGTTGACAATCCAATGACTCTGTTTCTCCTTATATTGGTTTTTGGTTGCCTAGGGGGAGGTCTCTACATTGTGACACAACCTGTACCAAATAAGGTATGCCACCGCTCTAGATTTGAAAACTGGAGAACACCTTGGATGGGCTCCAGTAGCACCTTGAAACATGTTAGGGACAAGTCTATATCCGCGCAGATTCCACTATGTTTAAAGGCTTTAGGTCAATCAGTTCCGAGGCCTATTTACAAGGTATTTTACAGTGAGACATCCTTTAGCTAGTAACAAGCGAAATCATGCTGAGCTTGGGTCTGTCGCGCGGTGTTGAAAAGTTCTAAATACCTGCGCACTGTCTTCTCATTGGATGCTATAATTCGCTCGTGAATCTGGCCGCCCGGGGTTTTCCTCACTCATTTCTTCCTCCCGGCTAGATTTTTATTTTAAAAGGACGAACTTTAAGACCTTTGGTCATTAACGTTCCATTCAATTCAGGCTCGAGGTTCTCTTATGATTTTTACGCTGTAAGAAATCCATCGACCCTGCTTGGATTTCAACACCGCAATTTTGGGGCACAAGGGAAGTAGATCACCAAGACTGGCCCCTTCCTCCCGGAGGAGCTGCCATTCGAAACGTAGGCTCAAACAGCTAGCCGTGAGTAAGGCTGAAGCACCGAAGTAACATG
Source organism: Metallyticus violacea (assembly GCA_030762175.1). Taxonomy (NCBI): domain Eukaryota; kingdom Metazoa; phylum Arthropoda; class Insecta; order Mantodea; family Metallyticidae; genus Metallyticus; species Metallyticus violacea. The sequence goes on along the minus strand of CM060844.1, from coordinate 49,745,045 downwards.
TCATTCCAGTCCAATGTTTATTTTTAGCTTCAGTCAACAGCATTCTAGTTTTTAACCACAGCTGTGGTAGAGTTTATCAGTATTATTGTTCGCCCTTCTTTGATTTGTTGGTTGTTAATGAAGATTAGTGCAGCAGTAATTAAGAAAACTGAAGATTGGAAATAAAAATCCCTTTTTTATTGAACTATAGTCTGGTTCAGTGATAAATAATATAAAACTGGCTTTACCGCGAATCCTCTAGAAGTACACAGTGGGTTGCATACTTAAATGGGCGAGAGGTAGTTATGCAAGGAGTAGTCCCTCTAAAACGATTATCGACCACATTGTTCCTTCCCACTGCTATCTTCAGTTAACTACACTGTAGTCTGTTGAAATTATACGTCCTAATGTTTATATTTGGCAACCCCTAGGATTAAACTAAGACTTCACCCTTCCAGCACTCATTCAAAATTTATTCAGCTGTCAGTATCTTGAGATTTCATGGGATTTACAGTGTACCCAGCAAAGCTACTTTGTTAATTTTATCCTTTGTCCATCTAAGCGACTACAGCCAGGTTGGAACTTTGTTTTGTAATTTTATTACAGACATTTTCTGAGTGAGGATTTCACGCGAATAAGTCTCCATATTCATAATTTAGCTCAGAGGAAAGATTCATCGACAGATAAATATTCCTGCTTGATATGCGCAATTTAAAGGTTTCGGTTCGGTGTGCTAGAGAAAATCAAACTTGCGCTCGTGCACATCTGCAATAGAAGTGAAGCGTTTGCGATAATGCTACCAACTAAGTCCCAAAAAAGTCACATTGAACATCTTGGAAATAAATTTAAAGCTTTCACAATTTCTGTGTTTGTTGGCGCTTACATTGTCATGACAGCCTCATTAGTGTAAGTGTAGTTACATTGTAATTTTGACACATGTTTCTATTTTTGACATGAATCTTCCTGTCACACTTTCTGTTTTTCCGTCATAATAATACCATTCTTGGAGACAACGAAATTCCAAACCTTTGTTGAAAACGATTCATAATGTCCGTCATTGTGATTCCAATACGGGTGTCTCTTGTGCTGTTCAAGAGGGTACACATTTGTGTCGACCGCCATCAGCAACGTTCTCATCAGAACTGATATGTACGCATGTTACTACCTTCCCTCATTCTTCAGGATACTTCAAATTATATAGAATGTAAAGCTAGGTATAGTATAGCCTGTATTTTATATAGAGAGCTTTATTGAACCCAAGTACATAGTATCAGTTCAGCGTGCATTCAGAGAGAATTTAGAGACCAAATACAGCGAAGTGGTTCCTACACGATAGATACAATGGTGGGTCACTGGAAGTATTCGAAATAAACCACATCAGTGGAGAAAGTGAACGTTAAGCTGATATGGGGTTTCTTACTTCGTAGCCCAAAGTTTTCAATATCCATAAAATGTATTTTGATCAAAGCTAAGTGAGGCGACAAGGTCCTGCAAGCATCTTAAATTTCTTGATTTCCTACTGATAATTGATGATGCCAACCTTCAATTGAGAGGGTATGTAAACAAACAAAAAGAAACAATTATTGAAAGGCCAGTCTATAGTGAAAGGCTGTGATCACCCAATGGCAGTCGGTCCTGTTGATGTAGAGATAACCATACTTGCCTTCTAAACCCAAAATCGTGGGCTCAAACTTGACTTTTTTCGGATGTAAAAATCCTAAGTATGGCTTCCTCCGGAAGGGAAGTAAAGCCGTGGGTCCCGTGTCGTACATTTACGGCACGAAAAAGAACCTCAAGCCTGAAAAAAGAGACCTCTGAGCAAAATTTGTCCGCAGTTTCACGCTCTGAATTAAATGGGATGCTGATGACCTCAGATGTTAAAGAGCGTCCGTAAATTAAACAAATCAACAGAATCAAGCCAACTGCGGTAAACGGGTCGAACTCGTTGTCAACTAAAATACATTAGATATCAATGGGATGGAGCCATGATGCACACTTTTGGTCACGCTGCGGGAATTACACATCATTTCTCGTTTGATGACAATACTTGCCCCTGAGATACAAAGATTTGATGGCCCCAGCTTCTTCCTTTGGACCTTTTGAAAGGTTTTTTTCTTTTGTTTTTTTTTCCTTCCTCTCAATAGAATGCAAAGTGTTCATAAAGTGAAAGAACGATCAGGCAAGAATTGTAAGCATTACTCCTGAACTCACAGCATGTACCATGTATACGTTCGAGACAACTTGTCGCAATGAATCGGTGCGCATTTGAAAGACGTTATTTCCTACAAATAATGACACAAATTTCTATATTCAGTTTCAAAATCTTGAATGTACCCGTCTTTTCCTCCCCAAGGGAGGTTTTAATTACTAAGGTGAATTTCAAGTACAAGTCTTTCCTGATAGATGGTAAGCCCATCGTCACCAACGCCATCTGACAGGGAACTAGGGAATTTCTAGTGCGGAAAACAGCCATAATTTTATCTTGGGACCTTTTTTATAAGTATAGAGTTCTTTAACGTGCCGTAAATAAACTATACGGCACCATCGTTTTAAAAGTAGATGGCTAATTCAGTACAAAAGAATCTAGCGAAATCATAGGCCAGAGGTTACAGAAATAGTTAATTGTAAATAGCATTTAAGTATATTTAAAATTATTTCTGTTTAGAGGGACATCGTGGGATGTTTTAAAGCTTTGACGTACATATTTACCCAGAAAGGGCATTTAAGATTACAAACGAATTATTTCTCTTAATTGTAGCACGAAATCTCCACGGTTTCTGGAAAATGCGAAATGTTGCTTTGTGTTGATTCTTTCAGAAGTTATGATCAAAAAATTCCGGCACTGAGTAAAATCTTCCAAGGGAATAGGAGTCAAAACGAGTTGAGGCTTCGTTATGTTGGTATTCCCCAATCGATGTCCACGCCATCCAAACAATCGATTCGCCTCGCTCTGTGCACAGACTGCTAATCCCATGGTTTCCGCCATCGGGGACCGGTTCCAAACGCCAGCGTTCTCAACCCTTTGACATGACATACATACGTGCTGCAATCCGAAAAATCACTTCGCGCTTCTCTTCTCTTGTCTGTTTATTTTTCATTCCCTCCCTTTTATGTTGATTTTCGTGTCTTCTTCGACGCATTTCCTAGCCTTTTTTCGTGTATTATTTTGGTTCCTTTTATTGACTAGCATGTACATCGTAAGTCCCTCACCCATTCCTCTTTACCTCTCTTTCATTCATGAGCCTCAAGCTTTATACATAACAGTTTGAGGCTCGTGAATATCAAAGTGTCTAGAAGGAGTCTTTCTGTTTATTTTCCCCAGTGCTCAGTACACTTAGACCAGATGTTTTAAAACTTTTTCATTTGGTATACTACTAAAATAGACGCACGTTTCATCTATGATGTTTATAGAGTTAGTGTTTACCAGTATATTTATTACCCTGAACAAACACTGCAGAAAAATGACGAACTTTTTAATTGTGAAATTACTCTTATAGCTGCAGTTCTATAAACAACTAAATACCTCAATTTTTTAAAGAATATTATTCAGTAATACCATAATAACGAATGTTTGTTGTCATCACAACAAACATGAGTTTGAAAATTCAATTAAATTACTTAAGAAAATTATAAGCAAGTTAATTGCAATGGTAGTACGATGACATTTTATGTACCTTTAAAACCATTGATTAATTTCCATTCTGATTGGTGAATAAGTTATCAATAAGATCATGCATTCGCTTAAAGTCTCTCGCGTGTAATTGTCACAAATAATATCACAAAAGAGTCTGAGATTGCCTACCTTCAGACCCTCGAGAGATATTTATTAGAACTATTTCACGAATAAAATAAAAATTTAAATACAATTTCCCTAAATTTGGCGTACTATAGTAATTGTATATTTGCATTATGGATACTTAAACTTTTCAAGCCATCTTGCAATAGACAAATATCATTTTAATGTCAGTAATGCTAATAGAGAAGAGCCAAATAGGGTTTAGGCTATTTCATGAATAGAATAGGAATAAAAGTAATATATATTTGAAATTCGTGCGTAGAATATTAACAATTGTATAAAATGTACTTATTTACGAATACCTACTATTCAGAAACCTGAAAGTGAAATAGACGAAAATCGACTTTTACAATCGCTACTGTTCGATTTACTAATACTAACTGAGGGAAATAAAACAGAAAACATTTTACCATTATGAGCAACGTGTTTATCAAGATTTATGGTTGCTTAGGCAGATATTGTTACATAGTTTACAAAATGATTTCAGACTGTTTGGCTGAATATGCAAAAACAATTGCTTGAGTGAATGCACATTAAGTTAGTTAAATTTACAATTACTGAAAAAAACACAGAAAATTGGCCAGTGATGCGTGCTTAAGAATTATAATGGAAGTGTAGAGTTGGCTACACTGACCACAAGACTAATGCACTTCGCGCGGTAAAGGGATTTGGTAAAACTTGATGATCATTTCACCGCGATATCGACCTGTGATTGGTTAAAATGCCAAATTTTGTTTCATTTCATTGGTCGATTTTATAGTGATGTAACATAAGTGAAATAGTCGATGTAATTCTTCTATAATATGCATTATGGATTTTATATTGAAATTAACAATTTAAAATCTTATTATTTATAGGTTGAAATAAATGACTAGAGTCGGCATCCTCTAGAGTCTATAAGGTAATTCGGTGTGAATGTCATAGCTAAGGAATAATGTAAGATTATAAGTAAATGAATAGTCATGCTATTTTACAAATTATACATTTCAATGTTGGAACTTTCCCACAAGGTGTGTCGAAAAACGTCATTCTTGTAATAACCATAAAAGGTCACAACTCGACAGTACTTTCAGTTCGCATAACTGGCATCTTGACCCTACATGGGTAAGATGTCACATGTCATGGGGACGGCTCAGGTAGTGTATGCAGCGTAAAGTACTCACCCAAAGAAACCATATAAAGTTTTGGGTTTATTTTTGAAAGCATCGTTGAAAAAAGCATTGTTTTAGCATATTGTGAAATAAAGAGCAGCATATTTTAGCTCTGTCTGTAGCTTGTCAACACAATTCCTTTATTCAGGTGTTACATTTAACATCAGTAGAGCCCGGAAGTTAAGCAATACGCGAAATAAAAAATGACCCTACTGACCCCAAATGTGACCCCAAAACTAGTTCATTTCCATATGACTCTCAAATATGCCCCCTCAAATAGAAAAGGCGTATTGCTTAACTTCCGGGCTCTCACCCAAAGAAACCATATAAAGTTTTGGGTTTATTTTTGAAAGCATCGTTGAAAAAAGCATTGTTTTAACCCATTGTTTTAACTTTTTACCCTTTAAAAATTGTTTTAACCCTTAAAATAGCCAAAATAGAAATGTGCTAAAACAATTGCAGAACTAACAGTGAGTCTTAGATTTAGTGAGCAATGTTTTCTGAAAGGAATTTTGGGGCTGGGGAAAGCACAGAACACTACGGAATTATGAGGGAATTTAAGGCTTAGAGTGAAACCATAGAGTGTAAAATCTGAGTAGCGAAATTATTCATGGAAATCAAACTTTAATTAGGACATTGTGCCCTGACAGCTGGGTATGATAGGGAATATAACACTGGCATCGAAATTAAGAAATGGAGTAGAAACAATGGGGATGGGTTTCATTTGGATATCGGGTAAGGGGAATAGAAAGAGCGCATGGAGGAGGGTTAGGAACTATTTGAGGGATATGGATAGGCAGTAGACAATTGCGCAATGCAGCAAGATGATCGGGATTAAAATTTGAATACATCAAAATAGCGGCCAGATACACCAGACAGGGCTCGCGTGGCTCAGACAAGAGGGTCACTGATGAATATGATCATGGGGAGAATCACAGACACATATTTTCACTGAATGTAAAGATAAAGAATGAAGGGAAAAGTATCTACCGCACACATTTACACAATCGAACAGAGAGAGAGAGAGATGTGATCATGCTGGGCTTTGCTGGCATGCAAGAAAAGGGTGGAAAGATTAGGTAAATTTCTGATGTGAGATAGCTCTGGCCTGAAAAGATGGGGGGGGGGGTTTGAAAAGAATTAAATTGAATCCATCTGTGTGTCATTTCCAATTACATTTTTATAAAATTTAAATGCATTTATAATATTTCTAAAATTCTTCTGGTATTTTTATTTTCTAGTATACTATAAAAGTATGTATAGTCCGTTGGACCCTTGCGCCTTTTGAAGCTGTTTTATAGTATATTGTGTTGGTATCACTGTGATAAACACACTCCTATACTTGAGATAGTAGTAGAGAGATATTTTTGTGCCATGCTATTCTCAAGATGATTTTAAATCACGTGTCAAAACTAAGTCAACCTCAAAAGATGCCTAAACACGGTCGAAGTGCATTATGAGTGTAAGCTAAGGCAAGTTGTGCGCGTTCAAGATCAAATCTTTCACATTGTTGTGTGTCGGGGGGTTAGAACCACTTCTGTATAAAGGAACCAGTAGCTATTGACAATACAGGGTTGCACAGATTCAACAGAAGTGTACTTGGAACTTAGAAAACAAGAAACCAAAGACAGCAATTCTGAATCGTCAAAGAAACCATTGAAAGGAACCCTTAAGCATCAGCTCGTCATTTAGGAAACCAGCTGAGTATGCCAAGATGTGCAGAATTTTTACTGTTTGCGCTGAAAAATATGACATTGCCTCTTTACGAGCTTCATAATGATATGTGAAAATCATGCAACTCGTAAAGCACGCATCATGCCCTAATTGAGGTTGTAAATAAACAATAAAAACCGCACGGCTCTACAACGTGCATAGTGATGAGGCCACATACCACATTTGTGGTACTGCTAACAAGCATAGCGGGCTATTTCACCTTAGAATGGCAAAGGGGCTCACTAAATTAAATGTGGGCATGGAATAAAAAAAAAAAAATTAATGGTGCTTTCATTTTCACAGAAGCTACACGATTACCTTGAAGTGCTGTAACAATTTCTGGAACTAGCTGAAGCAGGATGATATTGCCTTCCAACATGATGGAGTACTCTTTTGTTTTGCAAATGTTAGAACGTAAAGGATGATGTAAGCATTATTCACGAAAATTAAAATATGACTCTGTAGAAATAATTACACAAATACTATTAATATCTTGCCTATTTTTTTGATAATATCTTTAGTGTCTTCCTGCTGCTTGTTGAAGTTACGCAGTCTTACTGCACAATAATTGGAGGCTAATTTTCTAAGATCTAATGAAACGATTTACATTTCTTCAGTAATTTCACGTAATTTAATGTTGCTGCTGTTCTCGATGTACGAAATAATCACAAGGTTGAAATCCGGTACATTGTTAGCCAGTCCTAACCAGCTATAAATACCCCAAAACAAACACATGACTTTCAATTTAACTTCTGTGAGATATAGCCGGGCAGAATGCTCCATTTTCTGCCCCTATATACAATGTAGTTCTAAAGTGATGTGATACATTTTGTTGATTTGGTTTATTTACGGACACTCTCCAACATCCCAAGTGATCAGCGTCCCATTCAATTCAGGGCCGACAAATTTTGCTCAGAGGCCTCTTCTTTCAGGCTTGAGGTTGTTTTTCGTGCCGTAAATGTACGACATGGGACCCATGGCTTTACTTCCCTTCCGAAGGAAGCCATACTTAGGATTTTTACGCCCGAAAAAATCCATCGACCCTGGCCGTAATTGAATCCGCGATCTTGGGTTTAGAAGGCAAGTATGGTTATCACTACACCACCAGGACTGACATAATGCGATACCGTGACAGGCTGTGGTAAAGATTAATTGGCGCACCAATGTTTTAATGTTGTGTGAAACATATGCGCCAGTTTTGTTTACACCGATAAAAATGTATCTTGATTTTGTTATCAATTTTGGGTAAAACCATCTCAGCATTTATGACCTCTATGTCTCTATCAGTAGTTTGTAGACTTGGATTTAGCATGAAAATTAGTGGAGACATTATGCGCATTGCACTAGGTGATTTTTCTTTCGCTGGGCCGCTGCAGTTGGCCCCAATTGACGAGCTCTGCAGCTCTCATCTCACGCTTGAAAGTCGGTCGGGGAGCCGGAGTGGAGGTCAGTCTACCCTAGGAACGTACGAACGTGTTGTTGTGTATTGTGTGACAGTGTATTATGTATTCATTAGACGGCGTAATTCAGAGTATTAACTACGTTAATATGACTCAATTCAGGTGTTCTATTCCACAAAGAGTATTTATTTACGATTCACCATTCGTACAGAATCGGCTCGTGATGTAGTTTCACGAGAGATTCTTAGTCGAAGTTTGATTCACAGATTGGTAACGGAAAGTATACACAGACACGCTGAAGAAACGTTACATATCATTGCACCTGCTCTGGAAGAGTTTAATAAGATTTAATTTTATTTTTGTCGTTGTAATATGTTTATTATTATGATTATTTCACTCACGTGACGTCATCTTACAATTGATTAATAAAACGAAACAACGTTTTGAATTTTGTCCAATTACAGCCGGATCATGCAGTGAAATTACCGAAAAAAATATTATCAAATCCGCGAATTGCTTTGTCTTGAGTCAGTGTAGCCAACTCTAAGCCACCACTATGTAATTCCTGAACACGCATCACTGACCACTTTTGCTAGAGGTGGTGGGGAGCTATTGATAGCAACAAAAGCATGAACAATTGACAATCATAACGCAAAATGGAGGGTTCTTCAAAGCGCTTTGGTTATGTATCAAATGTGCAAATTGATCTTATCATTAGGAACTCCAAACCAAAGAAAAATAAGAGACACCGTGTGTTATCTTTCTTTTTTTAGTCAGTTGGTATTAGAAAATCGAACGGTTGCGATTGTAATAGTCGATTTTGTCCCTTTAAGTATCACGGGTTCTGGATAGAATGGAAATGCACAAGGATAACAAGTGTTAATATTCTGTGCGCGAATTTCAGTATATACATATATTCTTATTCTATAGAAATATTCTAAACCTGTATTTTGCTCTTCTCTATTGGCATTACTGACAATCGGCATTGTTCTGTCACAAGAGTGAAAAGTTTAAGTACAAATATACAATTATTACACTTTTGTAACCCAAGTTTATATAAGTTATATTTAAATTCTTATTTTATTCGTGAAATAGTCCTAATAAATATCATTCGAAAGTTTGAGCTTTCCAGATAATTTGTGATCTCAGTCCCTACCGCTATATTACTTGTGATAAATTCATAGTAATAAACCACAACCCAATAAATGTATTTTTTACCACTAAGTCTGCTCTTCCTAATGATTTAAAAACCGTTAAACATACTAAACTGTTTTAAAGTGAAACCTTTGGTGGGGGAATAGCTGGAGCGAGAATTGGTCGGGAGTCGAGTGGACTTGATGCATCCGCCAAGCAGAAAGGCGTGAAGACTGCGCAAGCGTTAATTCAACTGTTTGGTGATGTCGATCGGTCACTGCCCTCCCAGGGTCCCCGAAAAATTAACGGTACTGTTAACAGCATGTATAGGTATAATCAATGAATTACTAGAAAACGAAAAAAATGATATAAATTTATGATGTGTATTTATTGCGGTAAAGCAAATTACAATTAAATTGCAAATTACAAGTGTATTATTTGTACCGGAGGGTACTGGGTCAGACACAAGAGTCATAGCTTTCTCTAGCAATAACTCGTCTTTCGGCAGAAAATTTTAATATGATTATTACTACTGTATACCTACAATAGAGAGTCAGATATTGAAAAAAAATCATGCATTTATCTGTTTATATATATTTTAGGGTAGTAATGAACAAATTTAAAAATATAAGGATACAAATTTAGGATTTCAGAAATTTAGATAAATCTTTGGGGTCCGCGTTCAAGGACTTTTTAGAACCCTAGCTCAGATGATTAACACTCTTAGGTAACCTCCAAAAGGCGGTTTGCTGGCCTAGATGAAAACGGTGCGTCTTTTCTTTGCAAAATAACTATATCGTCAGCTCGTACTTTGTTTGACCAATTTGTGACAACAAATGGCAAGCGTGTATTAAGAAACTACACCAGATTCTATTTGTACACATTTTATAAGAATTAGTAAAACAATTTTAATAGGGCTATATGCAGAAAGATAGATATCTTATTTTGTTATAAGCCGTTCTCTGGTGTAAGCATCAATTTATTAACGTCCAGTGCAAATAGGAACAAGTGGTCACAATCTGATAAAGTTAAGTAATATACGTTTATAAAAGTTGCATAAAATGTTTAACATATCAGATGTCTCGCCTAATTATATGACCTCGAGTATTTTGCAAATGAAACACGATATGAAAAATCTAGTTGTACAGGAGTGTGCCTATGTAAGGGCTCGCACAGTGGGAGAGTATGCACAACCCAGAAAATTAAAAAAATAGTTTTCAATTCAAAATTACATTATTTTAAATGGAACACGTATTTTTTTTTCTAGCAAACAGAAAGATAGAGGTTTAATTAATGATAACAGAATTTATTTCACTGTTCTAAACTTCATACCCTCTGAAGTAGGTAAACTTTTAAAGAGTGGCAATGGATACATTGTTTCTGACGTTATGCAAAGAGTGTAGTCTGTACTTAGAGCATGGGTTACTTGCAATGTGTCTGTACTAAATAAACCACATGAGTCTAGCACGCTCCATTGCTCAGTGTCTTCTGAACTGGTTCATGTCGATATTTGGAAGCAGTTGCAAGATAATAATGTATTCCTAAGTAATATTTTATTTATGGATAAAGCTTTATTTTTCACAAATCATGGTAATGTGCATTGGAGGAGCATGCGCTACTGGTCCGTGCAAAATCCCACTGACTTCGCGAGATTGCTTATCAACGACAGTAGAGTGTCAATGTTTGATGTGGTATCGTTGTCAACCGCGTTGTAGCCCCCTAATTTTATCAACGAACATTAAACAGACTGTGATACGCATCATTTCTGCAAGACACTCTACCCTTCTCATGGAGGATGGGATTGGAAACGCCTCTATCAATGTGGTTCCAGCATGATGGATGCCCCGCACACTTCGCCCACGTTCTCAGAGAAGTTGTGGATGCAAAGCTTACAAATCGGTGGATAGGACGGGATGGTCCTGTGACAAGCCAACTCGGTCCCGCGGCGTGATGCCATTAGACTACTTTCTCTGGGGCGCAGCGAAAGAGTATATCAGGTATTCACAGGTAGAAACAGCCCACAAGTGTATTGATGCAAACGGTAGTCACTATGAATATCTGCATCACATAGGACGTTACTGATTATTTGTGAGTGCGTTTTCTGTGCCGGATATAATATATAAACATGAAGTTTCCTTGAGTTATAGGCCACTAGTAATTTTGTTTAGGAAACATTTCTTTTATTACTAATAGGACCTCTAGTTTTCAATTTGCTAGAAAAAAATACCTGTTTCATTTAAAAAATATATAACTTTGAATTGAAAGCGATATTTTTGATTTTCTGGATTATGCATACGCTCCCAGAGCCCCTGGCAGGGGATACATTCCTGCACAACTAGATTTTTTACACCTTGTTTCATTTCCAAAATATAGGTCGCAGAGTTCGATGAGACACCCACTATATTACAATTTATAAAAATGAGGCAATCTTTAAAATTTCATTCCCTCCCATCAATAAAAAAATAATCGAAAATTTAATACAAAAAAGCACACTTAGAATTATAAAAAATCGTCTATGGTTCTCTTTTTTCTTATATAACTTGAGAACATACACAGTTTATATATTAAGAAAGCTAGTAACGTATCAACAAATGGGATATGCTGTATAGTATTCCATAAAGAATTGCCTCAATTTTAGAGACCTCCATTGTTTTTAATGGCCATAATAATATCAGATCTCGGAACAAAACAAAAGAAGAGATTCTAGATTTGCAAGTTATTAATGAAATTATTTAAAAGCTTCAGTTATTCTCTCGGTTTTTGCACAGCTGGCATTTTGAAGTTTCGTAAACACAGCCTCGGAACTTTAATTAGCCGTCTAAAAGCTGAAACACAAGTTTCATGTTTTCATAAACCATTCGTTTTGCAACTAGATTCTACAAAAGTGAACTTTTTCCTTTCACAAGAAGAGAATTGTTTTAAAAATGTTAAGGTGTGATTCTGTAAGTCAGTACCTTCTGTTGAATCCGTCACAGACATTTTAAAAATATATGAAAATTATTACTTATACCATTTCGCTTGTTTCTTATTTTCTTTTCCGACAAATATAAATTAACTTTCATTAATTATTCATTAAGTATTTTGCAATTATAGAACTGACTAGAATTAGTTATGGCAAACAAATATGAGTGCACGTTTGCTTTCTTCTCAATTCATATTCTTGGGCCTTCCAATTATCTTTAAACCGACTCGACTGCATCGCTCGAAGCCAGCCCGGCTATAAGAATTTGGGAGAGTGGGAGGGATTTCACCGAACTACTACGTTGGCCTCGAGCCTTATGCCATTTGGTAAACGTCTATTAAACAGTGAAAGAAACAACACGAGTCTAATCCTAGAGTAATGTGGGCTAAGAGTACCTGCTAAATGGCAAACATTGGCCTAATGATTTTATCCCTAATTTGTAAGAATCCACTCGTGCTGCCAAGAGATTATGTTAAGGAAAATTCCAGATTATTGAACTCCAAATCATAACTCTATTTATAATTTAGTGCTATCCACACACACACACACACACACCTTAGACGAACTGAATGAAAACATATGCCAAAAGAGCACTTTAATTTTTCAAAGTTAATTAAAATCGTTAATGGGTAATTTTAAAAGCAGATGCTAAAAATGTATTTTGCTGCTCTAATTATATTGCTACTAAATTCAGCTTACAAAATCTATACGGGGATAATAAAATACAACCTACACCAATAGTGGTAAAAAAAAAAAAAAAATCTATATGAGAAACCGTGTGGGTTTAGGAAAAATAGATGATGTACAGATGCAGTCTTTGCTATAATACAATTAATGGAAACAAAAAGGGAATTTAATATACCACTGTTAATCATATTTTTAGATTATAAAAAACCACATGATCGAGTAGATATATAGAAATTATGGGAAATATTAAACTACTATAACGTTCTTCAAATTATGATTAATGCAATCAAATTACAAAATTAAAATGCCCATATAAAACTAAAATAATTTCCTTTTAAAGTTAATCAAGGTGTAAGACAGGGATATGGTTTGTCCCCATCATTATTTGAGATATATAAATAAAGTTATCCAGGAATGACAAACATTATATTCCAAAAGTATTAGATTGAGTCAATAAATACCCTCCCTCCTATTTGATGATGACCAATGATGTGTATGTAACAAATTAAATAAAGTTTTAGAAACCTTCAATATAATAAAACTGATGTCTATGAAGGGGAAGTACAGTAGAAGAGCTAAAATTGCAATAAAGGATCAAATAGAGAACAAGTGAATAATTTTAAATATCGGGGATGCCATCTATCAATCTCTAATTTGAGCTATTTAACAATGCAATAAACTATAGCTCAATAATAGATGCATCAATAAATATTTGGGAAATTCCATGAGGAGGGGAGTCAAAATCAGAGTACATAGTATTGTATCGAAACCAATGCTACTTTATAGTAGTGATACTTGGGTAATGAGGGAAAAAAATACAAAAATTAGATTGAAAGCTTTATTAGGATGTAAACTTGGAAGTGCAGACATAAGAATGAAACTGGATGTAAGAAATAGTGCGGCCCAAGAGGTAATTTACTAATAAAATAACTTGCAAAAGCATATCAATCGAATGTGCCTGACAAACTGCCACAACAAACTTTTCTTAATAAACCAAATGGAAGACGGGATGTAGGAAAACCGAGAAGTAGGTGGAAAGATCGGTTTAAACAATAAAATACCTTTAGCGCGGAACGGGATAAATCCAATACTTGGAAAGTCAGAAGGAGGAGGAGGAGAAAATATACCAAAAAGGTATGGAAAACGAAGACTGGCGGTTTCGGCACCCGTGCGCAACATGAAAGAGTTTATACTTTTTTAAGACTGTTACTGTACTGTTTGTGGGTAGCCTGGCTGGCCGTGAGCGATACCTTATCGGTCGCTGAAGTCCCTGGTCATTAGATAAATGATCCAGACATATCCTTTATTTATAGCTGTATAAAGAATTCATTTTAAAACTCTCAGCATGCTTTAGATTACCGAAGCAATTTATCGCTTAGTTCTTCTGTACCAAAAGGTAAGGTCAACTAGACCTAAGAATGGTGCGAATATAGACGGGAGGCGCTGCTTCACTGAAAACGTAATCTGGGCACTTTCAACTGTAAACAACTAACCTACTATGTCGCCTCATGCTGTAAGCGTAAATAAACATCTTGACTCCAGCTGTCAGAAGATACTGATCTTGAAAATATTCTAATATGTTCATTGATACAAGAATACCATCATAAATGTTCACGAGAATAGGTGGAAAAGATGCTCTCCCGTTCCTCTTTCGGCAGTCAATACGCTATGCTCAATCACAGCGGTGATTTTAGGAAACATGTGTCTGAATCTGCTGTAAGCTACGGTTGCTCAGTCGCCAACAGAAGTTGCTATCCTTCCACTCTACCTCTCTGCGCTTCTAAAAACTAAGTTCTCGAGTTCCAAACAGGCTCCAAAATGTTGTAGCTTTCTAGACTTTTCTTGGCAAACTCGCACCACTTCAAAATTTCGACCCGGCTAGAAGCCCAAGAGGTGTTTATCTCACTACCATGAAAGATTCAAGTCCGTTTCTCCTTCGGTAGAGGTAAAACATACAAACTAGAGTTACTTTTTTAAAGCTCCCATACCGGCTACCATAGGTCTTTGGGGTGATGAATGAAATATATAAATTAAGATGCAGATGAGTCTTGGACGAAAGTTAAGAATGTTCGCTCATTCTTCCTCTTACCACTCCCCAAAAGGATATAAAAATGTTTAAGGATAATTTAAAAAAATTAGGCAATAATTAACTGAGAAACCTGAGTAGCAGTATAGGTTATATGCAAAGCCAAAGCGTCCATTAAAAATGTAAGGCTTGGCTCATATATGTTAGTTTTAATTAACGAATTATTTTCTCATAGAGTGCGCTCTCTCTGACGTAGATAACCGACCACCAATAATGTAACTGAAGGCTCAGACTTCTTGCGCAAGCGTAGTAGTGTTTTTCCAATTCACTGTCCGAGAGAGGTGAATGGAGTCTTTCACAGAGTTACTGTGTAGGCTAGCCTTAGTCACAGCTTATTTGATTATGTCTGCCCTCCTCTGGGAGTTTTTAGAATTTGAAGCCCAACAGAAGGACTAAAATACAGACGACATCAATTAAAAATATAGTAATTTTGTTGTATCGTGGTAATTTGGGATTGTTTAATTATTTTAATTTCAATAATTCACGTTATTTACTATGTATTATGATATTTAAACTTCTTTCTAAACTACCTCAACTATATTTTAGTTTAACTGGGACCCTATGATAGGTTGGTAGTTATTCGCACTGTGCATTTATAACGGCTTTTTCTTTATTTCTGCGTAACTGCCAACAGCAGCGGGATTAAGTGATATCTTATTGGGATTATAGAGAATGGGACGGTAAACGTCAGTAAAATGCCAAGAATGAATTTATTTAAATAGTGATTGATGTTCGTATATGCATAGAAAAAGGACCGAAGGATTTACAAACAGATATAAGGGGGTCATGAAACATGAACTTTTTTAACCTTGACTCTACCCTACACACTTCGCCACTGATAAAGTGTGCTAAACTAAAAGAAAAGTTGAGAAACATTTTTATTTTCTCCATAATCATTTTGAGGAACATAGTAAAGCAAATTTAACTCATATCAATTACGAGTACGTGTAAAAATACTATAGAAAAGATACCTAACTCATGGGTCATCACTAACCTCGAACTGAAACCAAGAGGAAAAAAAATGTTACCACACGCAAATACCATAAAAGTGGAAATATGTACAACATTTTAACCGCAGAGGGTTCTAAAAACAAAAGCAAATAGATATTTAATATAATATTAGCCACCATATAAACAAAACAAACCACAAAGTCTGAAATACCAGCTGACGAAACTGCAGCTGGTAAAATGAAGAGCACTGCACATTGGGAGCTACAGAATGTTTTTAAAACCATTAGGATCTCTTGGGAACACTGCGACAGTATTTGGAAACTATGGCTGGCTATGAAATCGCGATAAAATCGTAATGTATATTAAAATGAAACTATTCTATTTAAAAAGTGTTTACTTTGCAACATTCCAGGTAAACAATAAGCTACAAAATATTGTAAAATTTGAACAGATTTATATTCCAAATGCGAAAGTAGACTTAAAACCGAAAATGGAAAACGATAGTAGATAAACACTAGTCAGTTTAAAAAACAAAGTAATATATAACTGAGGTTCTCTTACTGAGAATATTCATTCTGTTACTACATCATTAATACTGTCCTGTATGAATATACGGATAAATGCTTTTAATATATTAATATTGGTACTTTATTGACAGAGTTAATGCTTTTATTTTTATAATCCTATATAATCCTAAAAAGTTGTTATATAAAATGACAGAATGTTGAAATGAAAATTATCATTTTTGCTTATAGTAACTTTAATTCATTATGGAGTTTATTAATAATACCGTGCGATCAGTTTTGTTTTTCCCCAGAGTGTTTTGTCTATAGGTGAGAGCGCTACTGGTTAGCCGGTTAGCCTGCTAGCCCAGTGTCGATGATTAGCGAAAGGGTAACACATAGCAAACCAACCATACAAAAATACACAAACCAATTTAAAAGGCTCATTACTTACAAATTATCATATATGTTGAAATTGCCCGTCTTCATTCTCCGCACTCTTTAGGAAATTATTTATAGTTCGTTTGGAGAAATCGGGACTTTTTCCTGGCGAGTAATGTCTTTGAGTTCTTGTATGGTGTGCGGGTTCACCTTATACACGGCATTTTTTAATTTACCCCAGAGATAATAATCGCAGGCTGTTAAATCGAGGAGGCTACAAGTCCTTGCTAAAATCTCTATCTTATGGAAACATGTTGAAATGGAATTACTCGCGGCGTGAGCAGCGGCAGGGTCCTGTTGAAAAAATGCATGATCAGGCTCCCTGTCGGTTAATTCTGTGAAAAAGAGGGGTTTATATTCACATAAGTAACAGAATTCACTGTACGCTCAGAATAAATTGGTCCTATGATTCTTTCACTACATATGAATCGTATATAAAGACACGCTGTGCCGTTGTTAACACGTGAGGCATAATACGCTTTGTGTTTACTTTCAAATAAGGAAACAAACAAGACAGCACACACCCGGGAACAGCTGCGCTACGACTGCGATAGTCATCAGCAAGGTCAACAAGTAAGTAAGCAGGTTGTAACCCCTCCACGGCGTGGAAAATGAGTGGGGGCTCTCTCATGGGAAATACTGAGCACCAAGGGAGAGAGCATCACTGATCGCACTGTATACGATTTTATATAGCTGCTCAATAAGAGTGTAAAAAATTATTTCAGTCCAATTTGTTAACAAAATGTGAAAGGAAACAAATAAAAAGCGCTCAGACGCATCTAAGAGGGGCAAAGGGTGACTAATATGGTAATCGCACGAAAAATTGCAACATTTTGCATTTCGTTTAAATACAAATCTGAAAACATTCGTAATGAAAACAGCTAAATTTTTGTAGTGCTACTGCACCTTAAAATTCGTTCCTTGTCTCATAACAATATTAGTCATTTTAATTAAAAGCAAATTTTCCTGCTGATCTGAAGACCATACAGCGACCCCTTTTATCGATCTTGTTCTAAAGGCAACCTTTCTTCTAATTTAATATGATATAATAGTGATAACTATAACGAAATGTCTGTCCAAGCCTTTGTAATAAATTATTTTAATGCCCTCCATCAACATCCAAACACTTTGTGTGTACTTCTTGACAGTTTCATGCCTACTAAACCCAAGATCGCGGGTTCGAACCCGGCCAGGACCGATGGATTTTTTCGGGGTAAAAATCCTAAGTATGGCTTCCTTCGAAAGGGAATTAAAGCCATGGGTCTCGTGTCGTACATTTACGGCACGAAAAAGAACCTCAAGCCTGAAAGATAACCCTCTGAGCAAAATTTATCGGCCGTTTCACGCCCTGAGTTGAATGGGACGTTGAGACTTGAGATGTTAAAGAGCGTCCATAAATAAATCAATCAAAAAAAAATCATTGACAGTTTCATATATACACGTGTCAATTTCGTAGTGAGGTTATTTGTATAGCTTTCATTTGCAGCTCTAAGCAATTGCTTGTGAAAGCTCATTAATTAAGTACAGTGGGCTCAAGAGATTTTCTATCATTATCAACCTAACCTATCTTTCAACACATGTTAAGTTGCTAACTCAATAGTACTCGCGGAACTAAGCTGCACTTTTACCGTTGTATTTTTGTGGCAGCAATGCTCTTTAATAGTTTCGACTGTACGTTTCAACGCCTGGCAACCAAAACAGAACAGTATTCCGCCCCGCCCCATCCTCCGGCTATGTTTTTACGTTTTAAATGTTAAGGAAAACTTTTTTTTTGTCTTCTCTCTTCATATTTCTGAATTGCGTATTTCTTTTTAAGCACGAATTCTAGATCACTTTATGCACACTACGTCAGACTTCTCTATTAAGAAAAACGGTAATATTCGAAAATATTAGCATAATACGAGTTTCAAAACCTTAATCATTTGTAAACAGCTCGTCACTAAATATTACAGAATAGCAATGGTTAGAAGTGTATCGTTTCAGTATTCAAATATCGTATTTGAAGAATGTCAAACTTGCAACAATATTTGGATTTGATATGATCTAGAAGTATGAAACGGATTTAATGACTTGCGTAAAAATAATGAAAAATGAACTTGTGTACAATGTATATAGCTTCAAACACAGTAGTCCTAATATATTTGTTACGGTCAAAGTAGAAAATGATATTGCAAACATTGGGTGGTAAATGTGAGCATTGTCCAAACAGCAGGCAAATGTTGGTAATATTTTTAGCTTATCACTTTCTAAGGGAACTGTAAACAATATCACTTGCCTTTGTTGGAAACTGGAAATGTATCGTCGCGCTCATTAGTTTATTTATTCTCCCACTGAGCGACGCTACAGCACTAGTATATGCACAGAGAACAGCTAATTAGAAAATTATTTATGTACTTTTGTTTATTGGTGTTTTTGTAAAATTTTAAATACAGTCTCTTTGATTATAACAAAATTAACTTGAAAGTTCATTATAATGTATGGGACCATACAGCCAAACCTAAAAAAGTAAGCCACAGTAGATTAATTAAATATGCTGTCACTGACTACAGAGATGTATATGATTAATTATTGACGTTTCAGCAATACCAAAACACCTTCACGTAAAGACAGGGGCTTTATTTGGAGGAAAAACTGAATCCATTAGGTTTACCATTGCATTGGTAAATGTGGTAACCATACTTGCCTTCTAAACCCAAGATCGCAGGTTCAAATCCGGCCAGGATCGATGGATTTTTTTTCTTTCGGTCGTAAAAATCCTAAGTATGACTTCCTTCGGAAGGGAAGTAAAGCCGTGGGTCTCGTCTCGTACATTTACAGCACGAAAAACCTGAAAGTAGAGGCCTCTGAGCAAAATATGGGAAAATATACCACGATTCCTTTCTGTTGCTTAAATTTATCATGCATTAAAGCATAGGCATTATTTGTAAACTTTTGCTGAATTTTCCACCGTTATCACAATATATGCATTGAATAGTATTTTAACTTTTAGCTGAATTACAAAACTTAAAACATATTTAGACAGCTGTATGTGAATCTATGGTTATCACAATGGAAAAAAAAAATTATATATACATACACATATACATAAACCACCAGAAGTACATCTTTTGTTTCCAATTGCTTATTATTCTCCCTAGGTGGTTATAGCATTTTGGGCTTCTTGTAAGCACCTTATTTAGAACCAAGTTCATCAACAACTTTTAAAAACAAAACATTAAATCATGACAAGCATATCCCCTGTGCTTGTAGCATTTTATACCAGGTGCTCTGGCAATTGACCTGTTCTCTAGTGGAAATGAAGATGGCCAGCAAAGAGCAACCGTAATTGTTCTCAAGGGGGCAAGAAAAGGGCTGCACGTTCTCGTAGGCATTTGGTCTTTAACTCCGAGAGAAATCCCCAGGCATTCATTTCTCTAAGATACCAAATGGACCACGAAGCGATTCTGTCTATTACAGAGAAATGGGTAGGCAGGAACATTGTCGTTTGAAAGAAAATTGCAAGTAGTGAAATGAGCCCAGCGAGGTCGGGGCATTTTCCATTGCCTTAACCCTCTAGAGGACTTTAGTGACATACTAAAGTGTTTATACACTTAGTGCAAAAACGACTCAAATTATATTGGGAATGCCTTTAAGTGGCAATGTTAAAATAATTCTGTATACATAACATAAAATCTTAGTATTAACAAACCGCCACGGTGGCCGAGGTCGTTAAGGCGCGGACTTGTGAGCGGGAGGCCTGGGGTTCGAATCCCGCCAGGACTGTCTTCCCTGACTGAGGTTTTTCCAGGTTTTCCTCAGTCCTCATAAATGGCAAATACCTGGGAGGAACTCTATAAACTTAAGCCTGGAACGTTTCCTTCCTTAAAATAAAATCTTTCCCAATTTATCATTTAATCTCATGTATCATCAATGTTCACCGCCTGTGGTGCCTCAATAGTAAAAACGGACGTTAAACTCCATTGAACCAAAAAGTATTAACAAGATCTCTTTAAATATTCCCTTTGATCCTAACAAGTTATTTGTGTCCGTTTCAAATTTCAAAACAGGCGATAAAGTCTTCTTTAGTGATAAATTTATAGCTTATGTGGTGTCGTAGGCTTCCACGGCCAGTATTCATCCTTGATTTCGCAGTGTTGCCGCACTTAACTATAAGAGCCGTAAGCCAATGATTGCACTATTCTTATAAGTCCCTTTTTTCAGTTACAAATTTAATAAAGTGATGACATATATTTTTCACCACTTATTCTGCACAAGCCTCAAGGGAAAACAACTGCTAGGTTGAGTTTACTTTACTTGGAATAATACGAGGAACATTCGGAAATGATTTACAATTGTAATTTTTTGTAGCTTATGTATTACACAACATAATCAATGCACATGGAGTCTCTCAAGTTGTTCCCCCAACAACTTCAATGTATTGTTGTCAACTGCCCGGTAATTTTATTATGCGAGTTTTTCATGTTATTCAAATAAGTCAGCGGAGCGAGATCCGGTGAATATGGTGGGTGCGGCTCAACACTGAACTTCAGCGATGTCATCTTTGCGGTCGTAGTGTTGCTGTGGGATCACTGGAAGAACTCTCCTATCTACTTCTTTCCCATTGTTGAAACCTGCGTCTAAACCACGTAAGGGTCTTGCAGTACACCTCGCTGTTAACAGCTATTCCTTAAACAATGTTCCTAAGTGTCCCAAAAGACGGGGTCATCTGCTTGCGTGCACTTGAAGCAGCATGAAATTTCTTGGGCCGAGCACCTTCTGGATGCTTCTTTTTTCTCTCTGCTGTGCGATAATAACACCATGACTCATCACGCCATCAGCTTCTCCGGAAAATCTGGATTTCATTGTGCTATCCAATTTGCGCACATGTTTTTCACATTCAAATCGTTGTAAATAAAGGTGTGCAGGGTTGCGCGGTCGAAGCCTTTCCAGTTCATCAAAGATTATGCGCCTATCAATTCAAATACAACCTCATTGTTCCTGGGAGACCGTGATGTTGACCAACGTCCAGTCTCACAATGTGTGCAGATTTCCTGCCAGTGTGCAGGAGTTTCTTGACCACGTACCGCAGTTAAACGTCTGTGAATTTCTGAAGATTTTACCCCCTCCCCTTCCATCTTGCCCACATCTTTCTCTACTTGACAACATACAAACACTATCCTTTCGCCCCCACACTCTGTTTACTCTGCCATCTAGCATTTGTATGGCGCGCTAGTATCACTCCATTGCCCTACGAATAGATCTGTCCACAGATTCGTAAGGCACTGCTATTGTAAATAATTTCCGAACGTCCCTTCTAGTTCATGGAATCGCGGTCAAAACTAATCAGATCGTTAAATTATTTAACCGGTATAAATATGACCCTCTTTTATTCTAAGGCTTTTTGTTTGCTTTTTCCCATAAAATTTCTTGGTTACTGTCATTCAATTTTGTATGCTTCCTTATTTTATTGCTAAGTGCTACAAATTGGTGTTGGTGTTAATTTCTCTGCTTTGGTGAAAAAAATGTGTTTATTTTTGTACAAAGCTTTGCTTAGTTTTATTCACAAATTCATGGTGAAATTTTCCAATATGGGGATGAATACAGGAAAAACGCTGAGATAATTTAGTGAAAGTGTAGTTGCAATACAAATTTCTTAAAAAATATTTCATAATGTTAAAATTTATGCACTTCACTTATTCAAATAATTACAATTATTGTAGTTTTTTGTCATAACAGAGTATAACATTGCAATTTGCATCTGATTAAAATATATTTTTATTGTGTGTTTTTATGTCGCAATGTGGAAGCTGAAATCCGTTTTGCAATGCAACCTAAACTTTCGGAGATAATCGCTAATTATCCTGCGGTGTAGTAGAAGGTAGACATACGTTAACTAAATGCTGTATGCAGTCCAGACGCTTATCTTGTACAAGGAATTTATTAATGAAAAAAATATGAGGGGAAAATCTGTGGGATAAGTGGTTTCTCATAGGTCCCAAGTCAAATGAGTAGCAAAAATAAACAAATACGAGTAAGTTTAACTTTTTTTGCTGCTATTGTTTCACATATATAGGGTGTCCGATAATGAACGCAATTTTTGCTTTAATAATAAAACACATTCGAAAAGTGATAATATTATTAAGTCAATATGAATAAAAAACACTGCCGTTAAACATGAAACAAAATATCAGGTAAATGCCTTCCACGGCTTCGTTGGCATACCTTCACTCAGTTGGCAAAACTTTCGACTTTAGAGCGAAGTACCGGCTGAATTACACCATTTCTACCTTGAGTTGAGATGATTCGTGCATTGTATACATAAACATTAATATTCGCTATAATCGAAATTGTTAATTATTGACAACGGCGGCGAATCCATTTTTGAGCTCGTAGCGACGCGGGCAACACTCTCTACCGATCGACGAGAACGTCCAGGTGATTTGATGTTCTCTGTCGATTCTGTACATGTTGACACTTTAGGAGCATTTCGTCTACCAAAAATTTACACGAAGTCTTCAAACGGTTTCTGCATAACATTCACCGTACTTAAAATGCACTTTCAGAATATGGATGCCTTGATCCCTCGTGTATCGTTCATTTTAGCTGCTAACAATACACATACGTGACCATCGTTAATTGCAATACAAACAGATGATAATTTGTTAAATTTCAGGTCCGGCAACCTAACAAACAGGAAAGTCGTTTAATTTAAAACTTGTTTTAATTATGAAACATCCTATAGTTAGGGTTACTGAAACATTTTGTTAAGGCCTTACACAGAGCTGAGAGGGGTCTCCAGAATTTATGAAACATTTCCAAGATTAAGAAACTAAATTATAAAAAGATATTTTTATTGACGCACAAATTCATGAACTATGCAATATAGTGTTTTGAAGACATACAAGCATGGGTAGGATTCGAGGCCGTATGCAATAATTTTAAGGAGAATGTAGGAGTCGAAAGCTACCAAGAGGTAATTAAAATTCATGAAAAATGATATACAGTAATGATCAATTAACAATGCTAACAATATTGTTGGAAACTAATTCAGATATGACTAATTTGTTTTACAGATGGAAATATTTCAAAATTATTTTTTGAAAATGTAATGAATGAATAGTGTTTAACGCCCGTTTTTGCTACAGAGGCACCACAGGCGAATTGAAAATGTAAGCAAAAACAAACGTTTTTCATAATTTTTTTGCATAATTTTGATGATTATGGGTATTTTAACTATCCTTTTTTTTTAACCCTTTACGCGTGTTTTATGTTAATTATTTTGTGAGATTGGATTTCTCGCATAGTTAAGAAAAGATTTAAATCATACATATTTTGATGTTTTACGATTTAAAATCTACTTTGCCGAAAAAAGTTAAATTTTAAGGAATTTTGTATATCAGATTTGAATTTAGCACACATTAATTAAAAAAAATCATACATTTTCATTTAAGTGTAAAAACCATTAGTTAAAAATTGTTGTTCGTTGTAATTTACTTTTGTTGTTGTTGTTGTTGTAGTAGTTGTAGTGGTAGTGGTAGTGGTAGATGTGCCTTTTTGTTATAAAAAGAAGAGATATTAAGGTTAATAACTTTATTTCTTTAGAAAAATTAATTGTATTGAAAATCTATTCTACATACATCTTACAAATATATTTTATGCTTGGGTGGTAGGCCATACATGCTTAAGTATGATAGATAATTAGAAAGAGGAACAAATGACAATACAAATAAAAATAATAAGAAATAAACATTAAAATGGGAAGAATAATACAGTTATATGAGTGGAAGCATTTTACATATTATTTATAATTACAGTACTCATTAAGTTCTAACCAGAAAATAAATTGCTTTTAGGTGGCACACTTTGGTTAGGAAAATGCTCATTTTCAACCAATTAATGTGGCTCGCAAACAGGTTCCAGTCTGCTAATGGACCTCTAATTGCATTAAAAAGTTTTCAGGAAACAGCGATTTTCTCAGGTGTTCTCAGGTGTATCCAGCCAGAATATGTACCCACCCTCATCCCTTCCACAAAACGGGCAGGTTCTCCAACCAGAGCTATCCGTTATTTTTTCAGCATTCCCGGTCTAAAACAGTCCATTCCTGATCTCACTTTTCCCCCTAGAACGAGCATATATAGGTATATGTACCTATTTACCCTGTTTAGTTTAATTTCATTCGATAGGCGACTTTCGAATTATAATCTCTCGATTTCCTGCCTGCTGATAACCTCTAACCTTGTTCTAACCTTCTTCCATACGTTTTTATTATTTACCTTGCCTCTTTGCCATATTGAACCCAAGCCGACTCCTCTGAGTCATTTCTTCACCTCTGCCGCCCAAAACGTTGATGTTATATTTGTAACTTACTTAGTTCCTAATTAAGAATTAGAATTCGTGAAAAACTAGGTTTAAGGGAGCAGGGATAGCTAATTAGATAAAAATTCATCAAAACACACCACCGCCTTTGTGCTTCTCCATCTGAAGACTTAAGAAGAACTTTCTCTGAGAGAACAGCGTCTCTAACTACTTAGTAAATCCTCTCAAACTTAAGAACGGCTGGTTAGTGAGTAAGAATAAAACACCCAAACAAAAACATAAAGCACGCAGTAACATTTCATTATTGACAAGACAGTGACTTTGATGACCTATTAATGGACAATGAGAAATAAGCATGGATAACGTTCAAGATTGTGGGAATGTAAAGGTTGAAATAATTGAAGACATGTTGATGGCATATTAAACTTTGATGGGTAATTTGCCATTTAAGTATATTTGCCCTATTCCCAATTAGATCTCCTAGCTCCTAATCTGGATGCTGTCAGTTAAGGGCACGGAGAAATTTTTCATCAGGACATTGCGGACATAGAAAAATGATGCAGAGGAAATAAAATTAACAGGCATATTATCTGAATATTTTTTCCGTCTCTTTAAAGATGATCCTGATGTGTTCTATAAACGGAAATTTTCCAGATTTTTTTGAAAATGTGAGTAAAATCAAGCAATTTTTTTTAAATACTTTGCATTATAACCGAAAAGAGTTTTGATGTAAGTTATTCTGTTATTTTTGGATTCTTCACGCATATTTTATGCTATCTACTTTTTGCATTTCATATATAGTTAAAATATTTAATCTATGCATATTTTGAGATTTTTATGAGAAGTTTCAAAGTTTATTTCCCGAAAAAGAGATTTCAGATCCAAATTTAGTATATGTAAATTTCATTCAAATGCAAAGCAAAATTTAACCTTTTTTGATCATTTAATTTAATGAATTAATGACAGTATTTCATATTTGACGTTATATATGTTTTCAAATTTAGAGGAGGCTCTGCCATTTTTGTACATTGCGAAATTATAAGACTTTAATTTTAAGGAATTATTTGAAAAATGATTATAAAACGACTGCCGAGACCGGAAGTATGTGAAATGGTGAGCGAAGGGGCCATTAAGGGAATTGGTAGCTCTACGATGTTTCATCGGTTCAAAAATAGAGACAGGGGCATTAAATATCTACAACATCTAAAAGACATTGAAGATACACGTACAATTTTGTAAGAACATTCGTGAATAAGCCATTTGAACTGTAGAAGAACTTGGTATAGCAGAAGGGACATTGCCACATAAAGACTGTCAGAAAAAACAAAGAACTAGTATAGGTTTTGCGTCTTATGAATAGAAACCGTAACAATATTGTCAGCTAATCATTTATCAAGAGAGTTATAACATGTCAATGAAAATGGACACTGCAATCCTTCCCAGCCTGTTAGAGCTGCTGTTATGATATTATGAGTCGATTTGAACGTATAGTAAATACTGGTGGAATTACGAATTTGAGCTGGTCTCAAACGAGCAGGCTTTTAATACTGGTTATGAGTATCTCTTAAAAATTATGTTGTTTTGGCTAGGGGCATCTCACATTAGTTTATCGACAGCAAATTCTCTTGTAAATGGAGTTCAAATTGCTCGAACTACCAAGGAACAAAACGATAGCTAGCAAGCGAACTATCAGCGCTGATAAGTAACGGTAATTATACATACGAGGGTAGGTCCATAAGTTTCCGGCCTAACCATTTTCTAGGTATGATAAAGACAAAAACTATGTTTCACTTTTCAATATAGTTACCCTTTATTGCAATACATTTCTAACATATTTGAACTAAAATTTCAATCCCCCCTCAAAAATAGTCAGAAGTCTTGTCTGCAAAATAGACATAAACAGCATCCATAATTTCTTCGTCACACTTAAATTTCGTTCCTCGAAGGTCCTTCTTGAGTTTTGAGAAGAAGAAACAGTCACTGGAAGCTAGATATGGGTTGTTGGGTGGATGATCCTTGAAGCCATATTTCTTCACAGCTTCCTTTACAGCAAGAGGTGTGTTCATAGGCGCGTTGTCTTGAAGAAGGCCCACACCACCACTCAGCTTTCCTCGCCTTTTCTCTTTGATGGAAGGAAGCACGTAGCCTGTGCAGTTGGCCAGTATAGTACTGCCCATTTACTGTGGTGTTCCTCTCCATGAAGTCAATGAAGAGTATTCCTTCACAGTCCCAAAAGATTGTGCCCATGGTCTTCTTTGTTGACTGAGTGACCTTGGCCTTTAGAGGCGATAGTTCGCCAGGTTTACACTACTCCATTGATTATCTTTTGAACAGGGGAGCATAGTCGAGAACCATAGTTTCATCTCCTGTAACAATTGTTTGCAGAACTTCTCTTTCGTTGCTACGGCAAAACTCAAAAAAATGCATGACAGCAGATGACTCGTTGCTGCTTTTGGACTAAGGAAAGAAGTCTAGGCATCCATCTTGCACTAACCTTATTCATGTTTAAATGTTCATGAATAATTCGAAGGATTGTTGTTTTAGAAAGGACCAACCTTGCTGCTATTTCTGTAACTTTGAACTGCCAGTCTTCTATAATTTCTCCTTCCACAAGAGCGATATTTTCTGGAGTGAGCACCTCCAAGGGCCGACCTGGATTCTCTTCGTCTTCAATGCTTTCTCGACCCAGTAGAAAAAATTTGGCCCATTCTTTTTCAGTGGAATACCGTCTAATTTCATTTGGAGTAAGCCCTTCTTTCGTGAAGAACTTAATAACAGCTCGATGCTTCATTATGAACATGTCACAATCTTCTACACATAGCGTTCTTTATGCTACTATATCTAAGCAACTGAACTGAACACAGCGGAGCGGACGTTACAGCTGCAATTGTTTACTTAACAGATAAGGTATGGCACCAGATAAGGGTTTTGTGAATCATCGGCAAGACCGGAAACCTATGAACCTACCCTCTTAGTTCGCTCCTTCAGCAAAGAAATTTACTAATTACTGAAGCAATTGAAACGAATATTCCAAGTGCCAAGAAGGGGATCATTGTCACTGGGGTGAAACAAACTCATAACCATAAAATGTACTGCACTTTGCTTTGTAGGTAAAATAATCTGTGTTAGAAGTTTTTATTTTAAAACAACATTGTTTATTTTCTTTTTATGATATTAAAATACCACTTTAAGTATACTAAATGCAATGGTAGTATATATTAATTTCTTTAACCACATAAGATACTTAAATATATTAGTATCATAAACAAGTTATTAAACCTAAGTAAATGTGAATGACACACTCTGTATCATCATATATAAGATACAAATATATAGTAACAAAGCTGCTCGTGCAGACATTAGCAACAGGAAAAGTATATACACAATTAACTTTCTGCACTGTATACATAAATAGCAAAGCTCAAGCACAACTATTACGAAATTATTTAATTATTCTTACGCAAGTTTCCTGTTTCTTTGTTTTCTGCTCCCTGCCTTTACGTAAGCTCTCCTTTTGCTTTAAGAGGCAATTGAAGACAAAACAAAGACATTTGATGCTCAATATAAGACAAGTTAAGGCAAATACCTACGGTTTTAAATTGTCTCTTGAGCGAATTTTTTACTTTGAGGGGTGTGCAAAGGATAACACGGGGCAACAAAAAGGCCAATCATGCGGAAATAATCCGTGGTGTAGGAGGATGGCTATGTCATGCCGTGCCACACCCACTAGCAGCCCACCGCTCCTCTTGCTGGATCGATCACCTCCTCTGGGGAAGACAGAAAGATATACAGTGGCGCACTGGCTCCATATGGAAACGCCTATGACAAGCGTTTTATTTATTAGGTTAAATTTCCACGTCTACGTTTAGCCTTACAAATGACGAAATTAACATTTGTGCGAAGTTTATTTTCTTTATAAAATTAAAAAGTATTTTTTTATTCTAACATTTGTGATTTATAAAGCACTCTCCGCCTGATTCATTTGTGTTAATTTGTGTTCAGAAAATCAAAAAAATATTTTAATTAAATAAAAAATTAATTAATAACTATTTCAAGTTTATACATACCATATTATGATATTACCTAAAAATATAAAGCCCCTATAACAGAAGCTATTATTTTGTACTATTTATGTAATTGAAATAATTTGTTCGTTCTTTAAATTTCATGAAATTATAGAGCTATTGCTAGTATTATTAATATTTATAAATTCGTTATAGATTAAAATTTAATAATATCTTAATAAAACGATTATAAACACATTTTCTTTACAGCTGATTCTAAGTTCATAAATATATTTGTTTTGCTTTCGTAGGTAGAATGAAATACCAAATATAGTAAAAAAAATATTTAGAAATAATTCGCTCTCTTGTGAACCCAAAATTCGTAGGTTCAAACCCGGCCGAATTCAATAGTTTTTTTCGAATATAAATTTATGCACGTTAAATAACTCCATATCTGAAAAAGAGGAGTCTGTACAGAATTATTTGTCTGGTCCCCATCTCCCAAATAGTACGTTAGTAAAATTCATGACAAACCTTAACAGTCTCTGCTCACCTACAAAGTTCCGAGTGTCTAGTGTTATCACTTTCGTCTAAACAGGTGATACACTACCACGAGATACCTGGAAATTCTGCAGCTTTGCTATTGTTGCTTTCGTACATCGAAGATTGAGCAGAAACTATGAATATTTCCTATTTCTCATATTATTAAGCATATCTAAGGAAGCCTTAATTAATAAATAACATAAATAAATAAATAAATAAATAAATGTTTACTCCCATATCCACACTTGATCTCTGTTTGCAGTAAACAGTACTGAAAAAGATTGCAGAGATGTGACAACGTTGTTTTTGTGGGCGAACTCTGATACTTTTTATACATCACGCGTATCATATCATCGTAACATAAATAAACAGCCTGATGACTGTAATCGCAGTTCCAGAGAAAAATAAAACTACGGAAGCTTCTCCGCTAATTATCACACAAGTTAGCACTTGAAGCGACGGGCTGACCATCTAATTTTCTGGCATCTGTAGATGCTAGGTGCAATTAAATTCAAAATCGTTTTTTTTTAATTGATTGAATGATTAGTTTTTAACGCCAGTTTTTACTACTGAGGCACCACAGGCGGTGACACTGATGATACATGAGATGAAATGATATATTGGGAAAGAATTTTTTTAAGGGAGGGAACGTTCTAGGCCTAAGTTTACGGTACTTCCCCGGCATTTACCATTTATGAGGACTGAGGAAAACCTGGAAAAAACCTCAATCAGGGTGGACAGTCCTGGTGGGATTCGAGCTCTAGACCTCCCGCTCACGAGTCCGCGCCTTAACGACCTCGGTCACCCGTGGCGGTAATTCAAATTCGGAACAGGTCTTAGGGCTAACCATCGTAAGTCACTGAGGTTAAAATAACAATAATAAAAAAACGGAATTTAAAAGCTAAATCTAAAATAGTTTAGGAAAGCAAAATTGTCGAGCAAATAAGAGTATTAAGTTTCAAAATGTTATAATGCTATGGACAGATACATACATCGCTTTCGGATACGATTAAGTATGTAATACATTAAAAGTAAAAGAATGATTATATGATAGTGAATGATCAAATGTGAAACACATTAATAATATCGGAATGTTATTTTGAAAAAGTAATGCAATATAGTTAAAATGCAAAATAATGTGGTTATAACCTGTTAATGAATGCTTAAAATGCTTTTTACAACTTTTTTATACAGCCATAGCTGCATCAGAGATGGTCTTCAGAAATTATTATATGAGCTACAAATCAGAATCATAGAAAAATAAAGCAACTGTCTATCTATATATAGAAGTTTCAGAGGTGAGCTCTTGAAGTAAATTGCTGGGTACAAATAATAATAATAAAGGCGAAGGAAAGAAAAAATAAGAAACTAAATAAGTATGTTTAATTTAAATGACAAAATAATGTCAAGAAAAAAATATATTGAGAATGCCAAATTCCCTTATTCTTAATAAGATTTTAAGGGAGGAAAAAGGAAGACCTATGGAAAGATGGTTGAACCAGTCTTCGTAAGAGATCAGAACAGGCCATAAGGCCTAAATCGTGACCTTGATGATGGAAAAATGAAGAAATAATGAATTAAAACTATTATAATTATACGAAAACTCGAATTATATATAGAGAGATAAATTACTTTCAAAGAATGAATAGTAAAATTCTAAAATATTTTAAATTACATGAAGCACTAGGGACGAATGCATTTTTTTTGTAAAAAATGGAAATATTGGCAACATGCAAACTGGCTGAAATATGAAGTTATAATTAATGAACGGTTTGCTAGAAAAACACCATATCAAATTGAAACCGAAATGAATAATAGTTGTCTATATAAATATTTTTATTTTAGTATTATTTATAATTTATTTTCGAGTGTTTATATTTGTAGCGTTTTATAATTATTTGAAAATGGAGTTATCGAGAGATGATGATAAAGAAATGAAAATAGAAATTATATAGAATAGATTATGAGTTTGGAAACAAACGAATAACAAAAGTGTAATATAAATTTAGACGATTTGTTTAAATAAGTATTAAAATTGTTATAATGCGTAATGTTTGATAACAGAAAAATCTTATAATATGTTTTGAGAGAACGAGAGGGATAGCAACAAGAAATAAAATGTAACAACATTTTAAAGATAGTTATATAGTCTCTGGATTTCCAAACGTTTAGGCTAATTCACTCTTTTGTATATCTTAAATCATCGCTGTAAAGTTTTAGATAAGCTGTGTCTCTGTGATTCAGAAAAACTTTTGAATTCTGTACGATCTGTCTACCTTTTCGATTCCAAAGATTAAGTATTGCATTTTGGTCCTAAATCGCAATCTCGCTCATCGAATGAATTATATTCTTTTGTTTTATTTACACTAGAGTGCTGTATAATTGTACGTCGTTCTGTCCAGTTATTTGTGTAAAACGATACTTATGTATTTTGGATTTTGTTAAACATATATTATTTTCTTATAATTGTAGAGATATAAATGTTTAATTTTCGAACCCTTTAATGCTTTTAGCTTAATTTTGTTTTATTTCAATAAGTTTCGTTTTCTTTATCCAAATGTATATTCTTATATTAAAATTTTAATCTAATTACATATTTATTTATATGTAATGTTTGCCATAATCATTCACGTATACAAACGTTATATAGCGTGAATCAGAGCACCTTGTTTGAATAAGAAGTGGAGTAGAGAAACACTTTAAATAATGGGAAGTGTTAGCAGTTAAGACGAATTTCAAAATTAGCGGAAAAAATGCCCAATCTCGAGTAAGATAAATGCAAGAATGAATATGACACTGCTAATGTGCAAAGAAGACAGCGATTATCTATCTTTTGTATTCAATAGAGAGGATTGTGAGATACCTGCTGAGTAAACAAACTCATTCTGTAGCTCTGAAACGGTAGAGACATTAACATTTCCGATATATACTATAACACACTAATAATTTTTATTTTTAAGAACTAATAAATGTACGTAAACCATTTATGTTGGGTTTTAGGTGGTTGTGCTTTCATTTATACGTATAGAAAAATAAATATATAAAATGCAATTATTGTAGTTCTTACACATAATCTTTATGTGTTTGAAGTTTAGAATTTTATGGTATAATGTTAAGAAGAATCATTTAACAATAAAAAATGTGAATATGTAACAGTAATACTTTAATTATTTAGTTATTTAGATTATAACTGAAACTTGAGTACAGTAAATACAGAAATAATTAATATTAAAAGAATCAGTAAAAATACTGAAATAATGTAACTTTTCTTTTAATTGTTAATTAAGAAGGTAAACAACGTAAAACGTGTAGATAATTTCTTAGACTTGAAACATTTATACAGACTATTTAGCTCATAAGTAAATACGATATAATAATATCAGAAATACAAACAAATCAAGCTACCTACAATGTTATAGTTTCCGTTTTATCACTTTCATTTAATTGTGCACACCTGCAAGTTATCAGAAAAGCGCATTGGAATATCTTTATAGCTTCTTTAGCATAAACACCAGTGTGCCTTAGAAATCAATAATCAACATGACGGGCAATTAAAAACGTTTTGGCAAGACATCACACGCACAAATTCACCTTGTAATTCAAAGTTCCAATGCAAAAAATACTAAGCGAAATATAAATATGTGTGAAATCGGTTTAGCCAATGTGACTGCATTTTCAAATTAGTGTTAATAATCGTACATAGGTACGTTATAGGTTGTCATGTTTCTGTTATCTTTAATTTATTACCAAAGAGTTTCGAATGTTATCTTTAATGCTCTTATAACTGTAAGGGCATTTTATGGATATATTATTTCATTTTTTTTATAATTTTATTTGTAAATAGTGAAAATAAAAACAGTCAAGCTCCAGGTTCTCTGAAAATAATTTGTCATTTTCATTATATTACTACAGCTAATTGCATTTCTTACAGCTTTTAGTTGTTTTAATCATTACATAAAATAAACATTGTTAAAATGTCTCTATTTTCCATTACTTATAGTTTGAGAATTTACGATCCATAACATTTATTATTTTTTTTAAAAGTATGTGGAATTATTTTCTAAAAACATACAGAGATTACTGTAGTATAATTATTCTGTTCTTTTGAACACTCAGTTTCATAAAACGTATAAAGAGTGGCTTTTGTTCAGCGCATTCAATTTGTGTTTCATTATTCCAATGGCATTTGATGGAGCCTTGGAACTTAAGAGTGGACGCGTCAATACAAAACCTTTGCTTTCTGCGGAGTTAACATTATTGATAAACATTGTTTCGCAATATATAAAATGTATGAAACCTTAGGTTGCAAGAAATATACATTATTAATAACGTATAGTACATAGTTCATTATGACTGAGGAATCGCGGATTACGGCCAGAAATTCTTAATGATCCAGTGTAGACACTCTCCAAATATTTTGATAATAATTTTCTCTGCATCAAATGCTTCTTGCTTGTACATTTCCAAATGGCAGGTAGAGTCTGGTATGACCATATACATTACTCTCAAGATAGGTCCATACTGGCCTGTTTTCACCTCAAAGTCGTCTTTTTATATACGTTTAGGTCTATGCATAGTTTAGTTTTTGGTTTGTAAAACAGCAGTTGTTCTGTTAGACTGTCGTCTTTGCATTCGCAATATACACTTATAATGGACCAGTTTTGTTTGATTCTATATTGTCACGTTTTACGATATCCAAGAAGCAAGAAAGTAGCCCTACGCAGCTAAATAACTGAAAGTTATTACACTCTATTGAGTATGGAGGAAATTTATTAAATTAGACACCCAATTCAACAAATTAATGACGTAGAGCTGGAATCAGTCAATTTGTTTCTTCCAAACTCTCTCTCCGGTTATCTGCCTTTTCAGACCTGAACTGTTTCACTTTCATCAGAAATTTACCTAATATCTCTCTCCTTCCTTGCCTGCCAGCAAAGCCCAACATAATCATCTCCCTCTGCTGGAAGCTCTAGAGGAGTGCGATAGATACTTTCCCCCCATTATTCCGTACAGTGAGAATATGTGTCCATGGTCCCCACATTGTTGCTCCTGGTGATGTATTGGTAACCATACTTGCCTTCTAAACCCAAGATCGCGGGTTCAAACCCGGCCAGGATCGATGGATTTTTTCGGGCGTAAGTATGGCTTCCTTCGGAAGGGAAATAAAGCCGTGGGCCCCGTGTCGTACATTTACGGCATGATAAAGAAGCTCAAGCCTGAATGAAGAGGTCTCAGCAAAATTTGTCCTGAAGTGAATGGAACGCTGATGGCCTGAGAGGTTAAAGAGCATCCGTAAATAAACCAAATAAAAAAACAGTTCCCACTCCTCACAGATGGGGCAAATTCTTGGCTCATATTCGACAGTGATCTTATTTATGCGCCATGCCCCAAGTCTCAGCCACGTGAGCACCTGTCTACTGAGTTTAGTCCTTGTTTTGATATACTGCTTAGCCCCAAGAGTACTTGCAGCGAAATCATCTAACTGCATTGCGCAGTAGCCATATCTCTCAAGCGGTTCCTAACCCTCCTCCACGCGCTCTTTCTATTCTCCTTACCC
The DNA here is from genome assembly GCA_030762175.1 of Metallyticus violacea. Taxonomy (NCBI): domain Eukaryota; kingdom Metazoa; phylum Arthropoda; class Insecta; order Mantodea; family Metallyticidae; genus Metallyticus; species Metallyticus violacea. The sequence continues at coordinate 49,709,843 of CM060844.1, read as the reverse complement.
GCCATCCAAATGGAGTCCAGCCTATTATTTCTAGTCTCGTTCTTAATTTGCATGACCATGCCATGTTCCCTGCAATTCCCAGCTGTTCATGATAACATAATACTCTATTAAAATGTAGTTTCCGTGAACAGTTTATAGCCAGCACTAGCTGAATGCACTCTAAAAGACCCTGGAATATTGAGTGTACCTTAAATGATATTTTGGAAAAATAACAATAATAATTCTTTACGTGTAAGAGAATGTGAAGAAATAGTTGCTAAGAAAACGAAGCCTAAAGGATTAGGCAATCAGAAGTTTAATTTGCACACTACAGACGTGTGAAGTCGTAAACATCTTTTGTTGTGCAACCTTTAATGTAAATCTTAAAATTTATAATCATATGTAATAAACCGAAATCAAAATAAACCATGAAATATAGGTTCTATATTTTATACACACTGCGTAACAGTCTTAATTAATTTAGCTCATTATACTTCCTTGAAGTAGTAGAAACCTGAAAATAAATGGCTGGGTAGCCTCAGTTGAACATTACAAATGATAAAATTATTCACTTCATAAATAGCCTTCAGTTTATAAAGGAATTGCAGAACTATCTTTCGATAGTCTATAAGTCTCTACCACATTCTGAAAATGCGAGCCAGTCCATCTCTATTCACCAGATTTAACTTCCAGGGAGAACCTCCGGAACTCAATTTTAGAGACTGAGTAGAACCCAGGCCTTGGGTCTGATGAGGATAACATTCTAACCAAGTTCTTAGCACTCCGGAAGACAGTCAGCAAGTGCGTTTTCCGCCAATACACAAAAGAGATGGGGGGGGGGGAAGGGAACTGAATGAGAGAGAATTTTATAGGAAAATACAAAGGAAATAAGAAAATGTCATAGCAAATAATGGTGTAGGGAATACATAGATGTTCTCAAAGGTGTACATAAAGCACAATATATTACAGCAGGTTTCATTATGTCCACGCCACAAAGACTGCGGTGCATTGTTTATTTATTTATTTTTTGATTTTAAAAGTCTAATCCAAAGGTTCCTCTTTAAAAAAACTTTTAGGAAATTCGGTCTTCTTTCCGTATAATAATACGATTTTCACACTCATATTAACATACCTCTACACTAGAAATAAGCCAAAGGAACATGGGACGCAGGATATTAGGATTAACAATAAGGGACAAAATCTCCAACGAAGTGTTAACCCAGGTAATAGGCATCGCAGATAGAGCTGCCAGACTGAAATGGAAATAGGAAGGTCACATAGGGAGGATGCAGGACGACAGATGGACGTATAAGACCACCATGTGGGACGCGAGCGTAGGCAAACTACACAGAAGCAGACCAAGACAGAGATGGGAAGAATTCTACCCGGCATAGGCAGATCCACAATGGTTAAAAATAGCAAGAAGCAGGAATATGTGGAAAACCATCGAATGTCAACTTCGAAACGAGTGATGAACAAGTGTAACAAATGATAGCACACAAAGTAATACTACTGTACACAACCCGCATTAGCGAATAAGAAATATCCTTTTGTAGGAGGCCTTTGCCCTTCTTGGAAACATTCGGAATTGTTCTTTTCCTTTTTCTTATTATTATTATTATTATTATTATTATTATTATTATTATTATTATTATTATTCACACAACTCGCGAGCTTTTGATGGACCATGCGTTATCTCGAAATACAGAAAACATATCACATAGCTTTTATTTGTATAGCAAATTTATAAATGCTTAGCTCACAGCAAAATTTATTTCTCTCTTCTAAGATATCTACTGCGTCATATAAACAATCTACAGTGTGTAACAGAGTTTCAACGACAAACGTTGAGTAATAACAGCTCACACAGAGAGGATTATTTTGTGTTATGGCAACATATACTCGCTAATATGTCTTTCAGGAGCTATATAAACTACGTTAAAACTTTTTGAAGAAATGAAATTAAACGTTCTTACAATTGAGCTTTTTTCTGTCAATCAGTCCTACTTTGTTGTAGTGTAAGGTGGCGTAGACCGTACTTTTAACAAGCCCCATAGAACAAAATCAAAGGGCGTTAAATTCGGGATCTCGTGCTGACCAGTTAAAGGGTTCTGTTATTCCTATCCAATGATTCTTCGAATTCTGCGGTTAAATGCGTGGACAGTTCATGCTGCAGCCGCATGTTCTGGTACATCGTCAGTCAGGTCTGGAAATGTGTTCTGTATTATCATAGAACAAACATCTATAGTCGCGTAATAGAACAGTGAAGGCGCACACTTCAAGCGCAGAGTGCACTACTACAAATACCTCATTTGGACGCGTGGCCGGCTTAACAGGGATTTGGTTGGCACCAGGAAGCATCTAGTTTGCCGCGGCGGAGTCGGATATTAATAGTCCCTTAAACTCAAGCGGATAGATTTCTACATCACACTAAACACTATAAAATGACATTTCGTAGATCGGTTTTCTGAACTCCAATATGTATTGTTTTGTATCGCTGCATGGTCTTGTAAATAAAATCATGCTTATTCCGTAAACAAACAAACAAATAAAAAGACAACAATAAAAATAAACAAATAAACCTGGTCAATAGAGCAAACATTAACATTATCCAACACCCAATTGCAGAAATTAATTCTACTCCCATTATCGCGTGGTTGTAATTCCTGAACTGCAGTTATCTTATACGGTTTTAATTATAAAAGTTTAGTGGCATTTCAAACCGAGGTTTACAACATTCCTGATTCTTGTGGAAGCTTTCTCATAGATTTCTTTAAGCTTCCTTCTAACTTTTCTCCAATGTCTTCGAGTTTTTCTTTCAGTTTCCCTAAATCTATTCACAAGATTACAAACCATTTTTCTGTGAGGCTCACGGACGTCAGGGAATTTTTTATATAAATTGCCATCTCACTTTTTTAAATGAGTTTGTTGTCACATTGGAATTATATATGAAGTTTCCTGTGCTAAAGTGTACGAACTTTTTTTGGCGTTATAACAACATTAGTACACTATAACACTGAAACACATGGTCTCTCAACGTTCAAATCCTGTACGAGACAAAGACTGAGCGTCAGCACACAGAAAGGCGCGAAAGTTGAAGGGGGAACAGAAACGGTTAAGAAACAGGGCAAGCAAATCCACTTTAAGCCGGCCACGCGTCCAAATGAAGGCTATGTATAAGCAATTTATAACTCATGAGGCAGGTGTCAACGAACTTCCTTAACAAACAAAATTTTATATTTTCTGCGTGACCTGTTATTCCTCACATTTTTTCGGCAAGGTATAATTCAAAAATATTTGGTTTCTTCCATAATATAAATATTTGAATATTCACGGGATTTTCATGCTTTTCTGATGCAAATGCCAGCAAACATCTGAACTTATTGCCACTAACTTTAGATAGATGCTTCACCTAGGAAAAAAATGAGCTGCCTTAAACTTTTAAGTGGAAAGTTAAGGGAACAAATTAAAAAGAAAACAAACTTAAATTTGGTTATTGCTCTTCCAGCACTAAACTTTAACTTTACAATATTTGGTTAGCTTAATGCGTAATATACACTAGTACATGTTTAATTGTTGTCACTTCAGCTTCCCATTAGGAACGCCTATGAAAGCTGTACAAGTTGAGACATGTTCAATTCCTTTTACAGCAAAATGGAGATGATATGCGAAGAACGATATGCTGCTCTGAAATTCTGCTTTCGTCTTAACAAAACTGCAGCTGAGATCTAAGGAGAGTTTGTTCTTTCCTATAGCACAACTTGAAGATGGTTAAAATGTTTCAACAGAGGAAGCAATCAATTCAAAAGGAAGGTGAATTCGGCGCTACAATTTGTCTCTAACGGAAGAAAATATTAACACTGCTGCTGTTATTGCGAGAGAGAATCGTCGAATAACATTAACAACATTTTAAAAAAATCTGAAAATTTCACTGAGAGCCATCCACACGTTGGTAATTAAAACTTGCATATGAGAAGTGTTTATGCACGGTGGGTTCCTAAACTGCTTACTCCCGAATAAAAGGACGTTCGCGTGTAGGTTTGAATGGAGTTGAATTTGATATTCCAGCACGATTCGGAGTTTCTTTCAAATGTAACCACTGTTGATGAAACTTGGCTACATCATTTCGACCTTGAGTCGGTCCTAGTGGTGTAGTGGTTACCATACTTGCCTCCTAAACCCAAGATCGCGGGTTCGAACCCGGCCAGAACCGATCGATTTTTTTCGGGCGTAAAAATCCTAAGTATGGCTTCCTTGGGAAGGGAAGTAAAGCCGTGGGTCCCATGTCGTACGTACATTTACGGCACGAAAAAGAACCTCAAGCCTGAAAGAGAGGCCTCTGAGCAAAATTTGTCGGCCGTTTCACGCCCAGAGTTGAATGGAACGCTGATGACCTGAGATGTTAAAGAGCGCCCATAAATCAATCAATCAAAAAAAAAAAAAAAAATCGACCCTGAGAGCAAACAGCAAGGCTCTGTATGAAAATCCCCATCATCACCAACACCAAATATATGCAAAAGTGATTGTTTCTGATAGGAAAGTTATGATCATCTGGCAATACTACAGAGATATTCATAAAGCTCTGCAAGTCCACATCATAAACAAAATGCCACATTTTCGTGCAATAAACTGGATGCTGCATCACATTGCATGTATTTGCCGAATATCTCACAAAAATCAACTCTGGAAGAAGCACATTGAAGGAAGCATTTTCTTTATCATCAAAATTAGTGTGAAGGCTGCGCAGGCGGTTAAGTTCCTTCAATTTACCTACTCAAGTCGTTGTTATTATGGCCTTTTCTATTCTTCTTGTCCTTACCGTTGTGTTTTCTACAATTGCTTCAACATTTCACGATAAATTCTAGTAGACTTCCCATATATACCTACGGAGTAAGCCCAAAATGTATAAATATTATCGACTTATTTCTAGGTTCCGACAGATCATAAAAACCATCCGAATTTTGCCACACTTCCGCTTATGGTAAATTCTTTGAAAAGCGTTGGCAAAGCGTCCAGTGAAACTATTACCATTTTAATTTCTGAAGGGCCTAGCTGGTTTTTCAATACGAATCACATTTCTTAAATAAATCCCCATGGACAAAAGTTCAGCCGTCATTATCGATGAACTTAAGCAATATTCTCAGGTTTAATATAACATTTAAAATAACATTGCGCTCCTCCAATGACATGCGTAACGCGACATTTTTCACTTTCTATGGTCATGTGCTGCTCCTAGATTTTGAGTAACGACTTCTTAGGCGGAAACATCGAACTACGCATTGATCCAACCATAGATGACTTGTTAAACAGCCTGTATAATCAGGATTGCCCATTTAAAGCGTTATAAACCAATAGCTTTTAAATGGACCAAAGTGTAATGAAACAAATGCTGGATTTTTCTAAACTATTACAGAAAGAGACCTTCTCAGTAGAGCCATGGGCAAAATTTAATTGATGAAAATGCGAGAAAGGGTCATTTCAGAAATTTAAATAAAACGGAGTGTATACTTTTTAGATGTTTAGATAGTCCTCAACAAATTAAGTAAATTTTTAAAAACTTTTTACTGGAATTAAATCTTAAGAAATTACAGTATGCCTAAATCAGCATTTAATGTATTTTGTGAATACCAAAAAATTAACAACGAGAAATAAAGGAAAACAAAGTACTAACAATTATCAAGAATGACTTTTCTACACTATTGGAAAATGTTCTTCTAAATGTATGGGGGGAAATGTGCTAGCAGCAAGATGGAGCACCGCTACAGTTCGCAAGACGCCCCCGTGAATTATTAAACGGAAAATTCCGCAATAAATGGATTGGACGTGCTGGGCTTGTTGTATTGCCACACCGCACATCTGACCTTAAACCCTTATATTACTTTTTATGGGGCTGCGTTATACATGTCTACAACACCTTCAATAAATAGCAATATAAAGCATCGAATCTAGGAAGCTCCTAGCAATATCATTCCATGCTTTTAGGATATGTTAGAGAAAATCTCCTAAAAAGAGTTGCTAACTTATTTTGAGCATTTAATAAAATTATACAAATAAATGACTTGTTTTATTAATAGTTATATTTTATCGTAAACGTAAATGTATAACTTTTCAAGATATAATTTAAGAAATAACAGGTTTTAAATTAAATTTGCATCGATTTTGTTGGCCCTTTTGGGATATATTGGCTTTTAAAAGTTATATGAACCAATATACACATATACCTTGCGATCACAGATGTTTTTCTCCACGGCGCGGGGGTTTTCCTATGAACGAGCCCCCACTCGTATGCCGCGCTGTGAGGGATGGCAAGCTACTTGCTTATTTGTTGACCTTGCTGACTGTTGCAGTTGTAGCGCATCTATTCCCGGGTATGTGATGCGTTATTCGTTTCTTAATTCGACAGTGTACATAGAGTGTATTATGCTTCGTATGTTTACAATAGCATAGCGTGTCTTTATGTACAATTCACATGTATTAATTCAGTTAACGATTTTTTTTAGCAAAAATTGATTCTTTTATTCATGTGAATACCATACTAACCCGTTTTTCAGAGAATTAACCGACAGGGAGCGTGATCATGCATTTGTTCAACAGGACTCTGCCACTGCTAACTGTGGATAATTCCCTGAGAGCAATTCACAATGTGTTTCTACAAAAAGAGTTATTAGTAGGGATTTATGGCTCCATCGGTCCCCAGATTTAACAACCTGTGGTTATTATCTCTGTGTTAAATTAAAAAATGTGGTGCACAAGACGAACCCGCACACCATACAAGAACTCAAAGATAATATTCATCCGGATATTGTCCGGATTTCTCAAAATGAACTACAACGAATGATGAATAATTTCCTAAAGAGATGTCAAAAATGTGTGAAGAATAAAGGCGGAAAGTTTAAAAAAATTGGTGTGTTTATTGTTGTGTGGTTGATTTGTTTTATTGTTTTACCCTCTTGCTGATCACAGACACCCGACTGGCCGGCTAACCGGCTAATGTACGTTCTCCCATAGGATAAAACACTCCTTTGGAAAACAAAACTGATCATTTGGTACATATAATAAAATGAAAAATAAATTAAATCTTCTAACAATGTAGCTAAAATATCAAGAACTAGAGAAACAGAAATAGATAAAACACTTAAATCATAACATAAATTTCGCTATATTTCGAATAGCTTGTGTTCTCCAAAGGCAGAAGACAAGTGAAAGTAGTAGAAATAAATATTGAATCCTGGAGGTAATATAATGGTGGAAACAGGTGAAACAAACAAGAGGAAGAGGGAAGAAAAATAATGAAAAATATAAAAATGTTAAAATAATAATAGCAAAGCCAAAACATGAATATTAAGCTTTAAGATTTAAACCAGACAGTGTACTCGTTTTGTGCAAAAATATAAGCAGCCATTCCTCTATCTCTGATACATGAGTCGATAAGGCATCAATAAGTGTTAAATTAAAAACATCATCAAAATCCTTACAGTGAGACAAAGTAAGGGAAACTTAGTTTTCACACAACGTCTATGATTATTCATACGGAGCGAAACAACAGTAGAAGTTAAACAAATATATGTTTTGCAAAGCTTGCAAGATAACATACATTCTATGTATATATATAGAAAATATTTACTTAAGAGTAAGACAAGGCTGCCCGATGTCTCCTAAGCTTATATACTAGACGCAGCAAAGCCAAATGACAAGTTATATAATTTTAAATCAGGATTTAATATTCTTAATACAATTTTATTCGCCAATGATCAAGTTATCTTCGCAAATAATGAAAATCAACTTCAGTTAACCCGATTTTAGCTTAGCAAAATAACGTCTACTTATAATGTAATAATATCAACTGAAAAGTAAAATACAATGACTTTTGTTTTAAAAACAAAATCATACATATATTTCATGACATATGTAGTGCCACAAAACTAAAATTAAGGAATATATTGTATGTATACACTTTTAAAATTTTATAAAACAATGACGGTTTTATGCATCTGAAAATACAGAGTGTTCAATAAGTCGCTTTCTCCAGTATTCTTAAGTTTAATACCATAAGAAAAGTGACTTTCCGCTAACGGGTAGATGTTATGGAAGGGTTATACATATTGCAGTAAAAACATTTTTGAGATTACTACCTGACTGTACTATAAAAATTATATATGAAGAATGCTGAAATAAAAGAATAAATTTTATATTTATTTATTTATTTAAGTTTATACACAAGATGCCTATAAGATGTGTTGCAACCTCTAGTAAAAGCTTGTGCTGGATGTAAATTCATTTTATTATACACGTTGAAATGTTGTACATATAATTAGTAATGTAGTTACAGAAAATGAAGTAATATAAAACATAAGAAGGTAGAAATTGATTCCAGAGGTTAGTGTAAGGTAAAAAGACATATCATAACATTTGTGGGTAAAACCTTAAACAACTTTTTTATTAAATACACGAATGCTAAACAACAAGCTATGTATCATATGATAAGAATATAAATTAAAAATTGGATAAAAAGTTAAGCATACAAAATAGATGAGCAAAATGGCTATTTCTGGTTTGCACATATTTAATATAAGTTTAAAGAGATATCTTTAGGATTAAATATAATGAATCTAAATGTGAATATTCATGTGCGTGTTTAGAGCCTCACAAAGACGTGTAGGAAATTGCCTTGAACGTTACTGCAGAATGATAATTAATTAGACAAATGATTTATAGCTCTTTTTGAATCGATTTGAGTTAAGCTGAACTAAAATTGCATGAGTTTTAATTACTTCATTGTATATTCTAGGCCCAAAATATCTTCTATACAAAAATCCTGAGGTAGTATGATATATAGATTCAGTAATTAGGAAACGGTTGTTTTGTCTCGTGGGGTAATCTTTGAAATTTTTCCTGTATTTATGAAAATAGGCAAGGAAAAGGTTTATATGTTTGCTCAATATTAGAACGTTAAACTGTTCAAAATTTCGATTTTGTTTACGTAAACAAACTTTAAAGATAGCTTCTTTAATAATACATAAACAGAGAAATATAGTGATATAAATAAAGCTGGATAGAACGTATTTCCCGAATGCCGAATGAAAGATAAGGGAAACAAATATTAAAATATGGACCGAAAAGAAAACAAGTAGGAGGACACCTAGGTGCTTATGGGAATATTTCTTCATAAGCGAGATAGATTATATATGTGTGTGTGTGTGTGTGTACACACACACACACACACACACACACACACTTTTGCACACTTGATATTATGCTCCAAGAATTCAAGTTGATCTAAATGAATATTAAAAAAAAAGCTTCAAAATTAATAATTTTTATTATTTTTTCTCGAAAACTGTCTTTCATAAAACTGAAAGCAACATTAATGCATATTCGCTTGCTCTGTCATAATACATTAGTTTTCAGTGAGCTAAACTTGGGTCCAACTCCACAAAAATATGGACTAATACATTACAAGTAACTTGTAACTTTAGTTATTAGTAAAATTCTATTCCACAAAGTTTCTGCTACATTTTACTTTACAGCTCCATACTTACAAATGTACAAGTGATTCTTTCTTGTTCTGTCCCTCAGAAGTTTTATCATTAGTAGGGCACAGGTAATTTGTATAAATGTCTTTACAAGTGTATGAATATTGGTAACTTTAAATACTAGCACAAAATTTATTATCTTTTTAATGATTTTAGGAGCCATTTGACTCAAATGTGCTAAGTATTAGCTAAAGTCATGATAAGGATGAACAGGAATAGGTATAAAGAAAGAATAAATAAGTATTTGTGCATACTGATAAAGTTAGTTTAAGTGAAATCAGAGTACGGCTTATGACTGACATTAACGTTTCCCTTTCGAATGCATATTTCAGACCAGCATCTTGGTTCATGTATTTTTTAAGTCCTTGCTACATGCCACCAAAATTTTCTTTTCATTCTTCATTCTCTTTTAAAATAATCTTTTTGTTAAAATTTTCCCAGTTTATTGCTTATGATCAAAACATGATTTTCAAGTAATATAAACAAATATATATTATCAAAAGTACTAATAAAATAAATGATCGAAAGCAATCGGAAAGCTCGATTCAAAGTGAACTACTACGCTTGAATATCGATAAATGTGAAATAAAGTATTTCAATTATCAGTAATCTGAGAAAATATGCAACACCCGTTTAGCAGAAATGGCAATAATCCACTCTGTACATTAACATTCCCTAAGAACAGGACGTAACCTAATTTAATGTATGGCGACGTATAAAACAAATGGCTATTCCTCCATCATGGTCTTATATGACGTCACTTGTAACTTTTTACTAATACTTTACAAGTGTTGTACTTCCTGGCGTTCCTTGCTTGTAAAACGTCTTTCTAGTGCTATATCCATTTTTGATGCCTGAAGGTGCATGATAATGGTCAGCAAGAGGCTGTTTAAGTGCCACCTTCAAATATTCAAACTGTAGGGGAATTTGGGCGTAACGTACCCTCCCAATTCCCGTGGGATTTTATCTGTCATGTTGTAGGTTGTAACTGAAGTTATGCCCCTCTCTGTTCTCACTGTCGTAATTCGTGCTCTAGAACCTTTGCCCACAACTTAAATCAGATGATTCACTCTCTCATGGCTTGGTAGTACTACAGAACCTGGCAGACCCCATTGTGGTTTATGTATTTGGTTGGTCTGCGCATCACTCAAGCCCCTTTACTCAACGTCATGCTCTACAGTGTCGTCTCCAATGATGGCCTATCTTGATAGACAGGATGCTTTTCCAATGGAATAACTCAATCAGCGGAACTGTGTTCATGTACAGGTCAATAGTCATTCACCATCTTTATCAAGTTTCACTGACGGTTTTTCCAAGACTTTATTCAGCCCTAATCAATGGCAAATGCCCAAGAGGTACACCAAAGTTCTTTCCCAACTTACGAGGGCAGGTTCATAAGTTTCCGGCCTCGCCTTTAAGGATTACCACATTCACAAAAGCCTTATCAGGCGTCATACCTTATCTGTTTAGTAAATAATTGAAGCTGAAACTTCCGCTCCGCTGTGTTCAGTTGTTCAGATATAGTTGCATAAAGAAGGCTATGTGTAGAAGATTGTGACATGTTCAAAATGGAGTTTGAGCTGTTATTAAACTCTTCACAAAAGGAGGACTTACTTCAAATGAAATTAAACAGCGACTGGACGGTGTAAATGGGGAAGCACCCCCCTTATATTTTAACGTAAAAGAATGGGCTAAACTTTTTCGAAAGGGTCGAGAAAGCATTGAAGACAAAGATCGTGCAGGTCGGCACTTGGAGGTGCTCACTCCTGAAAAGATAACTCTTGTGGAAGGAGAAATTATGGAAGACCGGTGGCTCAAGTTACAGAAATAGCAGCAAGGCTGGGCCTTTCTAAAACAATAGTCCTTCGAAATATTAATGCACATTTAAACATGAATAAGGTTAGTGCACCTTATTCTTTGCTCAGTCCAAAAGCAGCAACGAGTCATCTGTTGTCAGGCATTTTTGGAACTCTGTCTTGGGAATAAGAGAGAAGTTCTGCAAACCATTGTTGCAGGAGATGAAAAAAAATGAATGGTGTTTAATGCCCGTTTTTGGTACACAGGCACCTCAGACGATGGACACTGATGAAACATGAAATGAAATTATAATTGGGAAAGGATTTATTTTTTTTTAAAGAAGGATTCCTTCTAGGCCTAAGTTTTAGGGTACCTCCCCGGAATTTGCCATTTATGAGGACTGAGGAAAACCTAGAAAAAACTTCAGTCAGAGAGGACGGTCCTGGCGGGATTCGAACCGCAGACCTTCCGCTCACGAGTCCTCGCCTTAACGACCTCGGTCACCCGTGGCGGTAGTAGGTTACAGGAAATGAAACTATGGTTCTATACTATAACCCCTTGTTCAAAAGAGAATCAAAGGAGTGGCGTAAACCTGGCGAAGCACCGCCTCTAAAGGCCAAGGTCACTCAGTCAACCAAGAAGATCATGGCCACAATCTTTTGAGAATGTAAAGGAATACTCTTCATTGACTTTAAGGAGTGGAACACCGCAGTAAATGCTGCACAGACTACGAGCTTCCATCAAAGAGAAAAGGCGAGGAAAGCCGAGTGGTGGTGTGCGCCTTCTTCACAACAAAGCACCTGAACACACAGCTCTTGTTGCAAAGGAATCTGTAAAGAAATGTGGCTTCAAGCAGATCGACACCATAGCCCAGATCTAGTCTCCAATGATTATTTCTTCTTCTCAAAACCCAAGAAGGACCTTCGAGGAAGGAAATTTAACTGTGACGAAGAAGTGATGGATGCTGTTTATGCCCATTTTGCAGACAAGAATTCGGACTATTTTTGGGGTTGTATAGATATGTTAATTAAAAGATGTGAGAAGTGTATTGCAATAAAGGGTGAAATATTGAAAAGTGAAATATAGTTTTTGTCTTTATCATACCTAGCAAATGGTAGGCCGGAAACTTATGGACCTACCTTCGTATATATTTTCATGTTTCATCAGGGTTCACTCGTTGCCTCAATAGGGAAAAGGGGCGTTAAGCATGCCACACAGTTTATGAATTCCAACAGAAATTTGAGCGCCTGCGTACATTATATATACCGGGTGTCCCATTTATCTTGTTCACCAAATTACTTTTTTTCTGATGCGTCAAATTGTTTCAAAAAAAAAAAAAAGTTAACACCATGGGGAGTTCTTGCTTAGGGTATACTTTTTGTATGTCCATTAATATAGGAGGTATGTGACAGAACTTCCGTTTTTAAAATTGCCACATGTACATTTTATTCAAGAATACACTTATCCTCTCCAGGAGCTATTCAGAAAGGTATTACAATGTACCGTTTTAGCCAAGAAAACATTGGAAATGAAAATGTATGACTTATTTTATTTAATACTACTAATACTACTATAGTGAATTAGTTTAACTAAATTATATAACTTCTTCGATAACGTAATCGAATAAACTATATCTGCCAACTTACGTTTTCTGTAGATCAGCAGCATTTCTACTTTCTGTTCATGTGTGTACATCTTGTAAGGAAAACCGTAGTTACAACAGTTCAGAGGAGTACTAACTTGACTACAGTACACTTGTAGTGAGCGGGAGGTATGGGATTCGAATCTCGCCAGGACCGTCCTCCCTGACTGAGGTTTTTCCAGGTTTTTCTCATTCCTCATAAATGGCAAATGCCGGAGAGGTATCCTAAACTTGGCCTGGAACGTTTCCTTCCCTACTGTGACCTGTAGTAAAAAACTCAATAGTAAAAAACGGGCGTTAAACACTATTAAAAAAAAGAAAAGAAAAAAGGAAGACGAGTTACCCTCCCTCTCTCTCATAGCACCTATGTTTACATGAAAGGAAATCATAAACAAAACCCAGAACTCTACTACATTACACATTGGGTAAGTAATTTCTACAACCAATGCATTAAACAGTTCGGTTTCTACAATAGATGTGAACTCCTTACCGTTTGCACATCTACTGTTTTTGTTGTTTTTTTTTTTAATGGTACAATGTGATACATTTTGTTGAATAAAGCAATTAAAATTAATTAAAAAAGTAGTTCTATCTCTATCTCTTACATTAATGAAAATACAAAAAAGTATCCCTCAGCAAGAGATCTATGATGTTAAAAAACTTGAACACTTTTTTATTTGACGCACCAGAAAAAAATTATTGAGTGAACAAGATAAATAGGACACAATGTATGTGTGTGTGTGTGTGTGTGTGTGTGTGTGTGTGTGTAACGTGGAGAAACATAGAATAATCTTCATTAGAAAAATGTTACTTAATTGTTCAACACTTTTAAAAGGAGACACAAACCCAAAAAATTTAAGCTAAAACATTCTATATCTCAAACCTACGCCATTTTTAAGAAGAAACTTTTTTTTTGTGTACACCATTAAGAAAATACAAAAGTAGGGGGCAACTAATACCAACTTGACCATACAAAATAGGAGAAGAAACAAATAGGAAAACGTTGGAAAACCAAATATTTTAGAAGAAAAAGTCAGTACTTGTCAAGAGAAGAAAGCACCAACAAATATAGTGCAATTTGTGTGAATAATAAATCAGGGATGTGAAATAAGAGATATTAGAAAACTACAGAGATAAATTGAGACCAGGTAGAGTGCTTGCTATGACTGCCATCTCCTTGTCTCTAAGAATACTTTCTGGACCCAAAACAAATAAAAAGCATCCATTAAAGTTAAAAAACAAAAAATTAAAGGAAGCATAATGAAGTAGGACATGTTTAGCAATCGCTGACGGAGACTTAGTTTTAACAGACCGTCAATGATTGCTCATCCAAAGAGAAACAATAGTTGAAATTAAATCAACATAAAAACTTGACAAAATTACAGTTTAACGTGTACTCATCATTTTTGAAGCCAATTAACATAAGAGTCAATTTTAAAATGAAGGTTAAGGACCGGCTCCTATAAGCGGTAAGGGGTAGATAATCGCACAAGTTTTGCATTTGAAGTGGCTACAGGGGTATGAAGCAGGTAGTAAAAGGAGATCTTTAGAGGTGCCAATGTGTTAAAATACTTCGAAAGTTAGGGGTAGGTCTGAAACCCAAACGAGGTATTCTCTGAAGAAAAGTGGAGGTGTCAGTATTTATGAAGCAGAATCTCATAACGGTCTTTGAGAACAGATCTGTGTTGGATGCCTGGAAAATATGAATTATATATAAATTATGTATATACTTTTGACAAACAAGGCTAATACCTATAAAGAGTGTAAAGGAGACGATGAAGGAGAGCGAGAAGTGGGAAAAAGGTTTATTTTTATATATATGGGGTCTTCGTTTTGTTTTTCCCCGCACGCGGACCGAATCCAAAGGCGGCAGGTCACAGCTCTTCACCCGG